>CM065592.1:4521966-4831481 GCA_033119425.1 Bufotes viridis
CAAAGACGAGGTCCAAAACAAGCATAGGTCAAATGCACAGTAGTCACAATATATAATACGCTAGTGTGGTAAGACCAATCACAGGCCACCTCTGGCCTCAGGCTGCCTGTTAAATAGCCCCAAGTGTTGAGTCACGTGACGTGGCCAGCGTCACCTGACTCGCATCACGCACCTCAATGCAGGTGAGCGCCGATTCATCACTATCGGTGTTCAGCTCCCCTGAGGCTCGTTGTCTAGGGGATGGAGGACGCCGGCCACGCTGAGGAAGTGTGTGCGGCCAGGTCCTCCAATCCCCGCCGTCACCATGGAGACGAGGACGCTACAAGGAGGGCGCCAGTTGCCGGCTCCCCTTTACAGTGACCTTCTGATCACATTTTACTCAATTATTTTAGGGAGGTGAAGGTGACGAAAAATGTTGAATTGGCCATTTAGATTCATTTTTCCGTTACACCATTCACCATATGGGATAAATATTGTTACATTTTCATAGTAGGGGGGTTTCGAACCTGGCCATGCCCATGATGTGTATTTTTTTTATTATTTCTGTATTTCTATTTGGATTTTGGGGAAAGGGGGTGATTTGAACTTCTATATATTTTTAAAACCTTCCTTGGCACATCTGGGACACTCTTTCTGGCCTGGATTTACTAACACATGGGGAAGCCGATCGGGATTCGGGAGAGAGAGCTGATCGTTCACAGTACAAGTATCATATGATGTAAAGTAGATTAAATGTGACAAAAAAGAAACCCTGACTGACAAAGTCACTAATGAAATATGTTACATAAAATACATGTGAGACACTTTACCTCTCTTTGCCCCCGAGCAGTGAGTTTTCCTTCTACTAGTGACGAGCGGCAGCTTGACGTTTCATGATGTGTACGGGGTGAGCTCGAAGCAATACTGATAGACAGTAGGTGCCTGCTGCTGGGATGGGAGCCGACTATGATCCCAGTGCTTCAGCTAGACTTACAGAACAGGAAAAATAGGGTGGAGAAACAGTAACAGAAATGAACTGTGACAAAGTAACAAAAACATTTTACATAAAATGCGTCTATTAAGTAAGAGATGAAATTACAGAGAAATCAGTCCAAAGCCCAAAGTTATTTAAAATGTATCTATCATGTATGTGAAAAACTAAAGGTTTTCTGTGATCACAGTATGCTCACTCGACACCCCCCCCCCCTAAACAGAAGCTCACTCTCTAACCCGCCCTCCTCTAGAAGCTCTGTTCATTCACCCTCTATCCCCCGCTCCCACAAAAGCTCTGTTTGCTCACCTTCCATCCCCCCAGAAGCTTTGTTCGCTCACCCTCCATCCCCCCTCAGGAGCCCTGCTCACCCACCCTCTGTCCCCCTCCCCCAGAAACTCTGCTTGCTCACCTTTCATCCTAAAATAATCTCTGCTCACTCACCTTCCATACTCCCAGAAACCCTGCTTGCTAACCCTCCATCTTCCCAGAAGCTCTGCTCGCTCACCCATCATCCTCCCCAGAAGCTCTGCTTACTCTCCCTCCATCCCCCCAGAAGCTCTGCTCGCTCACCCTCCATCCCCCCAGAAGCTCTGCTCGCTCACCCTCCATCCCCCTAGAAGCTCTGCTCGCTCACCTTCCATCCCCCCAGAAGCTCTGCTCGCTCACCCTTCATCCCCCCAGAAGCTCTGCTCGCTCACCTTCCATCTGCCAAGAATGTCTGCTCGCTCACCTCCAGCCCCCCCATAAGCTCTGCTCACTCACGTTTCATCCTCCCAGAAGCTCTGCTCGCTCATACTCCCAGAAGCTCTGCTCACTCACGTTCCATCCTCCCAGAAGCTCTGCTCGCTCATACTCCCAGAAGCTCTGCTCACTCACGTTCCATCCTCCCAGAAGCTCTGCTCTCTCATACTCCCAGAAGCTCTGCTCGCTCATACTCCCAGAAGCTCTGCTCGCTCATACTCCCAGAAGCTCTGCTCGCTCATACTTCCAGAAGCTCTGCTCGCTCATCCTCCCAGAAGCTCTGCTCACTCATACTCCCAGAAGCTCTGCTCACTCATACTCCCAGAAGCTCTGCTCGCTCATACTCCCAGAAACTATGCTCGTTCATACTCCCAGAAGCTCTGCTCACTCATCCTCCCAGAAGCTCTGCTCGCTCATACTCCGAGAAGCTCTGCTCGCTCATACTCCCAGAAGCTCTGCTCGCTCATACTCCCAGAAGCTCTGCTCGCTCATACTCCCAGAAGCTCTGCTCGCTCATACTTCCAGAAGCTCTGCTCGCTCATACTCCCAGAAGCTCTGCTCACTCATACTCCCAGAAGCTCTGCTCGCTCATACTCCCAGAAGCTCTGCTCGCTCATACTTCCAGAAGCTCTGCTCGCTCATACTCCCAGAAGCTCTGCTCACTCATACTCCCAGAAGCTCTGCTCGCTCATACTCCCAGAAGCTCTGCTCGCTCATACTCTCAGAAGCTCTGCTCGCTCATACTTCCATAAGCTCTGCTCGCTCATACTCTCAGAAGCTCTGCTCGCTCATACTCCAAGAAGCTCTGCTCGCTCATACTCCCAGAAGCTCTGCTTGTTCACCTTTCATCCCCATAGAAGCTCTGCTTGCTCACCTTCCATCCTCCCAGAAGCTCTGCTTACTCATCCTCCCCTTTATAGGTCAAGTCAAAGTCAAATTCAATTCCAGAGACTCATCTTGTACAGCAATAAAATCATCAAGCTGAGCCTTGTGACCGGAATCTGTAATATGTTGAGCCCATAGATGGCGAGTGACAGAGCAGAGAATGAAAGCTTCTGGGGTGACGCTCAGGAGGAAGAGAGCAAATAGAAGGTTATTACATTATTACCTAACTTTGGGCATGGGACTCATCTATCTCACTGGAGTACCCCTTTAATGTCAAAACAGGTAAAACAAAAATTCTGAGCTTATCGGAGGCAAGTCATAGCTTTTTAAATATTTTATGCTGATCTCTGGCTACTGGGAAAACTCCTTTAACATTAACCATTTAAATTAAAATGAACCAAAAATGCCATAATGTGTCGTCAGGTGGACACAATGTCAACAGTGGTAGAAATGTTTATAGAAACCGAGAACAAAAGTAATTTGATCCCAAATAAAACATACCGAATTTTTCACTTTATAAGACGCACCTGATAAAAAAAACACTTTCCAGGTTTTAGAGAAGGAAAAGAAAAAATATTTCAGACACCGATATCAGCAGATTGCGGATCCGAAAAACACGGATGCCGGCTGTGTACATTCTGCAATTTGGAATGGAATGGACAGCCCATGATATAAATGCCTATTCTTGTCTGCCAAAAAGGACAAGAATAGGACATGTTGTATGTTTGTTTTTCTTGTTGCGGGGCCACGGAACAGAGCAACAGATGCGGACAGCACACTGAGTGCTGTCCACATCTTTTGCGGCCGCATCCGAACCGCAAAGAATGTGGCTTAGATGCGGACCCAAACAGCGGTCGTGTGCATGAGCACTTAACAAGAACTGATTTATTTGCAAAGCGTTCCCTACCTTCTGTTCATGAATATGGCTGTTCTCCTGTGTGACATCTCTCATGGATTACAGCATGTGATTTATGAGTAAAACATTTTCCACATTTTGTGCATGAATATGGCTTCTCTCCTATGTGACTTCTGAGATGTTTAACAAGATCTGACTTATTTGTATAACATTTCTCACATTCTGAACATGAATATGGCCTCTCTCATGTGTGATTGGAAGTAAGAAGAGACAGAGGGGATATGATAGAAACTTTTAAATACATAAAGGGAAGCATCACGGTAAAAGAGGAGAGAATATTTAAAAGAAGAAAAACTGCTACAAAAGGACATAGTTTTAAATTAGAAGGGCAAAGGTTTAAAAGTAACATCAGGAATAATTACTTTACTGAGAGAGTAGTGGACGCATGGAATAGCCTTCCTGCAGAAGTGGTAGCTGCAAATACAGTGAAGGAGTTTAAGCATGCATGGGATAGGCATAAGGCCATCCTTCATATAAGATAGGGCCTGGGGCTATTCATAGTATTCAGTATATTGGGCATAAGGCCATCCTTCATATAAGATAGGGCCGGGGGCTAGTCATAGTATTCAGTATATTGGGCATAAGGCCATCCTTCATATAAGACAGGGCCGGGGGCTAGTCATAGTATTCAGTATATTGGGCAGACTAGATGGGCCAAATGGTTCTTATCTGCCGACACATTCTATGTTTCTATGTTTCTATGTGATATCTCTGATGTATAACAAAACTTGATTTATTTGTAAAACATTTTCCACATTCTGAACATGAATATGGCTTCTCTCCGGTGTGACTAAGCTTATGTCTAACAAGATGGGATTTATATATAAAACATTTCCCACATTCTGGACATGAATACGGCTTCTCTCCTGTGTGATATCTCTCGTGTCTACCAAGATTTATATATTTATATATAAATCACATCTTGTTAAGCATGGTGGTCTCTGTGTCCCTTGTTGATAAAAATATCCATTTTGCTTATAAAAATTATTATTTCTCCTAGTATATATTCTATACCCTACATATTCGTGATTTTGATGGGATTCCTGCCATGTTCTATGGGTATGGTCCTCATTATTCATGTTGTAACCAATCCATTTATTTGGAACTACATTCCCTTTATAAGCATTGTATACCCTATGGTTTACCTTCGCCATATTTTTCTGATCTCCGACTACATCCCTCCTTACTACATTGTCCTTATCCATTTCAATATGTTGTGATCCTTCTTTATTGTTTTTCCATTTGTAGATCCTATCACTTTCATATTCATCACAAGTTTTTCTATACTTTTTCAGTTTTTTATTTTTTTATTTCCTTCTCAGCTGCTACTAACTTCATTTGACATTTGTTACTTAATTCCTTATATTCCTGTTGATCTTTAATAGGTTTTAATAATCCTTGTAGTCTTTCTATATTTTCATTAATTAATTTAAACTTTTTCCTCCGTATCCTTATGATAAACTCCATCACTTTTAAGCCACAACCATTCATAAATTTGTCCCATTCATTATGATCCTCTGCTACATCTCAATTCAAAGGTACCTGCCATCTTAACTCTTCTGGGATTTTGTTTTCCGAGAAAAGTTTCTCTAAAGCCAAAATATCCCAGGTGGTTCTGATTTCTTTCATTAGGTCTCTTTCTAATTCAACAACAGATCACCCAATATATCTGGTTCTTTTTTGTCTTCCTTAGTAGACACCTACTAGACTAGCTCTAAACTCAAAGATATCCATCCTATAACACGACTGATATTCCCACAAATCCGAATACAAATAATAAACAATCATTGCTTGGATCCAATGTCTTAGCAGTACTTCACTATTTTGTGGCCTGCCCTTCTGTGTCCTCACATGGTCTTGTGGTAGCTGGCGTGTTGTTTTTTGAAGAAGTGTCCAAATTCTGGAGACATTGTTAGAGTTTAGAAAAATGACAGAGAATGGGTGATTGAAGATCTACAGTGGTGACACCAGTGGAAGAAAACAAAGTGACTCTCTTCATATTTTATTATTTGTTGGGCAGCGCACACAGTTTTTTCACTATTTTACTGTTATTTGAGAATTTCTAAGCGGTGTTGCAGCGCTCAGTTGGAACTCTATTTTCCCTGTAACCACCCTGTTCCAGTCGTCTGTCGGAGAGTTCCTAGTCTCCTGCTTTTTTGTTACTGGCTAGTTCTGTAATACATGCTTCATGTTTCTTGTTTTTTGACAGCCCAGTTGTTGCATAATTTGTCCCCAGTGTAAGTCCTGAGTACTGGGACAAGGGAAAGAAGATCGCTATAGGTGACGGCCAATTCTGCCATCTTGTATCACCCAGCATGATTATCCTGCCATTCTGCCGGAGTCGCACATGACTAAGTTATTGTAAATTTATAAATTATTTCATTTGTTCTTAAACTCTATGTACCCTAATATGCTACATTTTGCAGTAAAATTGTGTTTCAAGTGGGACCTGCTCCTATCTCCAGAGCGGGGACCCTGTAGTGAACAAAGAACAGCCACCTTCTGTTTACCCCTGTGGTAGTTCCAAAGATGGCTGAGCAGTGAATGGAGAGATGGTCGTGTATGTGCGGTGTGCTCTCCTTCAATACGGGGGCCCTGTTCTAGAGGTAGGAGTGGGTCCAGTCATTTAACCCATACCTGTCTGACATTGATGGCATATCCTGGCAATATGCCATTAATGTCTGGGAACACCCCTTTCATTCTACATTGCTGGTTCCTGCTTCTCTGTGCTTACAAGGTGACATGAAACCATGGTCCACATTTACTAATGTGTTTGCTCCTAGAAACGGTCTAAAAAGTGGCACACATTTTGGTGCAACTAGGCTTTCTCCAATTTATTAATGGCTTGACGGAAAAAGGGACCAGCTTGGTGAGTTTCATGACAAATTGGAAAAGGCCTAAAATATGCCATTTGCACCAAAATTGTGCCACAATTCTGGTGTAAAACTCTGTCTCAACGTAAGCCAACAAACAGTTGGTATAGAGCTAGAAAAAAGTATCATCAGCCGGAGCCCCCGTGATAAATCTGGTGCCGGACTGGGCACCGGTATAGGTTTATGCCATTTACAGGATAAGTAAAGCTGCCCCCATGTTTTTTTACCAAGCAGCCAATCCCCTCCACGTGATGTCACATCACTGCCTTGTAATCAGGGAAACTGACAAAAGTCACTTCAACAAAAGCCGAGTAATTCTAAAATCAGGGCAGCGATACACATCAGGTACAGAGCAGGATGATGGGAAACCTTTCACTGTGGATGGTTTTCATGTGTCCCGTAAAGAACTATTTGCAGATTGTAAGAATGGGTGACCCTTGTCCCCTATCCTCCACACCCAGCCACAAGACTATGGGTAGAAGTCTGAATAGAGCCACAATCCATGTTACACGTTGGAATTCCCCTTTACCAACAGTGACGCATCAATATGGTGATGAAATTGAACAAAAAGTACAAATTGACTTTGCAATAATTTTATTTAAAGGAAAATTCACAGATTTTTATTCCATAGAAGAAAATGCTTAGAGCTTTAGTGGCCTCGGTTGGTGCTAATTTATTACTGGGCCAAACCACGTCTATTACTAATTATCGGTAAATCGCGAGCACTAAATGCAGTTACCAACAAACGTGTAATAGACTAAAAAAGCTGTCTTGGCTGCAAAAAAGTGTCACACATGTGGTATCGCCGTACTCAGGAGAAGTAGGGCAATGTGTTTTGGGGTGTATTTTTACATATACCCATACTGTATGTGAAAAATATCTCTGTAAATGACAACTTCGTTCATTTTTTTATACAAAGTTGTCAATTTACAGAGATATTTCTCTCACCCAGCATGGGTATATGTAAAAATACATCCTAAAACACATTGCTCTACTTCTCCTGAGTACGGCGATACCACATGTGTGACACTTTTTTGCAGCCTGGGTGCGCAAAGGGGCCCAAATTCCAACGAGTACCTTTAGGATTTCACAGGCCATTTTTACGCATTTTTCTTCTCACGCTTTAGGGCCCCTAAAATGCCATGGCAGTATAAATACCCCACCAGTGACCCCATTTTGAAAAGAAGACACCCCAAGGTATTCCGTGAGGGGCATGGCGAGTTCATAGAAGATTTTTTTTTTGGCACAAGTTAGCGGAAATTGACTTATTTTTTTTTTTTCTCACAAAGTCTCCCTTTCTGCTAACTTGTAACAAAAAGTTCAATCTTTCATGGACTCAATATGCCCCTCAGCGAATACCTTGGGGTGTCTTCTTTCCAAAATGGGGTCACATGTGAGGTTTTTGTACTGCCCTGGCATTTGAGGGTCTCCGCAATCATTACACGTATGGCCAGCATTAGGAGTTTCTGCGATTCTCCTTATATTGAGCAGACGGGGAATGAGATTTTTTTTTTTCCTGAGACTACCCAAGAGAAAGAGCAAGCCTGTCTTACAAATGGGAGGCTAGCGAAGTACAGGAAGCCGCTGCGATTGATAAAAAATATCAAAACTGATTTTTTTTATCGCGCAGCTCTTGTGTAGTGATTGTGCAGTGATAAAAAATAAATAAAAATGTTGTCACTGCGGCGGGGTGGGTGCAAGTGAACGCACGTGTGGGCGACCGATCAGGCCTGATCGGGCAAATACTGCATTTTGGGTGGAGGGCGAGCTAAGGTGACACTAATACTATTATAGATCTGACTATACAGATACTATAAAGTACCAATGATGATTAGCGATATGCTAATCAGCGAATCAGTGACTGCGGTGCGGTGGGCTGGACGATAACGGAAGCTAACTACCTACTAAAGGGGCCTAAACTAAGCTAAACCTAAAAGTCAATACTGGTGAAAAAAAAAAGTGGCAGTTTACACTGATCACTTTTTTCCATTTCACTAGTGATTGACATGGGTGATCAAGGGGTTAATTGGGGTGATTGGGGGGGGTGATCTGGGGCTAAATGTGTAGTGCTTGGTGTACTCACCGTGATCTGTGCTCTCTGCTGGGACCAACCGACGAAAAGGACGCAGCAGAGAGCACAGAAGCCATTTAACACATTATATTAATAAATATAATGTGTTATATGGCTGGTGGTTCGATTTTTTAAAAGTCACCAACCTGCCAACGCTGATCATTGGCTGGCAGGCTGGTGACCAACTCCTTGTGCGCCTTTTGCCGACCAGCACTGTGCATGTGCAGGCCGCATATGTGCGTCATCTCGCGTCTCGCGAGATGACGCGTATATGCGTCCAGGAGGAATAACCTGGCCGCCCGCAGGACGCATCCCTGCGTTAGGCGGTCGGGAGGTGGTTAAAAAAAAGTTTCAGAAAGAATTAAAAAATAAATTATTTTTAAAGAATGTGGCCAAAGTAATACCCCTGCAGAATGGCAGTGAGCAGAGGTTTTAATCAGCAGGATCAGCCCTACCTAGCACATATCTCATGCAGAAAATGTGAGCGAAAGGCGTTTAGCCGTTGCAGTTGTCAACAGCATGATCTGATTGATTGTAGTGAGGATAAACTGATCCTTTCTGAACATTTCTGTCTGCTCTTTTGGAGCGCGGTTAGAGTTAGATTTTTATCTGATATATTTATTGGAAGAACGGACCTACTTCTAATACACCGTACTCTGACTGAGATTATTGCCGTAGATTGCCATACGTTTTATTGACTGCTCTGACAGTAAACAAGACTCTGCTTCTCTTCCATATGTCCACAATACTTTTCCTCCATGGATCTTGGTCACTGTTGACCTCAGATAAATGTACAGTAATGAGGGTGAATAACCTGACAGAATTTCCCACATTCAAAACACGGCTATTGTTTCGTCTCATTGTAATACATTTTCAAAATATAAAACATCAAAAGGTCTTCTCCCTAATGTTACTTCTGAAGCTTGCTTCAGCAATAAAACATTTGTGACAGTTTCATTCCTGTGTGACTTCTCTCATGTTCTGATCTGATTGTTAACATCTCCGACATTCTGAATATGAATACGGCTTCTCACCTGTGTGAATTCTGTCATGTTTAGGGCTCATGCCGGCCGTGTGCATTTCACAATTTGCTGAACAGAACGGGTGGCCCATAATAGATAGGCCTATTCTTGTCCACGAAATGGACAAGAATAGGACATATTCTATTATTTTTGCAGGGCCAAGAACGGAGCAACAGATATGGGCAGCACACGGAATGCTGGCCGCATCTTTTGCGGCCCCATTGAAGCAGAATTCGGAGTCTATTAGAGGAATATACCAATACAGGATACTAGGTGGCAGCACTATATTGTTACTTTGAAAATTGAGTGTTCAATGATGGCTATATAGCCATCAATGAACACAATGGGCAATACAATGATTGCCAGTTATTGTCACCCAGAGTGACTTAAAAAAAGTTTTTTAAAAAGTAAAAAAAAACACGTTTGTACGAATATATATATATTTTTTATATATATATAAAAGTTCAAATCACCCCCCCCCTTTCCTTAAAATAAAAATACTTAAC
The DNA here is from genome assembly GCA_033119425.1 of Bufotes viridis. Classification (NCBI taxonomy): domain Eukaryota; kingdom Metazoa; phylum Chordata; class Amphibia; order Anura; family Bufonidae; genus Bufotes; species Bufotes viridis. The sequence continues at coordinate 4,531,954 of CM065592.1, forward strand.
CAATAAAAAAATAAACATCATGGGCATCGCTGTGTGCGAAAATTGCCCAGCCAATTCGTCATTTTTAGTCACTTAAACTCCTCAATAATTTATTGATAAAAAGTGATCAAAAAGTCACACAGACTTCAAATTGATATCACTGAAAAGTACAGATCGCCCTGCAAAAAACGAGTTCTCACACAGCCCCGTACACATAACTAAAAAAAAGGTATAGGGGTCAGAATATGGTGATCATTTTTTTTTCCTCAAAGGTTTTAATTTTTTTTTTTTTGTATTAAAATGCAAGAAAAATTGAACGTGTGGTTGTCACGGACGTACCGAGACAAACGTACGTCTCCGCGACAGTGAGTGGCAGCAGATCTTTGAGATTGGCAACACGTGGTTTGGTTTGACATGTTTACCTTGAGGATCAATAGGCGTCTGTGTTGTTTCTGGTACTGGCCACACCCTTAACCTCCAGGTGATGCTATTGTGGTCGTTTAACTTTCCCTATTTATAGTTGTCTCTCCCACAATCCTGTGCGGTTTATAGCTTCAGTTGGACCTGTGGATAGCTGGTGTTTGGATCTCGGCTGAGTTCCTGGTACTGCCATAGCTTTTTGGAAGTTAAGTGTTACCTTTCCCTTTGTATTTTGGCTTTTCTGTGTGTTGCATTTCTTTGTTGTTTTGTATTAGGCCTTAGGGAGACTCCTGTTCATCTGTCCTTTTGGACTAACGGGATATCTCTTTCCTGTCATTAGTACCAGGGTCCTTTAGGGTTAGATAGGACTTTAGGTATTCCTGTGTATGAACTCACCTACCTCTGGGGTCTGTTCATACTGGCAGTCAGTCAGGGCTTTGAGTAGCGTTTTCACTAGGAGGTGTTTATCTTCCTTCCCTAGTTTTAAGGCCTTATTTCCTTTTCCCTTTCCCTCCTATGTTTGGTGTGGGGGTTTCCCTTCCATGCTAGAGTGTGACATTATAAACCGCCCAAACCGTAATTTCTTTTTTGTTTTTTAAAGTGCAGCCACGGATCCAATTGCTGCACTGGCAGGACAGTTGCAAGGGCTGCCTTTGGAAGTAGCCGATCTCCGCATGACCATCTCGCAGATTCAGAGACCAAAGACTGTTGGTCCTGGTGGTGGTGGAAATCAGGCTTATCTGAAGCCTAAGGTTGCCCTCCCAGACAGATTCTCTGGGGGACATGAGAATTTTATTTTGTTTAGGGAGGCGTGCAAACTGTATTTTAGTCTACGACCACAATCATCTGGGGATGAGAAACCGCTCAGGTGTGGTTATTTCATTGCTTAAGTGGGTTGCGCAGTCATGGACTTTTTCTCTGCCGACCGGAACGCAGTCTCTCCGGTCGGTGGATGAATTTTTCGACCCTTTGGGGCTTATCTATGACGACCAGGATGGGACATCCCTGGCCGAAACCAAGCTGTGTTGCCTTCGTCAGGGAGATCGTTCTGCTAAGATTTATTGATCTGAGTTTATGAGGTGGGCTACGGATATTGAGTGGAACGATCCTGCCCTCCGTAGCCAGTTTTGTTAGGGTTTATAGGGGAGGCTGAAGGATGCTTTGGCCTTTCATGAAACTCCTGTGTCAGTGGAGGCTGCTATGTCTCTTGCTATATGCATTGATAGATGCCTGAGAGAAAAATCTAGGGGCCCCCAATCTCAGGACGTACGATCACACGATGTATCGTCCTCCTCTGACACTTTGGGTGAAGATACTCGTAAGTTTAGGTCTGGGGACGAACCCATGCAGTTAGGGGGAGCTACTCCTGGATCCACTTTTAAGCATACTGGTCGTAAGAAGGGAGTGTGTTTTTTCTGCGGACAGGAGGGACATTTTATCGGAGTATGTCCATACATTCAGCGTAAAAAAAAAGACATTTAATTCCCATCTGACTCTTGGAGGGTTGAAAGGAGAGTAAGAAAATGTGCATTTGTCTTTGACTAGTAGTACCCGATTTCTCCTGACTGCTGAGGTGGTGCTAAAGTTAAAAAAAACTGTGGGGATTGAGGTGTTTATCGACAGTGGGGCAGGGCTATACCTCATTGATGCTCAGTTCGTCCGTATGCACGGGTTGTCACCAAGTGCATTAGAGAAAAATATTTCCATTTTTGCTATTGATTCTGCACCTCTAGCTCTAACTCAACTGGATTACTGTCATTGATCCTTCCCACCTTCCTTTGAGTCCAGATTTGTTTAACCAGACTGTTGGTGCCAGAAGTTGGACTTAAGGGGGGTATATAATCTGGTCAGGATCAAGGAAGGGGATGAATGGAAGATGTCTTTTAATACTTCAGAGGTTCAATTTGAGAACCTGGTCATGCCTGTTAGGTTGACCAATGCTCCTGCAATTTTCCAGCATTTTGTGAATAACATTTTCCATCACCTGGTGGGGAGGTTTGTAGTTGTGTATTTGGATGACATACTCATTTATTCTCCCGACATGGAAACACATCAGGATTACGTTAGGTGTTACAGATCCTAAGGGATAATAAATTGTACGCAAAATTAGAGAAGTGTATTTTTGCTGTACATGAGGTACAATTTTTGGGATACCTGTTGTCTTCTTTGGGTTTTCGAATGGATCCGGAGAAAGTCAATGCCGTATTGGACTGAGATCGACAGTGGTGCAACCCTTAACTGACATGACTAAGAAAGGGACAGATGTCTCAGTGTGGTCTGATTCGGCACTGCAAGCTTTTTCCATGATTAAGGAATGCTTCTCTTCTGCCCCTATATTGTTGCAGCCGGATGTATCACAACCTTTCATTGTGGAAGTGGAGGCATCCGAGGTGGGAGTAGGAGCAGTCTTATCGCAGGGCCCGTCACCTGGTAAATTCATCCGATCATGGTGTTCACAGATCACACCTGGCTTACCTAGAGTCGGCTAACGGACTGAACCTGAAGCAGGCCAGATGGTCTTTGGTTTCTCCAGATTCAATTTCACTGTCACTTATCATCCTGGGGTTAAGAACGTCAAGGCAGATGCTTTGTCACATAGTTTTTCTGGAGGTGGTGATTTTGAAAATCCGAGTCCTATTCTATCGGAAGGGTGGTGATATCCGCCCTATACCCTGACCTAGAGGCAAAGGTGTTAGAGCCCCAGGGAAACGCACCGGATTCTTGCCCGTGTGGGAAATGGTTTTTTTCACTGATCTGCCTAATTCGTTAGGAAAGACAGTTATTTTGGTGGTGGTTGATCGTTATAGTAAAATAGTGCACTTTATAGCGTTGTCTGGCCTACCTAATGCTAAAACACTTGCTCAAGTGTTTGTTGATCACATTGTGAAACTCCATGCCATTCCCTCTGACGTGGTTTTGGATCGTGGGACTCAGTTTATGTCCAGATTCTGGAAGACGTTCTGTACTTGGCTGGGGGTACAACTGTCTTTTTCTTCGGCTTTTCATCCTCAGTCGAACGGACAGACGGAGCGCACTAATCAGAGTCTGAAGACTTACTTAAGATGTTTTGTCTCTGAGAACCAGGAGGTGTGGTCCTCGTTTTTGTCTTTGGCAGAGTTTGCCATAAATAACCGTAGACAGGAGTAGGGTTGGGCGATATCAAAAATATTGCCACGATAACGATATTAAGAAATTTATCGCGATAACGTTATATATCACGATAAATGCCCATTTAGAAGAAAAAAACACTTGGAGACATTATACTATATGGGGGCAGCCACAAGGAGACGTTATACTGTATGGGGGCAGCCACAAGGAGACGTTATACTGTATGGGGGCAGCCACAAGGAGACATTATACTGTATGGGGACAGCCACAAGGAGACATTATACTGTATGGGGGCAGCCGCAAGGAGACGTTATACTGTATGGGGGCAGCCGCAAGGAGACGTTATACTGTATGGGGGCAGCCACAAGGAGGCGTTATACTGTATGGGGGCAGCCACAAGGAGGCGTTATACTGTATGACGCACTGTTATAGGGGGGCACTGTGGCTGACGCACTGTTATGGGGGGGCACTGTGGCTGACGCACTGTTATGCGGGGGCACTGTGGCTGACGCACTGTTATGGGGGGCACTGTGGCTGACGAAATGTTATGGGGGGATCCTTGGATGATGCACTGTTGTGGTGGTCTGTGGCTGACACATATATAGCATCTTATGCTATATGTGTGTCATCCACAGATCCCCTATAACAGTGTCAGCCACAGACCCCCAACACTGTGGGGGGGGGGGCACTCGCAGCGGCCGGAGCAGTGTTACTCTGCAGTAATACACCGGCCCCGCAGCTCTTATCCAGTATTTATGTAGTTAATGTTATTAGAAGTAGCCCGACCTTAACTATTGTTGCGCAGGCTCCCCGGGCAGCTCTCTGTTCCTCCATGCTCCGCCTGTCTGCTTCGCCCACTTTATGAATGAAGGGGCAGACGGCGCATGGAGGAACAGAGAGCTGCCCGGGAGCCTGCGCAACAATAGTTAATAGGATCGGGCTACTTCTAAAGACATTAACTACATAAATACTGGATCAGAGCTGTGGGGTCGGTGTATTACTGCAGAGTAACACTGCACCGGCCCCGCAGTTCTTATCCAGTATTTATGTAGTTAATGTCTTTAGAAGTAGCCCGATCTTATTAACTATTGTTGCGCAGGCTCCACGGGCAGCTCTCTGTTCCTCCATGCGCCGTCTGCCCCTTCATTCATAAAGTGGGCGAAGCAGACAGGCGGAGCATGGAGGAACAGAGAGCTGCCCGGGGAGCCTGCGCAACAATAGTTAAGGTCGGGCTACTTCTAATAACATTAACAACATAAATACTGCAGGGCCGGTGCTAAATTCCCGGCAGAGCCCACTACTTAACAAACTACCTGTCCGGCGCCCGGCACTACATGTCCTGGGCGCCGGGCGATAGGAATTCTACACCCCTGACATGGATGTTTCAGGAGCGGTCGGCACACGTGCGACCGCTCCTATGATGTCATTAAATACCGCGGTTATTAGGAAACTGTGATATCGCCATATCGCAGTTTCTTAATACCGCGGTATATCGCAGACAACGGTATATTGCCCAACCCTAGACAGGAGTCCGCTGGTAAGACGCCATTTTTTGGGGCATATGGGTTTCACCTGCAGTTTGGCACTTTTTCTTGTTCAGATACTTCTGGTATTCCTGAGGAACATTTTTTGTCATTATTATTATCTATATGGTAGACAATTCAAAATAACTTGATGAATATGGGCAACAAGTATAAACGTGTGGCTGACAGGAAACGGATGACGGGTCCAGACCTCAGAGTGGGTAATTTGGTGTGGTTGTCCACAAGAAACATTAAGTTGAAGGTACCTTCTTGGAAGTTGGGTCCAAGGTTTATTGGTCCATATAAGATCACGGCCATTATTAATCCTGTAGCTTTTTCTATTGAACTTCCTCAGGTTCTGAAAATACATAATGTGTTTTAGAAATCTTTGTTGAAGAGATATGTTGTACCTTTGGAGCCGTCTTCTTTGCCACCCACTCCTGTCATGGTGGACTGCAGTTTGGAATTCCAGATCGCCAAAATATTTGACTCTCGAGCTCTCCCTAGATCTCTTCAGTATCTTGTTCACTGGAAGAGTTATGGACCTGAGGAGAGGATGTGGGTACCGGCGTCTGACTTGAATGCCAGTCGTTTGGTGAAAGCTTTTCACAAGTCTCACCCAGATAAGTCCGGTCCTGGGAGGTCACTCTTAGAAGTGAGGTACTGTCACAGACATACGGACATCCCCACGACAGTGAGTGGCAGGAGATCTATGAGACTGGCAACACGTGGTTTGGTTTGACATGTTTACCTTGTGGATCAATAGGCGTCTGTGTTGTTTCTGGTACTGGACACACCCTTAACCTCCAGGTGTTGCTATTGTGGTCGTTTTATAGTTGTCTCTCCCACAATGCTGTGCAGTTTATAGCTTCAGTTGGACCTGTGGATAGCTGGTGTTTGGATCTCGACAGAGTTCCTGGTGCTACCATAGATTCTTTGAAGTTAAGTGTTACCTTTCCCTGTATTTTGGCTTTTTCTGTGTGTTGCATTCCTTTATTGTTTTGCATTAGGCCTTAGGGAGACTCCCTTTTATCCTTTCTTTTGGAGTAACAGGATGTCTTATTCCTGTCATTAGTACCAGGGTCCTTTAGGGTTAGTTAGGACTTTAAGTATTCCTGTGTATGAACTCACCTACCTAGGGTTTTCACTAGGAGGTGTCCATCTTCTTTCCCTAGTTTTCAGGCCTTATTTCCTTTTCCCTCCTATGTTCAGTGTGGGGGTTTCCCTCAAACACTACAGCGTGACAGTGGTATAGTTGTAATCGTACTAACCTGGAGAATGAACATAACAGGTGGATTTTACCGCATAGTGTACAGTGTAAAAAATGAAAAACCTTTGTCAGAATTGCATTTTTTCCCAATTCTACCCCATTAGGGATTTTGTATTGTATGCAACCGTAAATGGTGCCATTAGAAAGTACAACTTATCCCACAAAATATAAGCCCTAATAAGCTATGTGAATGGAAAAATAAAAAAGTTAGGACTATGGGAAGACGGGGAGTGAAAAAGGAAAACGCAAAAATGGAAAATTGCAGAGTTCTCTAAGGGTTAACTGCAGCTCTGCTTCACCTAGGTTATATTAGCTGCATAGATCTCGCACCCTGTAATGCAGGCAAGGTGATAATGCTGGGTGTTAGTGTGAACAATGCCTTAGTCTGTCTGCAGAAGTAATAATGCATAGAAAGAAAGGTTTGCTGTCCAGCAAGAGAAGGAAAGCATAAAGAAACTAATGATGTATTCACCCCCGAACACTCGAATGCGGACCCAAACAACAGTCATGTATATGAGTCCTTAACAAGATCTGATTTATTTGTAAAGCATTCCCCACATTCTGTTCATGAACACGGCTGCTCTACCGTGTGACATCTCTCATGGGTAACAGCACGTGATTTATGAGTAAAACATTTTCCACATTTTGATCATGAATACGGCTTCTCTCCTGTGTGACTTCTGAGATGTTTAACAAGATCTGACTTATATGTATAACACTTTTGGCATTCTGAACATGAATATGGTTTCTCTCCTCTGTGATATCTTTGATGTATAACAAGACTTGATTTATTTGTATAACGTTTCTCACATTCTGAACATGAATATGGCTTCTCTCCTGTGTGATATCTCTGATGTATAACAAGTTCTGATTTATCTGAAAAACATTTCCCACATTCTGAACATGAAAATGGCTTATTTCCTGTGTGACAACGCTTATGTCTAATAAGATGGGATTTATACATAAAGCATTTCCCACATTCTGAACATGAAAATGGCTTCTCTCCTGTGTGACAACGCTTATGTCTAATAAGATTGGATTTATATATAAAACATTTCCCACATTCTGGACATGAATACGGCTTCTCTCCTGTGTGAATTCTCTCATGCTTAACAAGATCTGATATATTTGTAAAACGTTTCCCACATCCTGAGCATGAATATGGTTTTTCCCCTGTGTGACTTCTTGTGTGTATAACAAGATGGGATTTATGTGTAAAACATTTGCCACATAGTGAACATGAATATGGCTTCTCTCCTGTGTGACTTCTGTCGTGTGAAACAAGACTTGATTTATTTAGGAAACATTTCCCACATACTGAACATGAATATGGCTTTTCTCTGTGAATTCTTTTGTGTGTCGAAAGACTTGATCGCTGTAAAAACTGTTCTCCACATTGTCCACATTGAAACCTTTTACACCCTTTCTGCCCAGTACTTGTGGTAGCAATCTGTGAGTGATTAGGAGCAGGTTCCTCATAAATAGGAGGATTACATGACACATCTGTACAGTAAGGTCCTAAATGTAAAGTAAAGGCAATGAGGTTTTCTCCTGAAGAGAGCTGCCCGATATCTTCATCTTCTTTATGATCCAGTGATAACATGAAGTTTTCCTTGGAGTTTGTACTGGGATTTTCTGTTGAAATTCAAAATGGATTTTGTGATGCTTTTTCATGCCAAAGTAGGCAAATGTAGAACATTTTTTAAAAATTCTACTTTATGAAATACACATAGAATAGACAAAAATTAGAAACCCCAAACCACCCAACAAGAAAACCACGCCTAGAGAGAGGACAAGAGGTAATAAAATAGTCTAGTCCACGGATGAACCTCTTTTTCACAGGGATTATAATTCAAAACGTAAAAGGTCAGTTCAACCAGTTTAAGACATGCTGAGAGACTCTGATGATGTTAAGTCTAGCGAAGAAGAAGAGTCTTCTCTATAGATTTATTATATTGCTATGATTTGAGACGAGTGAAGTTATAAAAAATTCTATTTGGGTGCTTTGCAAAATTTCACAAGGAAATTTGATTCCTGATGTATTACTTTGTCACAAAGCACGTTCCTTTCATGTAGCGAACGGAAAGATGGGGTACGGCGATCGTGCTGCCCCGTCATTGAACCCCTCAGATGCCACGTTCATCGCTGATCGTGGCACAATTTTGCCGTTTCACAGGTTATTCAAAGTAAAAAAAAAAAAAAACTTATCAATATGCTTCTTGATTGAAGACCGTGCAGTGACGTGATCATCACTTTGGGCGGGCATGGAGATGTCTAGTGTTGAGCAAAGCGAGCTTCAAAACTTTGGAATAATACTGTACGGAGAACCGTCTCCATACAGTCTTAGAATGTATGGGCTCCAATGAGCTGAAGTAAGTTATTCCCAAAGTCGTGCGTCACTTCGTTGAATAACTTTGGTAGTTGATTTTTCAAGTGGAAAACCACTTTAAAACTTGAGACCGAACTTGGCCTTGGTTCCGAGGTACTAGCCAAGTTCGGTTTCAAGTTTCATTACCTAGAGCGCGAGGAAATTTGGCTTCGCTCAACACTAACTACCAGTCAACCAGCAAACATATTACTGGATCTAAAGGTACAACATCTTGGGTCTTCTTTTTCATCATATCGAAAAATGTATATTTTGCCAGACATTGTCTGCGAAGTCCCTTCTCGACTCTGTTGACAGAACACATTGATTGCTTTATATAATCGGCTTGCGCTGCCCTTCTGTAGGTCGACTGATGTTCGGAGGTTGAGTATGGGAGAAGAATCAACCAAATTATTGAACATAGAGTGAAGAAAAAGGGCAAACTGTAACTGCAAATATCTAAAGTATTCCGATAAAAGATAAAGACAATTCATTAGCGAGATTGTCTTAAAATTACTCGATTAAGGCCTCATGCACAGGGCCGTTGTGCAGCCGTTCCGTGCAATGGAGACCGTAATTTGCGGTCCCCAATGCACGGGCAACATCCGTGCTGCGGCTTGGATGTATCGAGACCCATTCAACTTGAATGGGTCCCTGATCTGTCCGCACCGTAAAAAAAATAGAACGTGGACAGAAACACAGTGGAAGCACTCTGTAGTGCTTCCGATCCGTGCTTCCATTCCACACCGCACCGCATCTCCCAGATTGCGGACTCATTCAAGTAAATGGGTCCACATCCGTGATGCGGGGTGCACACAGCCAATGCCCGTGTATTGCAGACCCGCTGTATGCGGGTCGCAATACTGCAAAGGCGGGGCAACGGTGGTGGGCATGAGCCCTAACTCTAAAAAAAAATAAAAAATCAAGAATGCAAGTCACCCCCTTTTTTCCAGAAGATCTCAGCTGCAGGAGATGTAGATTACACCATAAGTTTTTCAAAAATGTTTTTTTTTCTTTCCAATAAAAGTACATTTTTTATTATATGCATTTTATTAAAAAAAAATGCCAGAAAAATATCTTATCTTTTTTTTTTTTTTTTATAAATATTGTGTTTATGGAATGTGGCATGTTTTGTGAACCATGAATTAAACAGGAACATATGTACCCCAACCCCTATGTAGATCTCTATATATAAGCCGTTGGAAAAAAAACTGCTATAAAATAGCTAAAAAACAAACAAAACAACACACTGGCACATATATTTTTAAAAGCAAAAAAAAAAAAAAATTGGATGTCTAGGGCTCAAAAACACCAGCAAATAAGCAAAAATCCAGAGTATGCCATGGACCCAAAAATAGACCAAAAAGTAAAAAAAAACGCTACATAAAACAAACATAATGCATGTTTGTACTGCATTTCACTATTCCCACAGACTTATAGCTAATATCTGAGGTGACATTTAAAAAAGACTACAAAAACCTCAAAAGTTGTCAAAAATGCAACAAAAAAACTGTGGGTGAAATCGTTCAGAGGGTACCTGCACACGAGAGCAGATTTCGGAGCAGAAGTCTGTAAGGTTTTTCATGTGGGTTTTTGAATCAGATCTGCACCAAAATACACAAGTGTCACTGCGGGTATTGGTGCATTTTTATGCAGTTTAACCACAGATCTCACTCTTGCATTGAAAAGGTTGGAATCCGCACCACAAATCGCACAATCAATTGATATCCTACGTATTTTTTTAAATGCATATCAGGTTAATTTCCACATGGTAGAAAGATGGTTTGTCTAATCTTACACACGTTGCAGCTGTATTACGCTGCGTTTCTTCCACATGTAAATCTGCATCATGTGCACGTACCATAAAGAGGAGGCCATCATAAAGTGATGAATCAAGAAAATATATATATTTTTTACTTTCAATATAGTAACATAGGCTGAAAAAATCCCTCCACCCATCCAGTTCAGCCTGTTATCCTGCAAGTTGATCCAGAGGAAGGCAAAAAAAAAAAAAAAACTGTGTAGTAGAAGCTAATTTTTCTCACTTTAGGGGAAAAAATTCCTTCCTGACTCAAATCAGGCATCAGAATAAATCCCTGGATCAATCACCCATCTCTAGTAGCTGTAGCCTGAAATATTATTACACTCCTGAAATAATCCAGGCCCCTCCTGAAATCTTCTAGTGAATTCATTATCACCACCTCCTCAGGCAGAGAGTTCCATAGTCTCACTGCTCTTACAGTAAAGAGTCCATAGTAACACTGCTCTTACTGTAAAGAGTCCATAGTCTCACTGCTCTTACAGTATAGAGTCCATAGTCTCACTGCTCTTACTGTAAAGAGTCCATAGTCTCACTGCTCCTACAGTAAAGAGTCCATATTCTCACTGCTCTTACGGTAAAAAGTCCATAGTCTCACTGCTCTTACAGTAAAGAGTCCATAGTAACACTGCTCTTACTGTAAAGAGTCCGTAGTCTCACTGCTCTTACAGTATAGAGTCCATAGTCTCACTGCTCGTTCAGTAAAGAGTCCATAGTCTCACTGCTCTTACAGTAAAGAGTCCATAGTCTCACTGCTCTTACAGTAAAGAGTCCATAGTCTCACTGCTCTTACAGTAAAGAGTCCATAGTCTCGCTGCTCTTACCGTAAAGAGTCCATATTCTCGCTGCTCTTACGGTAAAGAGTCCATAGTCTCGCTGCTCTTACTGTAAAGAGTCCATAGTCTCACTGCTCTTACAGTAAAGAGTCCATAGTCTCAATCCACTTACAGTAAAGAGTCCATAGTCTCACTGCTCTTACAGTAAAGAGTCCATGATCTCACTGCTCTTACAGTAAAGAGTCCATAGTCTCACTGCTCTTACAGTAAAGAGTCCATAGTCTCACTGCTCTTACAGTAAAGAGTCCATAGTCCCACTGCTCTTACAGTAAAGAGTCCATAGTCCCACTGCTCTTACAGTAAAGAGTCCATAGTCCCACTGCTCTTACAGTAAAGAGTCCATAGTCTCACTGCTCTTACAGTAAAGAGTCCATGATCTCACTGCTCTTACAGTAAAGAGTCCATAGTCTCACTGCTCTTACAGTAAAGAGTCAATAGTCTCACTGCTCTTACAGTAAAGAATCCATAGTCTCACTGCTCTGTGGAAATCCCCATTTCTGAAAAACTTGGTGCTTGGGGCAAAGGCCCATGTTTGGGTAAGAGATGCTGCAGATGGGCCCACAAGTAATAAAAATTACTCTAGTCCAATCTGGTGAAGTGGGTGGTGATCAGGAAGCTTCCAATTGTTTTTCTTTCACATGGAAAACAATGTATAGGTGCAGAGATCATATCGTTCACGACAGTCTCTTTCTAACAAACCTTGGATCAGCCCTGTACCTCACATGGATCCAGAGATCTCCCCGTTGATTGTTCCAATTTCTGCTATTTAAAGATAGCAGCTCAGGGGGGGTGTCCGTTCTGCAGCAGCTCTCTTCCTGTAACCATCACACCTTAGGGGTATGTCCATTCTCAGGGGGGGTGTCAGTTCTGCAGCAGCTCTCTTCCTGTAACCATCACACCTTAGGGGTATGTCCATTTTCAGGGGGCGTGTCCGTTCTGCAGCAGCTCTCTTCCTGTAACCATCACACAATAGGGGTATGTCCATTCTCAGGGGGGGTGTCCGTTTTGCATCAGCTCTCTTCCTGTAACCATCACACCTTAGGGGTATGTCCATTCTCAGGGGGCGTGTCCGTTCTGCAGCAGCTCTCTTCCTGTAACCATCACACAATAGGGGTATGTCCATTCTCAGGGGGGGTGTCCGTTCTGCAGAAGCTCTCTTCCTGTAACCATCACACCTTAGGGGTATGTCCATTCTCAGGGGGGGTGTCCGTTCTGCAGCAGCTCTCTTCCTGTAACCATCACACCTTAGGGGTATGTCCATTCTCAGGGGGGGTGTCCGTTCTGCAGAAGCTCTCTTCCGGTAACCATCACACCATAGGGGTATGTCCATTCTCAAGGGGCGTGTCCGTTCTACAGCAGCTCTCTTCCTGTAACCATCACACCTTAGGGGTATGTCCATTCTCAGGGGGGGTGTCCGTTCTGCATCAGCTCTCTTCCTGTAACCATCACACCTTAGGGGTATGTCCATTCTCAGGGGGCGTGTCCGTTCTGCAGCAGCTCTCTTCCTGTAACCATCACACCATAGGGGTATGTCCATTCTCAGGGGGGGTGTCCGTTCTGCAGCAGCTCTCTTCCTGTAACCATCACACCTTAGGGGTATGTCCATTCTCAGGGGGGGGTGTCCGTTCTGCAGCAGCTCTCTTCCTGTAACCATCACACCTTAGGGGTATGTCCATTCTCAGGGGGGTGTCCGTTCTGCAGCAGCTCTCTTCCTGTAACCATCACACCTTAGGGGTATGTCCATTCTCAGGGGGGTGTCCGTTCTGCAGAAGCTCTCTTCCTGTAACCATCACACCATAGGGGTATGTCCATTCTCAGGGGGGTGTCCGTTCTGCAGCAGCTCTCTTCCTGTAACCATCACACCTTAGGGGTATGTCCATTCTCAGGGGGTGTGTCCGTTCTACAGCAGCTCTCTTCCTGTAACCATCACACCTTAGGGGTATGTCCATTCTCAGGGGGTGTGTCCATTCTGCAGCAGCTCTCTTCCTGTAACCATCACACCTTAGGGGTATGTCCATTCTCAGGGGGTGTGTCCGTTCTACAGCAGCTCTCTTCCTGTAACCATCACACCTTAGGGGTATGTCCATTCTCAGGGGGCGTGTCCGTTCTACAGCAGCTCTCTTCCTGTAACCATCACACCATAGGGGTATGTCCATTCTCAGGGGGGGTGTCCGTTCTGCAGCAGCTCTCTTCCTGTAACCATCACACCTAAGGGGTATGTCCATTCTCAGGGGGTGTGTCCGTTCTGCAGAAGCTCTCTTCCTGTAACCATCACACCTTAGGGGTATGTCCATTCTCAGGGGGGGTGTCAGTTCTGCAGCAGCTCTCTTCCTGTAACCATCACACCTTAGGGGTATGTCCATTCTCAGGAGGTGTGTCCATTCTGCAGCAGCTCTCTTCCTGTAACCATCACACCTTAGGGGTATGTCCATTCTCAGGGGGGGTGTCCGTTCTGCAGCAGCTCTCTTCCTGTAACCATCACACCTTAGGGGTATGTCCATTCTCAGGGGGGTGTCCGTTCTGCAGAAGCTCTCTTCCTGTAACCATCACACCATAGGGGTATGTCCATTCTCAGGGGGGGGTGTCCGTTCTGCAGCAGCTCTCTTCCTGTAACCATCACACCTTAGGGGTATGTCCATTCTCAGGGGGGGTGTCCATTCTGCAGAAGCTCTCTTCCGGTAACCATCACACCATAGGGGTATGTCCATTCTCAGGGGGGGTGTCCGTTCTGCAGCAGCTCTCTTCCTGTAACCATCACACCATAGGGGTATGTCCATTCTCAGGGAGCGTGTCCGTTCTACAGCAGCTCTCTTCCTGTAACCATCACACCTTAGGGGTATGTCCATTCTCAGGGGGGGTGTCCGTTCTACAGCAGCTCTCTTCCTGTAACCATCACACCTTAGGGGTATGTCCATTCTCAGGGGGTGTGTCCGTTTTGCAGCAGCTCTCTTCCTGTAACCATCACACCATAGGGGTATGTCCATTCTCAGGGGGTGTGTCCGTTCTGCAGCAGCTCTCCTCCTGTAACCATCACACCATAGCGGTATGTCCATTCTCAGGGGGTGTGTCCGTTCTGCAGCAGCTCTCTTCCTGTAACCATCACACCATAGGGGTATGTCCATTCTCAGGGGGCGTGTCCATTCTGCAGCAGCTGTCTTCCTGTAATTATCACACCATAGCTGTATGTCCATTCTCAGGGGGCGTGTCCGTTCTGCAGCAGCTCTCTTCCTGTAACCATCACACCATAGGGGTATGTCCATTCTCGGGGGGGTGTCCGTTCTGCAGCAGCTCTCTTCCTGTAACCATCACACCATAGGGGTATGTCCATTCTCGGGGGGGTGTCCGTTCTGCAGCAGCTCTCTTCCTGTAACCATCACACCATAGCGGTATGTCCATTCTCGGGGGGGTGTCCGTTCTGTAGCAGCTCTCTTCCTGTAACCATCACACCATAGCGGTATGTCCATTCTTGGGGGGGTGTCCGTTCTGCAGCAGCTCTCTTCCTGTAACCATCACACCTTAGGGGTATGTCCATTCTCAGGGGGGGTGTCCGTTCTACAGCAGCTCTCTTCCTGTAACCATCACACCATAGCGGTATGTCCATTCTCGGGGGGGTGTCCGTTCTGCAGCAGCTCTCTTCCTAACACCATCACAGCTCAGGGGGTGAGTCTTTTCTGCCGCAGCCCTCTCTCTCCCTGTAACTTTCATGGCTCATGGGACATGTCCTTTCTGAAGCAGCTCTCCCTGTAATGGTCACAGATCAGGGAGCATGTCCTCTCTGCCTTACAGGACTAGTTCTTTCACTACAACAGTGCATTGACTTCTGCAATTTTTCCTTTACTACACAAAGCCAGATCCTGTGGTTTGCCTTCAAAGTGAAAGTCCCGTCTCTACCTCCGGGGTCGGTGCTACATTTTAGTGGCGGTCTTATCCCCTTTGATGCAGTCACATGTGAGGACGGTATATATGTTGTCATTCCAGTTACAATTAGTTGTCAGTGACCATCTTCAGGACCTCTACATCAATATGGGCAGCAAGCTGCAGGAATAGGGGGGAAGGGCTGGGGCTCCTGTGGGAGGGAATATTGTTTTATCGGGCGATTTCCTTAATCATTGGTTTGGATGTCATCCAGTGCAGTCCCCTGTGTGGGGGCAGTCAGGGTGCGGCGTGCACATACATTGGAGTCTGAGGAGCTGGAGAATTGTGGTGGCCTTCAGGGGGTATGCTCAGCCCAATCTAGAGCCAAAAGTGAAGGCAGCAGGTGAGGATACTGAAGTACCACAAAAGTAAGGATTCGTGCAAAAACAAACGGCGCTGTGTTAGACTGTATTGTAGATGTGGTCCCAGCACTGACTGTGTGTTAGACTGTATTGTAGATGTGGTCCCTGCACTGACTGTGTGTTAGACTGTATTGTAGATGTGGTCCCGGCACTGACTGTGTGTTAGACTGTATTGTAGATGTGGTCCCAGCACTGACTGTGTGTTAGACTGTATTGTAGATGTGGTCCCAGCACTGACTGTGTGTTAGAATGTATTGTAGATGTGGTCCCAGCACTGACTGTGTGTTAGACTGTATTGTAGATGTGGTCCCAGCACTGACTGTGTGTTGGAATGTATTGTAGATGTGGTCCCGGCACTGACTGTGTGTTGGAATGTATTGTAGATGTGGTCCCGGCACTGACTGTGTGTTATAATGTATTGTAGATGTGGTCCCGGCACTGACTGAGTGTTAGACTGTATTGTAGATGTGGTCCCAGCACTGACTGTGTGTTAGAATGTATTGTAGATGTGGTCCCGGCTCTGACTGTGTGTTAGACTGTATTGTAGATGTGGTCCCAGCACTGACTGTGTGTTAGACTGTATTGTAGATGTGGTCCCTGCACTGACTGTGTTTTAGAATGTATTGTAGACGTGGTCCCGGCACTGACTGTGTGTTAGAATGTATTGTAGATGTGGTCCCAGCACTGACTGTGTGTTAGACTGTATTGTAGATGTGGTCCCGGCACTGACTGTGTGTTAGAATGTATTGTAGATGTGGTCCCAGCACTGACTGTGTGTTAGACTGTATTGTAGATGTGGTCCCAGCACTGACTGTGTGTTAGAATGTATTGTAGATGTGGTCCCGGCACTGACTGTGTGTTAGAATGTATTGTAGATGTGGTCCCGGCACTGACTGTGTGTTAGAATGTATTGTAGATGTGGTCCCAGCACTGACTGTGTGTTAGAATGTATTGTAGATGTGGTCCCAGCACTGACTGTGTGTTAGAATGTATTGTAGATGTGGTCCCGGCACTGACTGTGTGTTAGAATGTATTGTAGATGTGGTCCCAGCACTGACTGTGTGTTAGAATGTATTGTAGATGTGGTCCCAGCACTGACTGTGTGTTAGACTGTATTGTAGATGTGGTCCCAGCACTGACTGTGTGTTAGACTGTATTGTAGATGTGGTCCCGGCACTGACTGTGTGTTAGAATGTATTGTAGATGTGGTCCCAGCACTGACTGTGTGTTAGAATGTATTGTAGATGTGGTCCCGGCACTGACTGTGTGTTAGAATGTATTGTAGATGTGGTCCCGGCACTGACTGTGTGTTGGACTGTATTGTAGATGTGGTCCCAGCACTGACTGTGTGTTAGACTGTATTGTAGATGTGGTCCCAGCACTGACTGTGTGTTATAATGTATTGTAGATGTGGTCCCGGCACTGACTGAGTGTTAGACTGTATTGTAGATGTGGTCCCAGCACTGACTGTGTGTTAGAATGCATTGTAGATGTGGTCCCAGCTCTGACTGTGTGTTAGACTGTATTGTAGATGTGGTCCCAGCACTGACTGTGTGTTAGACTGTATTGTAGATGTGGTCCCGGCACTGACTGTGTGTTAGAATGTATTGTAGATGTGGTCCCGGCACTGACTGTGTGTTAGAATGTATTGTAGATGTGGTCCCAGCACTGACTGTGTGTTAGACTGTATTGTAGATGTGGTCCCGGCACTGACTGTGTGTTAGAATGTATTGTAGATGTGGTCCCAGCACTGACTGTGTGTTAGACTGTATTGTAGATGTGGTCCCAGCACTGACTGTGTGTTAGACTGTATTGTAGATGTGGTCCCGGCACTGACTGTGTGTTAGAATGTATTGTAGATGTGGTCCCAGCACTGACTGTGTGTTAGAATGTATTGTAGATGTGGTCCCGGCACTGACTGTGTGTTAGAATGTATTGTAGATGTGGTCCCAGCACTGACTGTGTGTTAGAATGTATTGTAGATGTGGTCCCAGCACTGACTGTGTGTTAGACTGTATTGTAGATGTGGTCCCGGCACTGACTGTGGGTTAGACTGTATTGTAGATGTGGTCCCGGCACTGACTGTGTGTTAGACTGTATTGTAGATGTGGTCCCAGCACTGACTGTGTGTTAGACTGTATTGTAGATGTGGTCCCAGCACTGACTGTGTGTTAGAATGTATTGTAGATGTGGTCCCAGCACTGACTGTGTGTTAGAATGTATTGTAGATGTGGTCCCAGCACTGACTGTGTGTTAGACTGTATTGTAGATGTGGTCCCAGCACTGACTGTGTGTTAGACTGTATTGTAGATGTGGTCCCAGCACTGACTGTGTGTTAGACTGTATTGTAGATGTGGTCCCAGCACTGACTGTGTGTTAGAATGTATTGTAGATGTGGTCCCAGCACTGACTGTGTGTTAGACTGTATTGTAGATGTGGTCCCGGCACTGACTGTGTGTTAGAATGTATTGTAGATGTGGTCCCAGCACTGACTGTGTGTTAGAATGTATTGTAGATGTGGTCCCAGCACTGACTGTGTGTTAGACTGTATTGTAGATGTGGTCCCAGCACTGACTGTGTGTTAGACTGTATTGTAGATGTGGTCCCGGCACTGACTGTGTGTTAGACTGTATTGTAGATGTGGTCCCAGCACTGACTGTGTGTTAGAATGTATTGTAGATGTGGTCCCGGCACTGACTGTGTGTTAGACTGTATTGTAGATGTGGTCCCAGCACTGACTGTGTGTTAGAATGTATTGTAGATGTGGTCCCAGCACTGACTGTGTGTTAGAATGTATTGTAGATGTGGTCCCAGCACTGACTGTGTGTTAGAATGTATTGTAGATGTGGTCCCAGCACTGACTGTGTGTTAGACTGTATTGTAGATGTGGTCCCGGCACTGACTGTGTGTTAGAATGTATTGTAGATGTGGTCCCAGCACTGACTGTGTGTTAGAATGTATTGTAGATGTGGTCCCAGCACTGACTGTGTGTTAGACTGTATTGTAGATGTGGTCCCAGCACTGACTGTGTGTTAGAATGTATTGTAGATGTGGTCCCAGCACTGACTGTGTGTTAGAATGTATTGTAGATGTGGTCCCGGCACTGACTGTGTGTTAGAATGTATTGTAGATGTGGTCCCAGCACTGACTGTGTGTTAGAATGTATTGTAGATGTGGTCCCAGCACTGACTGTGTGTTAGAATGTATTGTAGATGTGGTCCCAGCACTGACTGTGTGTTAGAATGTATTGTAGATGTGGTCCCAGCACTGACTGTGTGTTAGAATGTATTGTAGATGTGGTCCCAGCACTGACTGTGTGTTAGAATGTATTGTAGATGTGGTCCCAGCACTGACTGTGTGTTAGAATGTATTGTAGATGTGGTCCCAGCACTGACTGTGTGTTAGAATGTATTGTAGATGTGGTCCCAGCACTGACTGTGTGTTAGACTGTATTGTAGATGTGGTCCCAGCACTGACTGTGTGTTAGAATGTATTGTAGATGTGGTCCCGGCACTGACTGTGTGTTAGAATGTATTGTAGATGTGGTCCCGGCACTGACTGTGTGTTAGACTGTACTGTAGATGTGGTCCCGGCACTGACTGTGTGTTGGACTGTATTGTAGATGTGGTCCCAGCACTGACTGTGTGTTATTATGTATTGTAGATGTGGTCCCGGCACTGACTGTGTGTTAGACTGTATTGTAGATGTGGTCCCGGCACTGACTGTGTGTTAGACTGTATTGTAGATGTGTCCCTGCACTGACTGTGTGTTAGAATGTATTGTAGATGTGGTCCCGGCACTGACTGTGGGTTAGACTGTATTGTAGATGTGGTCCCGGCACTGACTGTGGGTTAGACTGTATTGTAGATGTGGTCCCGGCACTGACTGTGTGTTAGAATGTATTGTAGATGTGGTCCCGGCACTGACTGTGTGTTAGAATGTATTGTAGATGTGGTCCCAGCACTGACTGTGTGTTAGACTGTATTGTAGATGTGGTCCCAGCACTGACTGTGTGTTGGACTGTATTGTAGATGTGGTCCCAGCACTGACTGTGTGTTAGAATGTATTGTAGATGTGGTCCCAGCACTGACTGTGTGTTAGACTGTATTGTAGATGTGGTCCCGGCACTGACTCTGTGTTGGAATGTATTGTAGATGTGGTCCCGGCACTGACTGTGTGTTAGAATGTATTGTAGATGTGGTCCCGGCACTGACTGTGTGTTAGACTGTATTGTAGATGTGGTCCCAGCACTGACTGTGTGTTAGAATGTATTGTAGATGTGGTCCCAGCACTGACTGTGGGTTAGAATGTATTGTAGATGTGGTCCCGGCACTGACTGTGGGTTAGACTGTATTGTAGATGTGGTCCCAGCACTGACTGTGGGTTAGAATGTATTGTAGATGTGGTCCCGGCACTGACTGTGTGTTAGACTGTATTGTAGATGTGGTCCCAGCACTGACTGTGTGTTGGAATGTATTGTAGATGTGGTCCCAGCACTGACTGTGTGTTAGACTGTATTGTAGATGTGGTCCCGGCACTGACTGTGTGTTAGAATGTATTGTAGATGTGGTCCCAGCACTGACTGTGTGTTAGAATGTATTGTAGATGTGGTCCCAGCACTGACTGTGTGTTAGACTGTATTGTAGATGTGGTCCCAGCACTGACTGTGTGTTAGACTGTATTGTAGATGTGGTCCCAGCACTGACTGTGTGTTAGACTGTATTGTAGATGTGGTCCCGGCACTGACTGTGTGTTAGACTGTATTGTAGATGTGGTCCCGGCACTGACTGTGTGTTAGAATGTATTGTAGATGTGGTCCCAGCACTGACTGTGTGTTAGAATGTATTGTAGATGTGGTCCCAGCACTGACTGTGTGTTAGACTGTACTGTAGATGTGGTCCCAGCACTGACTGTGTGTTAGAATGTATTGTAGATGTGGTCCCAGCACTGACTGTGTGTTAGAATGTATTGTAGATGTGGTCCCAGCACTGACTGTGTGTTAGACTGTATTGTAGATGTGTTCCCGGCACTGACTGTGTGTTAGAATGTATTGTAGATGTGGTCCCAGCACTGACTGTGTGTTATAATGTATTGTAGATGTGGTCCCAGCACTGACTGTGTGTTAGAATGTATTGTAGATGTGGTCCCGGCACTGACTGTGTGTTAGACTGTATTGTAGATGTGGTCCCGGCACTGACTGTGTGTTAGAATGTATTGTAGATGTGGTCCCAGCACTGACTGTGTGTTAGAATGTATTGTAGATGTGGTCCCGGCACTGACTGTGTGTTAGAATGTATTGTAGATGTGGTCCCGGCACTGACTGTGTGTTAGACTGTATTGTAGATGTGGTCCCAGCACTGACTGTGTGTTAGACTGTATTGTAGATGTGGTCCCAGCACTGACTGTGTGTTAGACTGTATTGTAGATGTGGTCCCAGCACTGACTGTGTGTTAGAATGTATTGTAGATGTGGTCCCAGCACTGACTGTGTGTTAGAATGTATTGTAGATGTGGTCCCGGCACTGACTGTGTGTTAGAATGTATTGTAGATGTGGTCCCAGCACTGACTGTGTGTTAGACTGTATTGTAGATGTGGTCCCGGCACTGACTGTGTGTTAGACTGTATTGTAGATGTGGTCCCGGCACTGACTGAGTGTTAGACTGTATTGTAGATGTGGTCCCAGCACTGACTGTGTGTTAGACTGTATTGTAGATGTGGTCCCAGCACTGACTGTGTGTTAGACTGTATTGTAGATGTGGTCCCGGCACTGACTGTGTGTTAGACTGTATTGTAGATGTGTCCCTGCACTGACTGTGTGTTAGAATGTATTGTAGATGTGGTCCCGGCACTGACTGTGTGTTAGACTGTATTGTAGATGTGGTCCCGGCACTGACTGTGTGTTAGAATGTATTGTAGATGTGGTCCCAGCACTGACTGTGTGTTAGAATGTATTGTAGATGTGGTCCCGGCACTGACTGTGTGTTAGAATGTATTGTAGATGTGGTCCCAGCACTGACTGTGTGTTAGAATGTATTGTAGATGTGGTCCCGGCACTGACTGTGTGTTAGACTGTATTGTAGATGTGGTCCCAGCACTGACTGTGTGTTAGACTGTATTGTAGATGTGGTCCCAGCACTGACTGTGTGTTAGACTGTATTGTAGATGTGGTCCCAGCACTGACTGTGTGTTAGAATGTATTGTAGATGTGGTCCCAGCACTGACTGTGTGTTAGAATGTATTGTAGATGTGGTCCCGGCACTGACTGTGTGTTAGAATGTATTGTAGATGTGGTCCCGGCACTGACTGTGTGTTAGACTGTATTGTAGATGTGGTCCCGGCACTGACTGTGTGTTAGACTGTATTGTAGATGTGGTCCCGGCACTGACTGAGTGTTAGACTGTATTGTAGATGTGGTCCCAGCACTGACTGTGTGTTAGACTGTATTGTAGATGTGGTCCCAGCACTGACTGTGTGTTAGACTGTATTGTAGATGTGGTCCCGGCACTGACTGTGTGTTAGACTGTATTGTAGATGTGTCCCTGCACTGACTGTGTGTTAGACTGTATTGTAGATGTGGTCCCAGCACTGACTGTGTGTTAGAATGTATTGTAGATGTGGTCCCGGCACTGACTGTGTGTTAGACTGTATTGTAGATGTGGTCCCGGCACTGACTGTGTGTTAGAATGTATTGTAGATGTGGTCCCAGCACTGACTGTGTGTTAGAATGTATTGTAGATGTGGTCCCAGCACTGACTGTGTGTTAGACTGTATTGTAGATGTGGTCCCAGCACTGACTGTGTGTTAGACTGTATTGTAGATGTGGTCCCAGCACTGACTGTGTGTTAGACTGTATTGTAGATGTGGTCCCAGCACTGACTGTGTGTTAGACTGTATTGTAGATGTGGTCCCGGCACTGACTGTGTGTTAGAATGTATTGTAGATGTGGTCCCAGCACTGACTGTGTGTTAGACTGTATTGTAGATGTGGTCCCAGCACTGACTGTGTGTTAGAATGTATTGTAGATGTGGTCCCAGCACTGACTGTGTGTTAGAATGTATTGTAGATGTGGTCCCAGCACTGACTGTGTGTTAGACTGTATTGTAGATGTGGTCCCAGCACTGACTGTGTGTTAGACTGTATTGTAGATGTGGTCCCAGCACTGACTGTGTGTTAGACTGTATTGTAGATGTGGTCCCGGCACTGACTGTGTGTTAGAATGTATTGTAGATGTGGTCCCAGCACTGACTGTGTGTTAGACTGTATTGTAGATGTGGTCCCGGCACTGACTGTGTGTTAGAATGTATTGTAGATGTGGTCCCAGCACTGACTGTGTGTTAGAATGTATTGTAGATGTGGTCCCAGCACTGACTGTGTGTTAGACTGTATTGTAGATGTGGTCCCAGCACTGACTGTGTGTTAGACTGTATTGTAGATGTGGTCCCGGCACTGACTGTGTGTTAGACTGTATTGTAGATGTGGTCCCAGCACTGACTGTGTGTTAGAATGTATTGTAGATGTGGTCCCGGCACTGACTGTGTGTTAGACTGTATTGTAGATGTGGTCCCAGCACTGACTGTGTGTTAGAATGTATTGTAGATGTGGTCCCATCACTGACTGTGTGTTATAATGTATTGTAGATGTGGTCCCAGCACTGACTGTGTGTTAGAATGTATTGTAGATGTGGTCCCAGCACTGACTGTGTGTTAGACTGTATTGTAGATGTGGTCCCGGCACTGACTGTGGGTTAGAATGTATTGTAGATGTGGTCCCAGCACTGACTGTGTGTTAGAATGTATTGTAGATGTGGTCCCAGCACTGACTGTGTGTTAGACTGTATTGTAGATGTGGTCCCGGCACTGACTGTGGGTTAGAATGTATTGTAGATGTGGTCCCAGCACTGACTGTGTGTTAGAATGTATTGTAGATGTGGTCCCGGCACTGACTGTGTGTTAGAATGTATTGTAGATGTGGTCCCAGCACTGACTGTGTGTTAGAATGTATTGTAGATGTGGTCCCATCACTGACTGTGTGTTATAATGTATTGTAGATGTGGTCCCAGCACTGACTGTGTGTTAGACTGTATTGTAGATGTGGTCCCGGCACTGACTGTGTGTTAGAATGTATTGTAGATGTGGTCCCAGCACTGACTGTGGGTTAGAATGTATTGTAGATGTGGTCCCGGCACTGACTGTGGGTTAGACTGTATTGTAGATGTGTTCCCGGCACTGACTGTGTGTTAGAATGTATTGTAGATGTGGTCCCAGCACTGACTGTGTGTTGGAATGTATTGTAGATGTGGTCCCGGCACTGACTGTGTGTTAGACTGTATTGTAGATGTGGTCCCAGCACTGACTGTGTGTTAGACTGTATTGTAGATGTGGTCCCGGCACTGACTGTGGGTTAGACTGTATTGTAGATGTGGTCCCAGCACTGACTGTGTGTTAGAATGTATTGTAGATGTGGTCCCAGCACTGACTGTGTGTTAGAATGTATTGTAGATGTGGTCCCAGCACTGACTGTGTGTTAGAATGTATTGTAGATGTGGTCCCAGCACTGACTGTGTGTTAGAATGTATTGTAGATGTGGTCCCAGCACTGACTGTGTGTTAGACTGTATTGTAGATGTGGTCCCGGCACTGACTGTGTGTTAGAATGTATTGTAGATGTGGTCCCAGCACTGACTGTGTGTTAGAATGTATTGTAGATGTGGTCCCAGCACTGACTGTGTGTTAGAATGTATTGTAGATGTGGTCCCAGCACTGACTGTGTGTTAGACTGTATTGTAGATGTGGTCCCAGCACTGACTGTGTGTTAGAATGTATTGTAGATGTGGTCCCGGCACTGACTGTGTGTTAGACTGTATTGTAGATGTGGTCCCAGCACTGACTGTGTGTTATAATGTATTGTAGATGTGGTCCCAGCACTGACTGTGTGTTAGACTGTATTGTAGATGTGGTCCCGGCACTGACTGTGTGTTAGACTGTATTGTAGATGTGGTCCCAGCACTGACTGTGTGTTAGACTGTATTGTAGATGTGGTCCCGGCACTGACTGTGGGTTAGACTGTATTGTAGATGTGGTCCCAGCACTGACTGTGTGTTAGAATGTATTGTAGATGTGGTCCCAGCACTGACTGTGTGTTAGAATGTATTGTAGATGTGGTCCCGGCACTGACTGTGTGTTAGAATGTATTGTAGATGTGGTCCCGGCACTGACTGTGTGTTAGAATGTATTGTAGATGTGGTCCCGGCACTGACTGTGTGTTAGACTGTATTGTAGATGTGGTCCCAGCACTGACTGTGTGTTAGACTGTATTGTAGATGTGGTCCCGGCACTGACTGTGGGTTAGACTGTATTGTAGATGTGGTCCCAGCACTGACTGTGTGTTAGAATGTATTGTAGATGTGGTCCCGGCACTGACTGTGTGTTAGAATGTATTGTAGATGTGGTCCCGGCACTGACTGTGGGTTAGCGGGAACCCCTCTCTGTGAAACATCTAGGAGAAGACATAAAGGAGTCAGGCACAGTCCTCCATAGAGGTAGACCGGTCTCCAAGGTGGTTATGGGCGCTCGTGTGAGAGTCAGTAAAGGGGCTATTATCACTCTGAAACTAAACGTGTGCCTCCGCGCTGCCCATCTCCTGCTTTTTACTGACAATTTGAATTTTACATTTTCTTTTTGCAGATTTTCTGTGCCTGAGGTACAACGGCCATTACTACACATCTCAGAGCTTTCCTCGGTATAAGTCCATCAGACTGGTACTTACAGGCTGGAAGACAAGTGTCACAGGCGGCCCCTGTCACCATGGATTGTGGAGCGCTAGTGGTTAGACTGGGTTCTCTCAGACCTCAGCCGTTCATCACACCCCACAACCTGCTGCTAAGCCGAGTGTCCAGCCTTAAGCATGAGAGGATGGAGAGAAGAGCTCGGGGAGGATGTCTATGTGCAGTCACAGCTCCCTCTGCTCCTGCACATAACACAGGGGTCACTGCCCGGAGTGCTACTTTACTGCAGCTCTAAGGTGGAGCCTCACCTGAAGAAACCTCCCTTCCTCCATTCATTATTCCATACCTGTAATCACATGGACTGGAATGTCCTCCTCCACCTCACTCTTACACGGGGGATTGCCCATCATCCGCTCTTCTTCATCCTCCACTTTAATATCAGTCACATCTTCCCCCTGATTTGTCACCTGTAACAATTCAGGACAATACAGCAGACGGGTGGGAAATCTAACAGATCCACAGAAGAGACCCCCACAATCTATGACCCCTCTATGGCTGCAGGACCCCCTATATAGATGTGTATAGGGCTCAGCTCCATCTACCTGATGGTTCTCTGGGGGCTTCTCCTCGGGACAGTCCTGGGAATACAGAGGACGGGGACATCTCTCGGGGGGATTTCTCCTCCTGGATCCATCTGTGGAGACACAAGCGCACGGTGACTGAATACACTGCCTCCTGTAGATCTCTCTATAGATCAGACTCTTCTCTCAGCTCCTTCACTTCTAGGTTTAGTGAGCGGGGCCTAAATAACAATGTTCTGCTCCTCACTAACTTTCTGCCAAACCAAAACTAACCCAGTCACCCCACTAGAGTTGTTTCGGTACCAAAATTTTGATTCAGTATCGATACCATAAAACAGTATTGCGATACTCGATACCACACAAAAAAAATAAAATGCAAAAAAAAGCCGCGTGCATTCCGCATTTTATAGAACGTCCGGCCAATAATACAACAGCCAGATCCTATTTTTGGGGGGGACAAGGCGACTAAAAGAAAATGGCGAATTGTGCAGTTTTTCTTTTCTTTTATGGGCGTTCACCGCTTAAAAGAGGATTTTCTTAATAGTTTGGACTGTTGAGACGTAGCGATATGTAATATTTTATTTATTATTTATATATTTTATATGTAAAATTGGGAAAGGGGGTGATTTATACTTAATATTTTGGTGTACTTTTTTAACTTTTTTTTTTTTTACAGTTTATGTATTAACTTTTTCCCCCTTAGGGGCTAGAACCTGGGAACTTTTCATCCTATTCACCCTAATAGAGCTCTATCAGGGTGAATAGGATCTCACCCTCTCCCTGCTGCCCTGTGCACAGTGCACACAACAGCAGGGAGCTAACCATGGCAGCCAGGACTTCAGGAGCGTCCTGGTTACCATGGAAACTGATCGGAGCCCCAGCATTACACTGCTGGGGCTCCGATCACTGCCACCAATGAGGAGGAGGTGAGGGGACCCTGTGGCCACTACCACCAATGCTTTTAATACTGGGGGGAGGGAGGAATGAGGGTGCGCACTGGCCAACAAAGTATTTAATACTGGGGAAAGGGGGGGGGCAGTATCGATAAAATACTAATCCTGGTATCGAGCTTGATACCAGAGAAAAGTATCGATTGGGTACCCAAAACAAACCTACACCCCACACATAAATCCCAGGCCTGGAGCTGATCTCCCATCCGGAGACTCGGCTTTCACTCCTTCCTCAGGGGAATTCATTCTCTGCAGGTGGAAGAGACGCAGACATTATACGGGTCACCGGTGGAGAAAACCTAGAGCCAAATACCTGGAAAGGGAATTACAAGAGAGGGAACCAAACATGAAGACCCCCATCTTATATCAGCCAGATGAAGTAAGGAGAGCCACTACTCCCAGCGTCCGCTCCACCAGGGATGGAAACCACTGAGATTATGGAGAACGCTCTATATTTAAACATCCCCAAGTTTCCTTTCCTGAGAATACAATTCCTCTCTCCTAATGAGCCGTGATGGTGAATGGGGAAAAAAGCTGATTACATTTCTCTAAGCCTAGGACTGCAGCCACCATACTGAACGTGAAACAGGAGCCTCTGAGATGGTTGCACCCTCTTACCAGCACAGACAGCTTTTTTTTTTTTACATTTTCTTTTAGTTTTTAATGAGCAAAATATAAGTAGGAACTTAAAAAAATTAATATTTTCCCATAATCTGTAGTTGTAGAGTAATAGTGGAAGGCAGCTCACAAGTGACGTCATTTCCTGCCCACGTGATCAGAATCTGGGGTGTGGGCACACTGAGGGCTCAGAAGGGAAGGAGCACCATTTGGCTTTGGAGAGCAGAATTTGCTGAAATGGTTTCCGGGTGCCATGTTGCTTCGTTGGTCCCAGGGTGAAGCCTGCATGATGTAAATTTACATCATAGAGTTTAATCAGGTAAACAGCCTGAAGAGAGAGAGAAAACGGAGCCCATGACATATTGTGGAGCCTCCGCAGCTAGAACACTCCGGGCCGTACATCTCCTGCTAGAAGACACATGTCCGCTCTGACAGGACCACAGACTGGAGGAGGAGGAGAAGAGCCCGGGGATCCCACCTTCTCCCCCAGTCACACACAGCACCTTGTGTCTTCTCTGCTTGTGGAGTGACTAGAGGATCCCAGACATGAAGGGAGGAGAACTACTGGAATAAGGATGTGTTCACACCACGTCTGAGCCTCCATCAGAGGTAGATATCA
The DNA here is from genome assembly GCA_033119425.1 of Bufotes viridis. Classification (NCBI taxonomy): domain Eukaryota; kingdom Metazoa; phylum Chordata; class Amphibia; order Anura; family Bufonidae; genus Bufotes; species Bufotes viridis. The sequence goes on from CM065592.1 coordinate 4,560,042, forward strand.
GGAGGGTTTCCTAACGTAGATCTCTGATAGAAGGAGGTGACGTCGCCCTGTACAGTCCTATCATCCTATACAGTCACACAGGGGCAGACGTCCCCCATAAGCCCCATGTATACGGCACGGCGCAGGTTTTCCTGCAGGATCCTCTGTATAGAATAGTGTCATCTACTGGACCGGCCGATGGAGGCCACGAGGACACTATATCTGTCAGGGGATGGAGCCTATGGAGAAGTGTGATGTATATGGGAAATGTAGGCTCTAACGTGATGTGACCGGAGAATAACATGTGGAGCTCCTACATTACATGTCATTACACGCGTGTACACACTGCACATGACCGGACTGAGGCTTTAACACGGCCTCTTCTCACCTCGTCTCCTCTTACCTGGTGATGTCAGAGGCCGGGAGCCTCCATCATGGCCTCCTTGTACAGATCCTGGTGTCCTTCTATATACTCCCACTCCTCCATGGAGAAATAGACCGCCACATCCTGACACCTTACAGGAACCTGACAACACAATGACACCATCATCACCCAGACCCTCCAGTGCTGTTACTGGAGAATTTCCCAGCATTCCCAGCAGTGTCACCTCTCCAGTCAGCAGCTCCATCATCTTGTGGGTGAGCTCTAGGATCTTCTGCTCATGTATCAGGGGAGGCTCTGTGATGGGGGTCCTGCTCCACCCTCCGGACTCATGGATGATGGGAGTCCCCCGATGTCTTCTTCACTATGGTGTAATCCTGTGGATGGAGAGAGACACTTAGGGAAAGAAATTCCTTCCTGACTCCGGATCTACACTCAGAATCCCTCCCGGGATCATGGCCCCATCTCCAGTAATCTAGTCACTAGAAGCTGGAATATTATTACCCTCCAGACCTCCAGGCCCCTTCTGGACTCTTCTAGAGAATCCCCCATGACTCCTTCCTCTGGCAGAGAGCTCCATAGTCTCACTGCTCTTACAGTAAAGACTCCTCCTCTATGTTGGTGCAGAAACCTTCTTTCCTCTAGGCGTAGTGGAGGCTCCTTGTTATAGTCCAGTATCATCTAGATGTCAGACTAGTGGTAGAAATCCTCCTCCAGGCCACACTCCGGCCATCTCCTCCTCTGCTTCCTCTCCTCCTGGGTACAACGTGCCTACTTACCTTCTCATGGCTCCTACAACATGACTATTGGTCCCCATGATCCATCACTGACCATACTGGGGGCTGATCTTCAGGTTCTCCGTCACTTGGAAGGTCTGGGGGCCGTTCTCCAGGACCCTGGACTCTTCCTATCACTTCCTATGATGGATTCTCCTTCCCGATGTCTGACTTGTTACAGAATACAATACAGAGGAGAGAAATCTAGAGAAGTTTACCTCTCCGCTCAGCAGGGAGATGATCTCCAAGGTGAGGTCTAATATTCTTCTGCTGATCTCCTTCCTGTCCATCCTTGGTGGTCATTCAGGAGAAGAGGAGAGAACTGGAGGAGCTGGAGGCTTCTAGTACTGCAGGCGCCTTTATGAGGAGAGGCTGGAAATCCTCCAGGAACAAGAGCATTAGTGAAATCCAGAACCGCACTCACTGCTCCTGGAGAGACCCCGCTTCTCAGCACCGGGGATAAAGGGGGATTCTGGAGAAATGGCTGATACCAGAGAGAAGAAGAGGCTCCAGACACCACAGCAGTGACTACCGACCAGGACCTGCCTGTATCTGCTGCACTGCAAGAGCTGAAGGACCTGGGGTGATGTCACTGTCATGTGATCAGGAAGGGGCAGAGCTCAGCAGTGGAGAGAAGTGGTGATGAAAGGACCTGGGATGATGTCACTGTCATGTGATCAGTGAGGGGGCGGAGCTCAGCAGTGGAGAGAAGTGGTGATGAAAGACCTGTGATGATGTCACCATCATGTGACCAGTGTAGGAGGCGGGGCTCATCAGTCCGGAGAAGATGTAGTGGTGAAAGACCTGTGATGATGTCATGTGACGTGAGTGGTTGGAGCTTTGTATATAGCTGAAGTATAGCCAAACTAGCGTGTTACCGTGTTAGCTAGGTAATACATGTGATTTGAGTTGAGCGAACTTGTGTTTTAAGTTTGTTTTCCAAAGTTCGGGTTATCGAAGCATCCCGTTATGGATTCCGCTACCACGGACCATAACGTCATTTGGAATCCATAAGGGGATTCTTCAATGAACCTGATCCTTGGACAACACTAAGGACCTGGAGTGACGTCACCGTCATGTGATCAGTGCAAGGGGCGTGGCTCAGTACAGGATTGGATAAGAGGTCGTAGGCTACCACCTCTTATGTAATCCAGTACTGAGCCACGCCCCCTGCACTGATCACATGACGGTACGTCACTCCAGGTCCTTAGTGTTGTCCAAGGTTCGGGTTCATTGAAGAATCCCCTTATGGATTCCAAATGCCGTTATGGTCCGTGGTAGCGGAATCCATAACTAGAGTTGAGCGAACTTCTATTTTTAGTTTGGCGTCCAAAGTTCGGAATCCATAACGGGATGCTTCGATAACCCGAACCCAAACTTTGGACGCCGAACTTAAAACACAAGTTCGCTCAACTCTACACTTAAAACACAAGTTCGCTCAACTCTACATGTGATCTTAAACATTAAAAAAAACAAGAGTATTTCAGAGCACTGAGGCTCCTTCATCAGGTAGTATACAATTGGATGACTATGAGAAAGGTACAACACTTACAATATGTAGATGCTGGGAGTTGCAGTCCTAACACCTATAATCGTGCAAGATTCCAACACTGGACCTAGCTAGATAGTCTATGTCTAGGTAAGAACACTCAACTGTATGTATGACAGGGCTTGACAAATTTCCTTGGAATCTAGGAGCCAGCTAAAAAAGTTAGGAGCCAGACAGAGCCGCGTCATAAAGCCCCCAGTAGATGCCCCCATAGTGCTTCTCCTCCCCCCCACTTCTCCATAGAGCAAACCAATGATGCATGCCAGTACATAGGGCCCCCATAGTGCTTCACCTCTTCAATAGGTTATATGAAACGTCAGACGCTGCCAGCAACCAAGTGATCGCCCCTGGCGGCCCTCATGACATGTGGAAACCCTTACAAGGATTACAGGGTCCGGAGGGGAGGGCAGAGGGGTCCGGAAGAGAGGGCGGAGGGGTCCGGAAGAGAGGGCGGAGGGGTCCGGAGGAGAGGGTGGAGGGGTCCGGAGGAGAGGGCGGAGGGGTCCGGAGGAGAGGGCGGAGGGGTCCGGAGGAGAGGGTGGAGGGTGAAGTAGACAGGAAGAACATTTTGTCATCATTCCTGTCCATCTTTGGCAAGTTCAAAACATATTTCGTCATTTGTGATTTTCCGGACTCATACAGACAAATTATCGGATTAGCCTCATACTTCCGATACTAGCGAGACTATTACAGTGGAATATAGCTTAGCTATCTCTGACAGGTCCACAGTGTTAAGGACTCATATGGTTCACTTTTGACTCACATTTATTTACTGTAACGTTTTCTCGTTATTTAGACATTAAGTACGGTTTGAATATGAAAAACAAAAAGAAGAAAAAAAAAACGGGGGGAAAATAGCGTTAAAAGAAGGATGCTCGGGATTGCCTGCCCCCCAACCCCCCGGCCTCAGGTCAGGAGAACAGGCTCTTCGCCCAGCAACACCTGCCCCCCAACCAAGCAGTCCCAGAAAAGCATTCATGTATAGCCTTGCGTATATGTAACGGCAATATGTTAATAAAGCTTTCCCAAACCTGAAGGAAATGTTTTAGTTTTTTGTCTTTTTTATGTGAGGCCTCAGCCTCCAACCTATGATTAGTGGGTCTGAACCATTGTTGGTGTTGTTTGAAGGAAGATCGAACTGGTTTTGTAAGTTATTACTGGATAGGAAGGGAAGAGGGAGGTGTACAGTGTTTGTTTCTTAATATTCACTAAATGGGGGCTAGTGATTGTACTGTCCCTGGACGGGTTTTCCCTTTTTAATACTTGGGATATAGTTGTGATCGGAAATTCCACAAAAAAAAAGGGCGGACCAGCAGGGGCCCAGTAACCATAGGAGATCTGGAGCTGGGTTGGAGACTAGGTTGAAACAGAATGCTTTAAATAAGTATTTGAGTCCCTCAACTCCCACGTTGAGGTCTTCTGATGAAGAGTCAGCAGAGGTATTTGATTCGCAGCTGTGTGAAGATCTGGTATCTAATGTCTAACGGCGAGTGGAAACGATTGTGGCAACAACAGAAGCTGATACCAAAATGGTAAAGGAGATTTTTCATACGGTGACCAGACTAGAAAATGTGATGGGGAAATTAGTAACCCCGATTGGGACGGTAGAAACAGATGTGAGTTTGACTAGAGACCACCTGGTTAAGGTGAGGGAACGCTTACAGGAGATGGAGAACCGAACATCGGCAGTGGAAGACTTGGTTGGTGAATTGGAGAAGGTTGTAGAGTCTCTTAAACAAACAAAGATGGATATGGAAATTAACCTAATAGATCTAGAAGATAGGACTAGAAGAAGGGAATACCAGAGGGAATTAATTGTGGTGAATTTATGGAGAAATGGTTTATGGAAATACGTAAACCTGGAATTCTCTCCAGTCATCTTGTGATAAAGAGAGCCCTTAGGGTCCCTTTTAAAAAGAAAACCCCAGGGTCTTATCCAAGACCAATTTTGGATAAGTTTCCTCTTTCCAAAGACCGTGATGCTATTTTGCAAGATTCGAAATCCTCCAGAAATAAATCTATACCCGGATTACTCGGCAGACACAAATGAGCAGTAGAAAAAATATACAGTTATAAAAAAGTTTAGCTGGAATAAAGTATAATTTGCTTTTTCCTGCTAAGTTTCCTGCAGAATATCAGGATCGGCCTCTCTTTTTTCAAGAGCAAAGAGCTGAAGAAGCAAATGATTGGGCAGATTTAAAAGGCCTGTGAGACTTGAATGGACAGATTGTAAAAACTCCTGAACAGATATGTGAGGTGTTTCCCACCTACTATCAGGACCTCTATAAATCAGAAATAAATTATATAAAAGAAGAACTACGTCAGTATCCCAATGGGGTGATATTTTTCCTAAAAAAGTGTCAATAAGTCAAAGAAATCAATTGGAGAGAGAGATACAACCGGAGGAGTTAGAAAGGGCTTTGAGATCTGTTAAGTAGAGATGAGCGAACTTCAAAAATTAGTTTGGCGTTCGGGTTGTGGTAATCTCTGCATCCCGTTATGGATTCCACTACCGCGGACTATCCCGGCATATGGAATCCATAAGGGGCGGCTTCCACGAACCCGAACTGTTGAACAGCCGAAGGACCTGGGGTGACGTCACCGTCATGTGATCAGTGCAGGGGGCGTGGCTCAGCAAGTGTTTTGATTCCTAAAGAGGGTAAAGATTTATTAAAAACAGAATCATATAGATCTACATCACTGCTAAATACTGATATAAAATAGTTGGTGAAGGTTTTGGCAGATAGATTAGCAAAAGTAATCAAAATGATGGTAAATGAAGATCGAACCGGTTTCATCCCTGGAAGATTGATTAACGCTAGTATTAGAAGGGTGTTTACTAACATAGAGAGTAATAAACAAAAAGATAGTAAAAAGGTATATTACCTCTGGACGCAACTAAAGCGTTTGACAGTATTGAATGGGATTATTTGTGGGAGGTTCTCAGATGTTTTGGTTTTGGAGCAGGGGGGACTGAGAACCCTCAGGGCCCCCGGGCAAAATAAATCAAGGGCCCCCTTCCAGGCCCCACCTTTGCCCTACCTCCAGCCACGCCCATGTTATACCTCCAGCCACACCTATATCCCGCCTCCACTACCTGGTCACACCGCCATCGTTATGCCTCTGATCCCATCACTACAGAAATACAGGGCACTTACCTATTACGTCCAGTGACGTCTTCTTTGATGTAGATGTTTTCTGTCCTCGTCTTCTCCTTTCAGACCTTCAGACCAGACCGCCATGTTGTCACCATTTTCCATCTCTGCAGTTTAACAAAAAAAATCTTTGTTTACTACTTTTCCATCATCCTCCCATCTTCTGGACAAATCATCCTACCACCCCCCAATGCTGTGCCGCTGTGCTCCCCAATACTACACTACAGAAACAGATAATACCCCTGGTGATACTAGTACCACACAGAGCCCCCCATATAAAATACCCATTCTTTGTGGCCTCAGTAGAAGTCCCCATAGTGCCCCATAATAATGTGCCAGTAACACGTGCCTCTCCATGCCACCACATGTGCCAGTAATAAGTGCCTCTCCCCCATGTGCCAGTAATAAGTGCCTCTCTTGTGCTTCCCCCCATGTGCCAGTAGCCCCCCCCCCATATGTGCCAGTAGCCGTCCCTCCTTATGTGCCAGTAGCCCCCCCTTATTATGTGCCAGTAGCCCCCCCCCCATATGTGCCAGTAGCCGTCCCTCCTTATGTGCCAGTAGCCGTCCCTCCTTATGTGCCAGTAGCCGTCCCTCCTTATGTGCCAGTAGCCGCCCCCCCTTATGTGCCAGTAGCCGCCACCCCTTATGTGCCAGTAGCCGCCCCTCCTTATGTGTCAGTAGCCGTCCCCTTATGTGCCAGTAGACGTGCCTCCTTATGTGCCAGTAGCCTCCCCTTATGTGCCAGTAGTCCCCCTTATGTGTCAGAAGTCCCCCTTATGTGCTATTAGTCCCCCTCATGTGCCATTAGTCCCCCTCATGTGCCATTAGTCCCCCTTATGTGCCAGTAGCCGTGCCCCCTTATGTGCCAGTAGCAGCCCCCTTATGTGCCAGTAGCAGCCCCTTATGTGCCAGTAGCCCCCTTATGTGCCAGTAGCCCCCTTATGTGCCATTAGGCCCCCTCATGTGTTATTAGTCCCCCTCATGTGCCAGTAGCCGTCCCTTTATGTGTCAGTAGCCCCCTTATGTGCCAGTAGCCCCCTTATGTGCCAGTAGCCATCCCCTTATGTGCCAGTAGCAGTCCCCTTATGTGCCAGTAGCAGTCCCCTTATGTGCCAGTAGCAGTCCCCCTTATGTGCCAGTAGCTGTCCCCCTTATGTGCCAGTAGCAGCCCCCTTAAGTGCCAGTAGCCCCAAGAAAAGAAAAAAAAAGAACACTTATACTTACCTCCAGCGATGCGATGCAGGCCTCTTCCGGCCTGTGTCTCAAGCTGTACCGCTCCGGCGGCGCGATGACGTCATCGCGCCGCCTGCACCGGCCTCTGATAGGCTGCCAGCACTAGGCAGCCTATCAGAGGAACAGGGAGAGGACATGCCTCTCCCTCCTCTGCCGCTGCACGGAGATGAGCGCAATGGAAGCGCTCATCTCCTGATGTCCCCTGCCGCCGCGTCTGCCCTGGGGACGGGCCCCCTACTGGCCACGGGCCCTCGGTCCATGCCCGAGTGCCCTAATGGTCAGTCCACCCCTGTTTTGGAGATTACTTTATAAATTGGATTAAATTAATATATTTGTATCCTAGAGCTAGAGTATCGGCGTACGAGGCTATGTCCCTGCCCTTTCGAGGGGCGCTAGGGAGGGGTGTCCTCTATCCCTGCTGTGCTTTGCAATTACAATAGAACCCTTAGACTGATGTGCATAGAGTCCCAGGAAAAGACATCTATGTTATATTCGGATAGAGGGCGCTGCAGAGTGACCCAAGACAAGTGTGAAGAGTACCTGGAACACACCTGTCCATAGACAACTCCAGAGGTAAAATTTATAGAAAGAAAGTTTTGTTCACACAGAAAAGAGGTCTGTGACACGAGGACTGGCATCTAAAATGGAGAACTGAGCTAAAGGAGAGCGAGTGCTGAAGAGCTTCAGTAAGTGATTTAGAGTTAGAATAGCTAGGGTTCAAGAAGTGAGATATTTAGCGCCTATGTACGGCCTAGGTTGTTAGTTTTTTTCCTATATATTACATATATATATTAAAAACATTGAGTACTCATCCATTAAGTCCAATGTTTTTAAACCTATGACGGGTAATAATGTATATACAATATATGACACTATAAAAACCATGAAAAATAATAATAAATAAAAAACAACAAAAAAAGAATTAAATAAAAATAATAATAATCAAGCATGACCAAAGACTGCACCAGATCTTCCACAATGTGGAGAAAATTGATATGAAAATGAAAGTTTTTATTTCAGTCAGCATGCTGCTTCTCAAGAGAATTTCTACTGGAGAAAAAATAAAAATAGATAACATTAAATACAACAGAAACATATTTCCTACAATAAAGAATATACAAAAGACAAGATAAAGACTAGGATCCTGTGACTTCTATAATTCACTTCTGTCCTCTATACCAGAATTACAGCTACTAAAATTTTATCAATTTTATTTCTTGTTGCCTGTAACATATATATGGCACCAACCTCTACGTGTCCTTGTACAAAATTAGAAAAGAGAGGATGGAGCCATACTTTCAATACATGTTTTATCCTACAATGTGCTAATCTTACAGTAAGTATCACATTCCTCTGTATATACTTATGTATACCATATAATAATTATGCCGTACATTGTCTTATAATTAATCAGAACTTTTATGTAGCTAACCCTAATGGAAAAAACAAAATCTTATCCTTATCCAGGCCAAAACCATTACCAGTGTCTATCCTCACTAGATTTATTTCCAGCCAATACTTAACCCTAGTCTCATAACTTCTCTATTGATGAGATCCTGGAATATCCTGCTCAATGTGACTGATTTAAAACTGTCCAAATCTTTTAAGAAATCCATTGACTGCATTTTCTTAATTTTTTCTTCAATAATGACAGGATAGTCACATTTAGAACTCATCTGGTTTTGAATGTCTATACCAGGGGTGTTCAAACATTTTTCGAGGAGGTCCAGATTTGATGAAGTGAACATGTGCGAGGGCCGACCATTTTGCCCGACATTCTTCAAACCATTAAAATTAAATGCAAATTAACTATTTTATCCAAAGTTTATTGAAAACTGATAATTTTCATTTTCTAACATATATATATATTACAGCCGTTCCCAAGTGAGTCCCCGAGTGCACTGCTCAGGACCCAGGATCTCTCTCAGCGGGACTTAAAGAGGACCTTTCACCTGTCCAAAGTTTGTTAGGTAAAGCTATGTACATGGAGAGCGGCACCCAGGGATGTCCCTGCACTTACTTGTATCCCTGGGTGCACCTCCGTTCGTCCACTGTAGCCCCCGGTACCGGCGCACGTGCTGCTGCTAATTTTGCCTGGGGCGGAGACTTCTTCTTCTGCCCTGGGCGTCTCCTTCTCCCAGGGCTGGAGCGCTGGCCAATCGCAGCGCTCAGCTCATATCCTGCAACCTCCCAGGGTATGAGAGGCGCTACGATTGACCAGCGCTCCAGCCTGGGAGAGGAGGCGCCAGGGCATAAGAGGATGTCTCCGCCCCAGGCAAAATTATAGCATCATGCGCCGGTACCGAGGCTAGCAGCGAACAGAGCTGCACCCAGGGATACAAGTAAGTACAGGGCATCCTTGGGTGCCGCTCTGCATGTACATAGCTTTACCTAACAAACTTTGGACAGGTGAGGTCCTCTTTAATGTTATCAGCCGGCGCAGGGAGAAGCAAAGCCCACATATATATATTACAACCGCCCCAGTGAGCCCCCGAGTGCGGCTCAGGGCCTGGGATCTCTCTCAGCAGGAAAAAATGTTATCAGCCGGCGCAGGGAGAAGGAAAGCCCACATATGTATATTACAGCCGCCCCCAGTGAGTCCCCGAGCGCTGCTCAGGACCTGGGATCTCTCTCAGCGGGACTTAATGTTTTCAGCCGGAGCAGGAGAAGGAAAGCTCACATATATATCTTCCAGCTGCCCCCAGTGAGTCTCTCACCGCGGGACTTGACGTCATCAGCGACACAGGGAGAAGGTGAGCCCAAATCTCGCAACGTCCAAGATCTTGCGAGATTAGGGCTTTCCTTTTCCCTGAGCCCAAATCTCGCAAGATCTCGGACGTCACGAGATTTGGGCTTTCCTTCTCCTTGAGCCGGCTGATGACATCAAGCCCCGCGGTGAGAGATCAAAGGAGTCCTGAGTGGTGCTCGGGAAAAATGTACACTGACGCCTCTGTTAACTTCTAGCATAGAGGCAGGGCAGAGTGCTGGTTGCAGAGTGCTGTTGCATTTCTGTGATTGTATGTATATTTTGCCACAGCTAGGTGCACCTGCATACAGGGACGTGCTGACTGACCCCCTTTTTTTTCTGTGTACAAGGCCAAGGTAGTCGCTCCCTCGCTCTCTTATCAGCGTTTGGCATGCTAGAAAGTTATCTGTTCTTTCTGTGTTTCGGGATGTGCTGCTAAAGAATGCTAACTTTGAGATAAGATGCTGCAGAAGTTTTTAACCATTAAAAATACTGTTAGTATGGTGCGGAAGTATTGCCTTATTTGAATAACTAATCAAATCACTAGTTTCAATCCCCCCCCTCCTCCTTGGTGGTGCGTTTCCTTTGTCTATGTTAGTCTGTCGTGTTATAAACATGTATGCTTGTGTGTAATAAATCAGAACCTGATTCAGCTGCTACTAGTGTCTGTGTCAGTTCTCCGAGCACTCGTACATCTACATCAACTGGGACCCCGACAATCATAGCAGTAGGGTTTTTTTCCCCAACAAAACTTGGCGCCCAACGCCAATGAACTGTCCTTAGAAGTGTGAAAAGACTCAACTACGGATGGTAAAGGGATCCAATTTAAGGCATGAAAACAAAGACCATTGTACCGGAGGCATTATGTATCCAGAGGCAACAATACTGTACGAGGCCTAAAAAGGCATGTAGGGACTTTGATGACTTTAGTAGTGGGACTTTGGCTATGACCTCAAGTCTACTAGGTCTCAGATGTTTAATACCCAGAGACAGACAGTGACCTAAAAGAGTGACTGTCATTTGACAAAGCTGCAATTTCTCCTTTGATGTCTTACACCCACTTGTAACCACAAATAAAAGAAGTGACTATGACTCAACATGACCTTGTCCCACTGCAGCACAACATAACTACAAACCATCCACACACTGCAGTAGAACTGGTCCACATATAACAAACCTAACATTCAAAATATAATTGAACTGCGACGTGGACCTAATGATTATAAGGGATATCCCATATCAAATACAAACATTCATCATTAAACCAATTAATTTTCCCTCTGTCTCTTCTTATTCTCCACAATCTGTATAAATCCAAATACAAAGCAATGAGTCAAGTCAGAGGTGTAACCTAATCTCCTGGGCCCTAATGCGAAATCAGTAACATGCTTCCATCTAGGGCAGCACAGTGGCTCAGTGGTTAGCACTGGTGTGCAGGATAGTGGTTAGCACTGGTGTGCAGCACGGTAGCTCAGTGGTTAGCACTGGTGTGCAGCACGGTGGCTCAGTGGTTAGCACTGGTGTGCAGGATAGTGGTTAGCACTGGTGTGCAGCACGGTGGCTCAGTGGTTAGCACTGGTGTGCAGCACGGTGGCTCAGTGGTTAGCACTGGTGTGCAGCACGGTGGCTCAGTGGTTAGCACTATTGCCTGGTAGCCCTGGGATCCTAAGTTTAAATCTGACCTAGGACAACATCTGTATGGAGTTTGTTTATTCTCCTCATGTTTGCAGGGGTTTCCTCCGGGTTCTCCGATTTCCTCCCACACTCCAAAGAAATACTAATCGGGGACTGATGGCAATGTTTCTAACGGGCTGTGAAATATGTCAGCGATATATGTATGTAAAATAAATATATAAATCTACTATTTAATAATACTGGTGTCTTCTTATACAGCAGATGGGACTGCACAACCCTGACCAAGGCCGGCATCAGCACCCGGCATACCCGGGCAAGTGCCGGGGCTTACAGCTCCTGCGGGGGCCTACAGCACTGCTGCCAGAGGCCACAAGCAATGAGCGCTTCCAGCAATACAGTTGGAAGCGCTCATTGCTGGAGCGCGGGGAGCTGGGTCCTGTCACTCACCGCACAGCTCCCCGCGCTCTTCCCCTCCTTCAGGCCGGCGGCGTTCTGAATAGTGAAGCAGGATGACTTTTCCCCGCTCCACCATTCAGCCTGCAGGCACAGATTGCGCTGCCTGCATGTGTGGGCGGGGCCTGCAGCCTGATCATCTGCATAGGCTCCGCCCACACCGTGCTGCAAAGTGATCTGTGCCTGAAGGGAAGAGAGGACTGTGAGATTCAGGAACGGGACAAGGTGAGTAGTTACTGTGTTTTTTTCTATGGAGGGGGCACAGAGGACTGTATTACTATGGAGGGGGCACAGAGGACTTTATTACTATGGAGGGGGCACAGAGGACTTTATTACTGTGGAGAGGGCACAGAGGACTTTATTACTATGGAGGGGGCACAGAGGACTGTATTATTATGGAGGGGGCACAGAGGACTGTATTACTATGGAGGGGGCACAGAGGACTTTATTACTATGGAGGGGGCACAGAGGACTTTATTACTGTGGAGAGGGCACAGAGGACTTTATTACTATGGAGGGGGCACAGAGGACTTTATTACTATGGAGGGGCACAGAGGACTTTATTAATATGGAGTGGGCACAGAGGTCTTTATTACTATATAGGGGGCACAGAGGGCTTTATTACTATGGAGGGGGCACAGAGGACTTTATTACTATGGAGGGGGCACAGAGGACTTTATTACTATGGAGGGGGCACAGTGGTCTTTATTACTATGGAGGGGGCACAGAGGACTTTATTACTATGGAGGGGGCACAGAGGACTTTATTATTATGGAGGGGGCACAGAGGTCTTTATTACTATGGAGGGGGCACAGTGGTCTTTATTACGATATAGGGGGCACAGAGGACTTTATTACTATGGAGGGGGCACAGAGGACTTTATTACTATGGAGGGGGCACAGTGGTCTTTATTACTATGGAGGGGGCACAGAGGACTTTATTACTATGGAGGGGGCACAGAGGACTTTATTACTATGGAGGGGGCACAGAGGTCTTTATTACTATGGAGGGGGCACAGAGGGCTTTATTACTATGGAGAGGGCACAGTGGTCTTTATTACTATGGAGGGGGCACAGTGGTCTTTATTACTATGGAGGGGGCACAGAGGACTTTATTACTATGGAGGGGGCACAGAGGGCTTTATTACTATGGAGGGGGCACAGAGGACTGTTATTACTATGGAGGGGGCACAGAGGTCTTTATTACTATGGAGGGGCACAGAGGTCTTTATTACTATGGAAAGGGCACACAGGACTTTATTACTATGGAGGGGCACAGAGGACTTTATTACTATGGAGGGGGCACAGAGGACTTTATTATTATGGAGGGGGCACAGAGGACTTTATTACTATGGAGGGGGCACAGACGACTTTATTACTATGGAGGGGGCACAGAGGGCTTTATTATTATGGAGGGGGTAAAGAGGACTTTATCACTATGGAGGGGGCACAGAGGACTTTATTACTATGGAGGGGGCACAGAGGACTTTATTACTATGGAGGGCGCACAGAGGTCTTTATTACTATGGAAGGGGCACAGAGGTCTTTATTACTATGGAGGGGGCACAGAGGTATTTATTACTATGGAGGGGGCACAAAGGTCTTTATTACTATGGAGGGGGCACAGAGGTATCTATAAGGTGGGGGGTAGGTATTGCACTGCATCCTCTTTTTTGAAAACCAAAATATGGTCAGCCTACATTACAGGGAGAAAGTATAAAAGGAGAGAGCTATAACTCCCAGCATTTCCATGGTTACCAACTCTCACACCAATTCCATCCCCACTTTACTTTATTCTCCATGCAAAGCTTTGTCCCCGCCTTCACTGATCACATGACAGTGATGTCATCACAGGTCATTTCCTAGTTCTCTTCACTCTGCCCCTTCTTCACTGGTCATGTGACAGTGACATCATCCCAGGTCCTTCTCCTAGGACCATTTCTCCCCACTGCTGAGCTCCGCCCCTTCCTGATCACATGACAGTGACATCATCCCAGGTCCTTCAGCTCTTGCAGTGCAGCAGATACAGGCAGGTCCTGGTCGGTAGTCACTGCTGTGGTGTCTGGAGCCTCTTCTTCTCTCTGGTATCAGCCATTTCTCCAGAATCCCCTTTATCCCCGGTGCTGGGGGCTCTGAGAAGCGGGGTCTCTCCAGGAGCAGTGAGTGCGGTTCTGGGTCTCACTAATGCTCTTGTCCCTGGAGGATTTCCAGCCTCTCCTCATAAAGGCGCCTGCAGTACTAGAAGCCTCCAGCTCCTCCAGTTCTCTCCTCTTCTCCTGAATGACCACCGAGGATGGACAGGAAGGAGATCAGCAGAAGAATATTAGACCTCACCTTGGAGATCATCTCCCTGCTGAGCGGAGAGGTAAACTTCTCTAGATTTCTCTCCTCTGTATTGTATTCTGTAACAAGTCAGACATCGGGAAGGAGAATCCATCATAGGAAGTGATAGGAAGAGTCCGGGGTCCTGGAGAACGGCCCCCAGACCCTCCAAGTGACGGAGAACCTGAAGATCAGCCCCCAGTATGGTCAGTGATGGATCATGGGGACCAATAGTCATGTTGTAGGAGCCATGAGAAGGTAAGTAGGCACGTTGTACCCAGGAGGAGAGGAAGCAGAGGAGGAGATGGCCGGAGTGTGGCCTGGAGGAGGATTTCTACCACTAGTCTGACATCTAGATGATACTGAACTATAACAAGGAGCCTCCACTACGTCTAGAGGAAGAAGGTTTCTGCACCAACATAGAGGAGGAGTCTTTACTGTAAGAGCAGTGAGACTATGGAGCTCTTGTCACGGACGTTCCCATGACAGGTGGCAGGAGATCGGTGAGACTGGCAACACGTGGTTTGATCTGACAGGTTTCCTTGTGGATCAATAGGCGTCTGTGTTGTTTCTGGTATTGGCCACACCCCTTGCCTCTGGTGTTGCTAATGTGGTCATTTAACCTTCCTTATTTATAGTTGCTTCTCCCACTATGCTGTGCAGTTTATAGCTTTAGTTTAAGTTTTGGATTGCTGGTGTGTGGATCTCGGCGGCGTTCCTGGTGCTTCCATTGCTCCTTTGATGTTAAGTCTTTCTTTTCCCTCTTTGTATTTTGTTTGAGTTCTGTGTGTTGCATTTCCCTGTCATTTGTATCATTTGTATTAAGGCCTGAGGGAGACTCCTGTTCGTCCTTCCTTTTGGAGGAACAGGTTGTCTCAGTCCTGACATTAGTACCAGGGTCCTATAGGGTAAGTTAGGATATTAGGTATTCCTGTGTACGAACTCGCCTACCTCTGGGGTCAGTTCATACTGGTAGTTAGTCAGGACTTTAATTAGGGTTTTACTAGGAGGTGTCCATCTCCTTTCCCTAGTTTCCAGGCCTTATTCTCTCACCCCTTTCCCTCCTATGTTCGGTGTGGTGTTTCCCTCCCACACCCGAAGGTGACATTATAAACCGCCAAAACCGTCATTTTTTGCTTGATTCAGTATGGCCATGGATCCTTTTGCTGCACTGGTCGGACAGCTGCAGGGGCTGTCTTTGGAGGTAGCTGACCTCTGCCCGACTGTCTCGCAGATCCAGAAACCACAGGCTGCTGGTCCTAGTGGTGGTGGTGGTGGTTACCAGGCCTGTCTCGAGCCTAAAGTTGCCCTCCCGGACAGATTCCCTGGGGGAAGTGATAATTTCATTTTGTTTAGGGAGGCGTGCAAATTGTATTTTAGGCTACGTCCACACTCATCTGGGGATGAGATTCAGAGAGTTGGTGTGGGTTATTTCATTGCTTAAAGGGATGCTCAGTCATGGGCTTTTTCTCTGCCGACTGGATCACAGTCTCTCCGGTCGGTGGATGAATTTTTCAAAGCTCTGGGTCTCATCTATGATGACTCGGATCGGACCTCCCTGGCCAAGACCAAGCAAGGTGGTCTTCATCAGGGAGAGCGTTCTACTGAGATCTATTGCTCTGAGCTGAGTTTAGGAGGCAGGCTACGGTTACTTAGTGGAACGATCCGGCTCTCTGTAGTCTGTCAGGGGTTATCAGAGAGGCTGAAGGACGCTTTGGCCTTTCATGAGAATTCCGAGTCTCTGGAAGCCGCTATGTCTCTTGCAGTATGCATTGATAGACGCTCGAGAGAGAGATCTAGGGGCCCGCACTCTATGTCCATGCATTTAACGGCAAAAAGAAAAAAAAGGGACATTTAATTCCCATCTGACTCTTGGAAGGGTGAGAGGAGAGTCAGAAAATGTGCATCTGTCTTTTACTGGTAGTACCTGATTTCTCCTGGCTGCTGAGGTGGCGCTAGAGTCAAAAACTGTGGGGATTGAGGTGTTTATCAACAGCGGGGCCGGGGTGAACCCGATTGATGCTCAGTTTATCCGTATGCACGGGTTGTCACCGAGTGCATTAAAAGAAAACATTTCCGTTTTTGCTATTGATTCTGCACCTCTAGCTCAGAAGTATTTATCTCAAGTGGTGCATGACATCCGATTAAGGCCTCATGCACACGACCGTTGTTTGATTCCGTGTCCGTTGCTCTGTTTTTCGTGATTTTCTGCGGACCCATTGGTTTTCAATGGGTCCGTGGAAACCTCGGCAAATGCACCGTTTGTCCTCCGTGTCCGTGGTCCGTGATTCCAGTCCGTCAAAAAAATATAACCTGTCCTATTCTTGTCCGTGAAAAACGGTTCACGGACCCATTCAAGTCAATGGGTCCGTGAAAAATGCGGATGGCCATCCGTGTGTCATCCGTGTTCCGTGTCCGTTTTTTTTGCGGATCCCTTGGCAGGCACTTGGGAAACATTGTCAGCCTGTCTTTTGGTAAAATCTTTTGGGTCATGTCTGCTAAAAAAAACGGAAGACACACGGAAACACAACGGAAGGCAAAAACGGACACGGATCACTGAACAACGGAACCCCTTTTTGCGGACAGCATAAAAAAACGGTCGTGTGCATGAGGCCTTAGAGTGGGTGACTTTTATCATGAATTTATCTTGTGTTTTGTGTTGGAGGGTCTCCCTGCTCCGTTGGTTTTGGGTTTACCGTGGTTAAGCAAACAGAATCCAACCATCGATTGGCAAGCTAGACAGATTCTGGATTGGGGTGATTATTGCATTGACAATTGTCCTAATACATCTTTTTCTGTTAACTACTCTTTTATATCTGATTTTGCCGACGTGTTTTCTGAGAGTGGATGTCAGGATTTACTTCCTTATCGGGAATATGATTGTCCTATCAATCTTATTCCTGGAGCTAAGTTGCCAAAATCTAGGTTGTATAACCTTTCTGAACCTGAAAGAACGTCCATGAGAGAGTATATTACCGAAAGTTTGGCTAAAGACCTTCCAAGTCTCCAGTGGCGGCAGGGTTCTTTTTTGTTAAAAAGGACGGAGGTCTTCGGCCATGTCTGTATTTCCGTTAACTCAATCGGATTGCTGTCCGTGATCCTTACCCTCTTCTTTTGATTCCCGATTTGTTTAACCAAATTCTTGGTGCCAAGGTGTTCTCCAAGTTGGACTTAAGGGGGGCATATAATTTGGTTAGGATCAAGGAAGGGGATGAATGGAAGACGGCTTTTAATACTCCTGAGGGGCACTCTGGTCATGCTTTTCGGGTTGACCAATGCTCTTGTGTTTTTCCAGCATTTTGTGAATAACATTTTCCATCACCTTGTGGGGAGGTTTGTAGTCGTGTATTTGGATAACATTCTAATTTATTCTCCAGACGTGGAGACACATCAGGATCATGTTAGACAGGTGTTACAGATCGTAAAGGACAATAAATTGTACGCAAAATTAGAGAAGTGTGTTTTTGCTGTACACGAGGTGCAGTTTTTAGGCTACCTGCTGTCAACTTCGGGTTTTCGAATGGATCCAGAGAAACTCTGTGCTGTATTGGACTGGGATAGACCCGAAAATCTAAAGGCTCTTATGCATTTTTTGGGGTTCATCAACTATTACCTAAAATGTATTCACAATTATTCGACAATAGTAAAACCCAACTGACATAACTAAGAAAGGGACGGATGTCTCAGTGTGGTCTGATTCGGCGTTGCGAGCCTTTTCTGCAATTAAGGAATGCTTCTCTTTTGCCCCTATATTGGTGCAGCGGATGTATCACAACCTTTCACTGTGGAAGTGGACACGTCTGAGTTGGGAGTAGGAGCAGTCTTATTGCAGGGCCTGTCACCTGGTAAATGGCGTCCATGTGCCCTTTTCTCTAAAAAAAAAAAACTCTTCGCAGAGAGAAGTTATGATGCGGGTAACAGAGAGTTGCCGGCCATTCAGTTGGCTTTTGAGGAATGGCGTCATTGGTTGGAAGTAGGGCTGGGCTATATGGCCTAAAATCTATATCCCAATATAATTTGAAGTATGTGCGATATAACGATACATCACGATATATTATTTTCTTCTGTATGTATACAAATTACAACACTGTTCAAGAAATGTTTAAGATGTGTATTGTGTAACAGATCTTTTTCCGAACAATGTAAAGATGAAGTGTTAGTAAAACACAAAATTGTTTAAAATAAAGTGCAAAATGTAAAAAAATAAACATTACATTTCTTCCTGCTGTCCTGATTACT
Source organism: Bufotes viridis (assembly GCA_033119425.1). Lineage (NCBI taxonomy): Eukaryota > Metazoa > Chordata > Amphibia > Anura > Bufonidae > Bufotes > Bufotes viridis. The sequence continues at coordinate 4,578,512 of CM065592.1, forward strand.
TAGTTATATTGCACAAAAATAAAGCTACACATATTTGAACTAAAAACCCTTCAAGTTCAACAGGTTTCTTTTCCATTAACCCCTTAAGGACTCAGCCTTATTTCACCTTAAGGACTCGGCCATTTTTTGCAAATCGGACCAGTGTCACTTTATGTGGTGATAACTTTTAAACGCTTTTTCTTATCCAGGCCATTCTGAGATAGTTTTTTCGTCAAATATTGTACTTGATGACACTGGTAAAATGGAGTCGAAAAATTTCATTTTTATTTATAAAAAAAAATACCAAATTTACCCAAAATTTTGAAAAATTTGCAATTTACCAAGTTTCAATTTCTCTACTTCTTTAATACATAGTAATACAGCCAAAAAAGTTATTGATTTACATTCCCCATATGTCTACTTCATGTATCGATCATTTTGGGAATGCCATTTCAATTTTTGGGAATGTTACAAGGCTTAGAAGTTTAGAAGAAAATCTTGACATTTTTCTGAAATTTTCAAAAACCCACTTTTTAGGGACCAGTTCAGGTCTGAAGTCACTTTGTGAGGCTTACATATTAGAAACCACCAAAAAATGACCCCATTCTAGAAACTACACCCCTCAAGGTATTCAAAACTGATTTTACAAATGTCGTTGACCCTTTAGGTGTTCCACAAGAGTTAATGGCAAATGGAGATAAAATTTCAGAATTTCGATTTTTTTGGGGGGAAAATTTTCCATTTTAATCTATTTTTTCCAGTAACAAAGCAAGGGTTAACAGCCAAACAAAACTCAATATTATTGAATGATTTCAGCAGGCATCCTGTTTCCATTAACCCCTGCAGCGCCGCAATGTACTTTTACAGATATTACGCACCGGTACGTCATGCGTCCTTAAAACTGCCAATCATCAGCAGATGGGGGGAGAGCAGGAGATTAGGAATAACCAGGACTCTTCTCAGGCAGATTTGACTCTTTTCAAGGCCTGAGCTGCAATGATTATGATGCTGGTTCTCAGCAACCACTTACTTTTAGCTCATCATTGACAGTCACACTGCAGAAATCAGAATGTCTGTCACTATTTTATGCTGCCCCCAGTGAAGTCGTCAGCAGAAAGTTGATGAAAGTTTTCCTTTAAATATAGAACAACAAATTTCAAACTTGCAAAGCCTGCACATATTTAAACTAAAAACAGGTTTCTTTGCCGTTAAAGGGAACCTGTCATCAACCTTGTGCTGCCCGTACTAACGGCAGAATAAAGTAGAGACAGGTGAGTTGATTTCAGCGGGGAAAATTAGCCTGGTGCAGCCTCCACCACATCAGTGAGTCAGCTTCTCCTTCTACATCCAGTGCCGGCAGGTAACTCTTAGGCCTCATGCACACGACCGTTGTATGAGTTCATGTCCGTTGCGCCATTTTTCGTGATTTTCTGCGGAGAGGGTCTGTGGAAAACTCGGCAAATGCACCGTTTGTCCTCCGCATCCGTGGTCCGTGATTCCAGTCCATCAAAAAAAATAAAACCTGCCCAATTTTTGTCCGTGAAAAACGGTTCACGGACCCATTCAAGTCAATAGGACCGTGAAAAAATGCGGATGGCCATACGTGTGTCATCCGCGTTCCGCGTCCGCATTTTTTTTTGCGGATCCCCTGGCAGGCATCGGGCAAATTGTCAGCCTGTCTTTTGGTAATATCTTTTGAGGCATGTCCGCTAAAACAAAACGGAAGACACACGGAAACACAACGGAAGCAAAAACAGACACGGATCACGGAACAGCGGAACCCCGTTTTGCGGACCGCAAAAAAATACTGTCGCGTGCATGAGGCCTTAAGCTTAATTTCAATTGCTTCTCTGTCAGTGGGGGCAGGTGGGCTAGGGTGAGCGGATGCCTTTTTGAAAAAGCTGCCCAGACTTTGTTTACTGCTCTTGGGTTCTCTCTGGGCTTCTCCATCGGCTCCTGTGCTTGTGTCTGCTGCTGCGTAATCAGTATTTTGTGGAAGCTGGTATATCGCAGGCGTCAATCAATATTTGGTGGAAGCAGGCATATCACACCCCTCAATTATTTTTTTTTGCCACAACAGTTATATCAGACCACCCTGTTTATTTGGGGCAACAGGTTACAGGTAAATCGCACCCCTCAATCTTTTTTTTTTTTGGGCAACAGGTATATCACACCCGTTGCAAATAGTTCATCCAATAGCATTTGTCCCTCTATCGAGCTGCGGTATCACAGCAGAACCGCACACAACTGCTGCACAATACAAATGCACTATAATATTCTTTCTATGTTAGAAAGTATATTATAAGTATATCACACCCCTCAGTATATCACACTTATCGACAGCACACCTATACCAGTCCTTTTAAAAAGACTTTTGTGGCCCTATTAGTTAGCATTTGGTGTCCCTAACAGCCAGTCCCTGCTCCACAAAGCAACCTCTCCCTACACTGGCAAAACACAGAATGTAAAATGGCTGCCAGATCTGGTTCTTTTATAGTGTGGGGGTGTGTCATGTGCTGAAACATCTTAATTGGCTGTCCTTTCCCACCTGATGGATGTGTCATGGGTCAAAGTTCGGCGCAATGCAAAAGAATATGGCACATGCGAATATCTCCATAAGTTTGCATGTTCTGCTAATCGCGAATGCGCAAATTTTGCTGCGAAACCGCCGCAAATGACCGCCGGGCGAACCGCAAGGCTATCGCTACTCTTCATGTCCTTCGTCAGGTCTGTGTCAATGTCATCATCAGCTAGAGGAAGAACTGTGGTGTTTAGAAGGTGGAGCACAGGTTTGACATACGACACACTCACATACTCTTCTCCAGACAAAGCATCTGTGAACTCCAACAGGGGATTGAGGGTCTTGTTCATAGATTCTAACAAATCAATGTTCTGCCAAGTTGGTACCAGTTGCCTGGTTCTCCTGTCTGCTTTCAGGTCCTGTGATATGGCCTTCTCTTGTTCAAGCAGCTGCTGAATCATCTGTTGTCGAGACCCCCATCTTGTTGGAGCTTCAGTGACGAGGCGGTGGGGAGGCAGGTTTAGATCAGCCTGGGTATTAGCCAATTCTCTCTTCCTTTTCCAAGTGTAAGAAAAGGCACTCGCTATTTTCTTTCATTTTCCAATTGCATGTTCAACACGGGCATCTTTCACACTTCTCTCTAAGGACAAAATTTGAAGATATTATTAGTAGAGATGAGCGAACTTCTATTTTTAGTTCGGCGTCCAAAGTTCGGGTTCGGGTTATCGTAGCCTCCCGTTATGGATTCCGCTACCGCGGACCATAACGGCATTTGGAATCCATAAGGGGATGCTTCATTGAACCCGAACCTTGGACAACCCTAGGGACCTGGGGTGACGTCACCATCATGTGATCAGTGCAGGAGGCGTGGCTCAGCACTGGATCACCTCTTATCCAATCCAGTGCTGAGCCACGCCCCCTGCACTGATCACATGATGGTGACGTCACCCCAGGTCCTTAGGGTTGTCCAAGGTTCAGGTTCAATGAAGCATCCCCTTATGGATTCCAAATGCCGTTATGGTCCGTGGTAGCGGAATCCATAACGGGATGCTACGATAACCCGAACCCGAACTTTGGACGCCAAACTATAGTTCGCTCATCTCTAATTATTAGCACAATACTTCTGCATAATGTTGAACTAATCTAGGACTAAAATAAACATTTACCTACTGATGGCGAGGTGGACCCTGTGGCCAAAGCACTGCAGTCTTGTCCAGCCGTTCATTTCCACTGCTTTCACAATATTTGCGCCATTGTCGGTAGTTATGCAGATTTGTAACTCCTCTTTAAGTCCCCATGACTCCAGCGCTTCCTTTAATCCCTGAGATATCAGTTCACCCATATGATCCTCGGGGAAATAAGCTGTCTGTAGGCATCTGCTGCACAACTTCCACTTGTCATTGATGAAGTGGACTGTGAGACTAATGTAAGGCTCCATCGTGCGACTGGACCACAAGTCCGTAGTAGTTGCATAGTGTTTTATGCTCCGGAGTTCTTTCTTCACTTGCTCGTGGACTTTGTCATACAGTTTGGGCAAAGTGTTTGCGGCTAGGTACTTCGTAACGTGGATCGAGTGTCTTAAAGGGTTTCTGTCACCAGATTTAACCCAATTAAACTGGCTGTCATTAGAGATGTGCTAATGTCAGCAGACCCTAACTCTCCTAATCTCATGCTTCTGGATACCCGCGTTAATGCCCAATTTTAACTTATAATATGCTAATTAGCCTCTAGGAGTGGGGGGGGGGGGGCATTGCTCCTGCTCCTAGAAGCTCCATACACCCACCTTAAGTCACGCCCTGCCTTCCTTGAGTGACAGGGCCAGTGTTCGTCTTCTCCGGCCGGCCATGTATGCTGGATAAATCTCGCACATGCGCAGTCCCAGCACACAGGGCTGGCAGGAGGAGACGAGCGCTGACTGGCCCTGTCAATCAAGGATGGCAGGGCGTGACTTGCCACCATCATCATGTGCCCCAGCCAGTGCCATCAGCCCCATGCCATTGCCACCATCATGTCCACCAGCCAGCGCCATCAGCCCCATGCCATTGCGACCATCATCATGCCCCCCAGCCAGCGCCATTAGCCCCATGCCATTGCCACCATCGTCATGCCCGTCTTCTTCCCAGCATGCACTGGGAGGGACCTGACGTCACAAACAGCGTCAGCCAGCACGCTGACAATGTGTGAACGCAAGGTCCTGCAGCATGGTACAGGGTTGGGAGGCCACGGAGCGGTGAGAAGCTTCTTCAATTCACTACCTCTACATGGTCATCTATCGCGATATAGCGATATAACTAAAATCTATATCATCAGCCGAATAAATATCGTTTATATCACCCACCCCTAGTTGGAAAGGGTGATGTATCCGATCACGGTATTCACAGATCACAAAAACCTGGCTTACCTGGAGTCGGCTAAATAACTGAACCCGAGACAAGCCAGATGGTTGTGTTTTTCACCAGATTTAATTTCCTTTTCACCTATCGTTCTGGGGTTAAGAACGTCAAGGCAGATGCCTTGTCACGTAGTTTTCCTGGAGGTGGTGATTTTGAAAATCCGAGTCCTATACTGTCGGAAGGGGTGGTGATATCCGCTCTATACCCTGACCTAGAGGTGAAGGTGTTAGAGGCCCAGGGAGACTCACCGGATTCTTGACCCTCTGGGAAACTGTTTGTGCGATCGGAATTGCGTCACAAGGTGTTTGATTAACATCACTGTACGGTTCTTACGGGACACCCTGGGAGCAGATCCACTGCCGAGCTCATCTCTTGTAGATTCTGGTGGCCAGGGTTGCGTAAGTGTGTTGAGGACTATGTGTCAGCCTGTACCACCTGTGCACGTGATAAGGTGACACATACTCTGCCTTCCGGATCTCTACTTCCGTTGCCCATCCCGTCCAGACCATGGACTTATCCATGGATTTTATCACTGATCTACCTAATTCTTCAGGAAAAAACAGTTATTCTGGTGGTAGTTGATTGCTTTAGTAAAATGGTGCACTTTATAGCGTTGCCAGGCCTACCTAATGCTAAAACACTTGCACAAGTGTTTGTTGACAACATTGTGAAACTCCAGGGCATTCCCTCTGACGTGGTCTCAGATCGTGGGACTCTGTTTGTTTCCAGATTCTGGAAGGCATTCTGTACTCGACTGGGGGTACAACTCTTGTTTTCTTCGTCTTTTCATCCTCAGTTGAACAGACAGACGAAATATACGAATCAAAGTCTGGAGACTTACTTGAGATATTTTGTCTCTGAGAACCAGGAGGCGTGGTCTTCGTTTTTGTCTTTGGCAGAGTTTGCCATAAACAATCACCTGCAGTTTGGCACATTTTCTGGTTCTGATACTTCTGGTATCTCTGAGGAGGAACATTTTTCGTCATCTATATGTCAGAAAATTCTAAATAACTTGATGAATATGGGCAACAAGTATAAACATGTGGCTGACAGAAAATGTATGAATGGTCCGGACCTAAGAGTGGGTGATTCTATGTGGCTGTCTACATGAAGCATAAACTTGAAGGTACCTTCTTGGCTTCTTGGAAGTTGGGTCCAAGCTTTATTGGTCCATATAAAATCACTGCCATTATTAATCCTGTAGCTTTTCGTCTTGAACTTCCTCAGGCCCTAAAAATTCATAATGTGTTTCATAAATCTTTGTTGAAGAGATATGTTGAATAGAGATGAGCGAACTTTAAAAAAAAGTTCGGCGTTCGGGTTGTGGTAACTCGCGCATCCCGTTATGGATTCCACTATCGCGGCTTGTGGAATCCATAAGGGGCGGCTTCCACCAACCCGAACTGTTGAACAGCCGAAGGACCTGGGGTGATGTCACCGTCATGTGATCAGTGCAGGGGCGTGGCTCAGTACTCGATTTGATCCCGTGCTGAGCCACGCCCCCTGCACTGATCACATGACGGTGACGTCACCCGAGGTCCTTCGGCTGTTCAACAGTTCGGGTTGGTGGAAGCCGCCCCTCATGGATTCCATATGCCGCGATAGTGGAATCCATAACGGGATGCGCGAGTTACCACAACCCGAACGCCAAACTATTTTTTAAAGTTCGCTCATCTCTAATGTTGAACCTTTGGTGCTGTCTTCCTTGCCACCCGCTACTCCTGTCATGGTGGACGCTAGTTTGGAATTTCAGATCGCCAAGATAATTGACTCTCGAGTTCTCCGTACATCTCTTCAGTATCTTGTTCACTGGAAGAGTTATGGATCAGAGGAGAGGATGTGGATACCGGCATCTTACGTGAATGCCAGTCGTTTGGTGAAAACCTTTCACAGGTCTCACCCAGATAAGGTCAGTCCTGGGTGCCCAGAGGTCACCTGTAGTGTAGACTGGCAACACGTGGTTTGATCTGACAGGTTTTCCTTGGGAATCAATAGGCATCTGTGTTGTTTCTGGTAATGGCCACACCCCTTGCCTCAGGAGTTGCTAATGTGGTAATTTAATCCTTCCTCATTTATAGTTGCTTCTCCCACTATGCTGTGCGGTTTATAGCTTCAGTTTGAGTTCTGGATTGCTGGTGTGTGGATCTCGGCAGAGTTTCTGGTGCTTCCATTGCTCCTTTGACGTTAAGTCTTTCCTTTCCCTTTTTATATTTTGTTTGAGTTCTGTGTGTAGCATTTCCCTGTCATTTGTATTAAGGCCTGAGGGAGACTCCTGTTTGTCCTTCCTTTTAGAGGAATAGGTTGTCTCAGTCCTGACAGTAGTACTAGGGTCCTATAGGGTGAGTTAGGACATTAGGTATTCCTGTGTATGAACTCACCTACCTCTGGGGTTAAGGTTTTACTAGGAGGTGTCCATCCCCCTTTCCATAGTTTCCAGGCCTTATTCCCTCACCCCTTTGCCTCCTATGTTCGGTTTGGTGTTTCCCTCCCACATCCGAATGTGACAGCTCTCTGTCAGAGGAAGGGGTCGTGGGGAATTCACAAGAACAGTCCAGAAGGAACCTGGAGGTCTGGAGGGTAATAATATTCCAGTGACTAGATAACCAGAGATGGGGCCATGATTGTGATTGTATATCTGGAGTCAGGAAGGAATTTCTTTCCCTAAGTGTCTCTTTCCACCCACAGGATTACAACATAGTAAAGAAGACATCGAGGGGGACTTCCATTATCCATGAGTCAGGAGGGTGGAGCAGGACCCCCATCACAGAGCCTCCCCCCCTGATACATGAACAGAAGATCCTGAAACTTACCCACAAGATGATTGAGCTGCTGACTGGAGAGGTGACACTGCTGGGAATGCTGGGAAATTCTCCAGTAACAGCACTGGAGGGTCTGGGTGATGACGGTGTCATTGTGTTGTCAGGTTCCTGTAAGGTGTCAGGATGTGGCTGTCTATTTCTCCATTGAGGAGTGGGAGTATATAGAAGGACACAAGGATCTGTACAAGGACGCCATGATGGAGGATCTCCGGCCTCTGACATCACAAGGTAAGAGGAGATCTACCTTATTATAGAGGTGTAAAGGTCACAAATATTTAATCAGTCTGTGTGTTATCTCCTATAGATTCTGAGCCCAAGAGGAGAAACTCCCCCGAGAGATGTCCCTGTCCTCTGTATTCCCAGGACTGTCCGGAGGAGAAGCCCCCAGAGAACCATCAGGTAGATAGAGCTGAAGTCTCACCAGAATCTGACCAGAAAGTAATTGAACCAAATATAATTTGACATCTTTCTTCTTTAGGATGAAAATCTGATTGATATTAAGGTTGAGGTTAAAGATGAAGCAGAAAAAGAGACAGATTTATGGGGCGATCAGCAGTGTAAGGAGGGGGGACTTTTATGTCTGTTTTCAGGGTCATATAGATACTACTTCCATCATCTCATCATCACATGTAATAATCTCTCCTGTCCCTGTGTGTTTCCTACAGATGGACTCATAGAAGGAAGTAAGAGATGTCCCCGTCCTCTGTATTCCCAGAACTGTCCAGAGGAGAAGCCCCCAGAGAACCATCAGGTAGATGGAGCTGAGCCCTATACACATCTATATAGGGGGTCCTGCAGTCATAGAGGGGTCATAGATTGTGGGGGTCTCTTCTGTGGATCTGTTAGATTTCCCACCTGTCTGCTGTATTGTCCTGAATTGTTACAGATGACAAATCAGGGGGAAGATGTGACTGATATTGAAGTGGAGGATGAAGAAGAGCGGATGATGGGCAATCCCCCGTGTAAGAGTGAGGTGGAGGAGGACAATCCAGTCCATGTGACCACAGGTATGGAATAATGAATGGAGGAAGGGATTTGGGAGGTTTCTTCGGGTGAGGCTCCACCTTAGAGCTGCAGTAAAGTGCAGGAGTGGAGGGAGCTGTGACTGCACATAGACATCATCTCCGAACTCTTCTATACATCTTCTTACGCTTCTCCAGGCTGAACACTCAGCTTAGCAGTAGGTGTGGGGATGCATTGGCTGTGATGAACGGCTGCACTAAGGGCTGAGGTCTGAAAAAATTTGTTTTAACTACTTAAGCTCCACAATCAATGCTGATAAAGGGCCGCCTGTAACACTTGTCTTCCAGCCTTGTCTCTGTAAATACCAAGTTGATGGATTTATACTGACTAAGCCCCCAAGGTATGTAGTATTGGGTGTTATACGATACACTTTATCACAGCAGTAAGTTGACAGTAAGACACCAGGGACATCACCTCCTTTTTACAACACTAATACCATCACTGAAAGTTCTCCTCTGCCTCATTATCAGCTCATTTAATGGGTGTGAATCATTGGTAAGAATTTTTAGGTCCACTTCATCCTCAAAAGTATCCAGATGACAACCCACAAAGCACCTTCTTTCCTGATAAGCTTATTGAGTTTGTTAGCGTAAGCCACCCACATAGTACTTCCCCAGCACATGTCTGCCAAAAAGATGGCACTCACCACCACGGACTGGTAGAACAGCGCTAACATTTTGCTGCACACATTAAAGGATCTTGGTTTCCATAGGAAGTAAAATTTGCTCATAGCTTTTTAGTAAACCCTCTCCGTATCGCACCTCCAGTCTAGTTTGTTATCCAAGTGGACCCTTAATTATTTGTAACTCCAGACCTACTCCACTTCCTGGCCAGCAGTAATGACCAGTAAGAATTCCTTCTTCCTTCTGCTATAATTCACCACCATTTCCTCAGTCTTCTTCGCGTGCAGTTGTAGACAGTTTGCCTGACACCATTCCACAAAGTTCCATACCACTTTTCTATATTCCTTCTTAACACAGCATTCCCCCAATACATCCAACTGTCAAAGGAGTCATCCAAGAATTTTTGAATCTGCTGTATACAAGGTGAAAAGAAAGGGAGGCAACACCATTCCCTGGGACGCACCTACACTACTCCGTAATCTGCCAGACACTGCTGCCCCCAGCCATACAAACTGCTGTCTATTTGACAGGTAGTAAATTATCTAGTTTACCGTCCTGTCATCAACCTGCCTGTCATTGTTTTGTCTTCACAATGTGGCTGTAGAATATTTAATGGTGTCATTGCTGTCCACAAATGACTACTCTATGACACAGAAACAGAACTGCGTCATCCACCCCCACTTTTTGATTATAAGCAAACTGTAAGAGGTCCACAAAATGCCTCATCCTTGGACTCGAGTAAGCTAGCGCTAATCCCTCCAAGGACTTTATAGCATACGATGTTAAGGTCACCGGACAATAGTCATGTCGGGACACTGAGAAGTGTTCTTGGAGAAGGTTTCCATGTGAGGCTCCTCTGAGATTGTACCCCCCCGTTAAACAACTACTGAAAAATTGAACAAAGGTGGTTATCAACACATGGACTAATTCCATCTGGTCCTGCCGCTTTGCCTATAATCAACTTCCTAAATTGTCCCCTCGTGTCGTTTTTAGAGACTGTAAAATCGGTCCATTGATCCATCCTCCTCATGTGTTGGCAAAGCACTTGCACAGCTAAACTTTTTGAACTCCGGCCTTGGCTTTCAATTTTATTCTAGATCACACCTCTCTGGAGTGATTTTGTGAGAGTTTATTCTCTGTCTTATTTTTTTACACCTTCCAAGCATCTTCTAACCTGCCCTTTGATTCCCACTATACCCGTTTTCATTTTCTGCCTTACTTTAAATGTCTGTTTCTTGTTCGGAATTCCTTTAGCTCTCTTGTAAGCCAGGGTTTATCCTTTGGGAAACATCTCACCTTTCTTACAAGAACAAGCATGTCAGTCCAGAAGTTAATGCAGTCAGTAATTTCATCAACTACCACATTTCCATCCTCTCCCTTTTTCTCTGTGGATACCAAGTATTCTCTACATGAGTATGTTGGACTACGGGGTCACAGTGTCCTCCGTGGTTTCAGTAGAAGTACAGTCAGAGCTTTCTCTATGGGCTAAGGCTTCATAAAATTCAAACACTCTGGGACTACATACTCTCTATTGGGTTTATACTGCTCACACCCCAGGTGTAAGCGCCGCTCTAATAGTTGTCCTATAAGCCTCCTAATGGATAAAGACATTTGAGTAAGTGGAAACGTGAGCCCAGTATTCCCTACCAGCTTATCAAACTGTTGGAGTAACAGCTGTAGCCAAGATGGATCCTTACACCACACTCTAGAATTCATCTGGTGACCAGTGGAAATAGTGTGAAGGGCAGGATGGTCTGAAATTTTCCTGGAGATAGTTTGAGCCTTGTAGTAATAAACTTGTAGAGGTCAAAGCACGATCTGTGTAGTGGAGCAATATATAGACTGTCAGATAACATAAGTGTCACACTTTAGAAGTGCACAGGAATGATCAGGGTATAATAATGAATGTAGACAAGAGATAAGTGCAGCCCTAGTCTTACCCAGCCCATACCCTATCTACTTGCACTATCACCCTATTAGTGACCCACAACTGGACAACACTCCCTATTTTGAATAAGTGCAAGGGGAAAGTACACACAAAGAGGAAACACAAAAATAGCAAAGTCAGACAAGCCGGGTCAGAACCAGGAGAACCAAAACACCAGAGGCTGGATGTAGTCAGAGGGGAGCCAAAGGTCAAAGTCAGAAGGGCAGTACCAGGTGAAAACAGTGATACAAAAATAGTCAGATGAACTGGGTCAGAACAAACAGAACCAGTACACCAGGAGCAAAAGGCAGTCAAAGGGTATCCCAATCAGTCAAAGCCAGATAGCCACAAATACAGAGGATACTCGCACATGGGCTGCAGTATACTAGAGCCAGGAAGAAACCTTCAAACCTTCACAGGCATCTGCACACGGAGCCCAGCATTTTGGCCGGGTTTCCATGGAAACCAGATCCCGCTGCTGATTAGAGGCAGCAGTAGCCGAGGAAATCATTCCAGCCATTCTGGTCTCATCAGCAACCAGACGCCAATGCTGATCGGAGCGGTGGTTGTGGAGGACATGACAATAAGAAATCAGTTAGATGCCTTTATCATTCATCCATTATAATTATAAGGGCACAACCAAAAATTATTTTCTTTTGGTGGCAGTTTTTTATTCAGTATTTTGTGCCAAAGCCAAGAAAGGATTTAAACAAATGCAAAATAAAAAGGAAGAACTTGTACTTCTCCTTCCTGCTAATCCACTACTGGTTTGAGCTCAAAAACTACATAAAACCTGCAACAATAACTACCTATGGCTTTCTAGCCTAATAAGAAGCTTATAGATTTTTCTTTTATGCTGTTAAGGAAAAAACACTAAATCTCTTTTTTAATCCTAACAGAAAATCTCAGAAAAATTTTTGAGGAAAACATCATGTTATCTCTAGATTGTAAAGGAGAAGATAAAGATATTGAGCACCACTCTTCAGGGGAAAACCTTATTCCCTGGAATGTACATCCAGGACATCACCGTACAGATCTATCATATAATCCTCCTAACCATGAGGAACCTACTCCTGACCAATCACAGATTGTTACCACGAGTAACAGAAAGAAAAGGCGTCAGTGTGAGAAATGCGGAAAACTGTCTACAAACAACTCAAGTCTATATACCCACAGAACAATTCACATAGGAGAGAAGCCATATTCATGTTTAGCACATGGGAAATGTTTTGTTACGAAAGACAAGATCAAGGGTCATGAGGGAATTTACACAGGAGAGAAACCATTTAAAGGCTCAAAATGTGGCAAATATTGTATAAATAAATCACAGCTTGTTAAACATCAGAGAAGTCACACAGGAGAGAAACCATATTCATGTTCATCATGTGAGAAATGTTTTGTTACTAAATACAGGCTCCGGGTTCATGAAAGAATTCACACAGGAGAGAAGCCATATTCATGTTCAGAATGTGGGAAATGTTTCATACAACAGTCAAATCTTGTCATACATCAAAGAATTCATACAGGAGCAAAGCCATATTCATGTTCAGAATGTGATAAATGTTTTATGCAAAAATCACATCTTGTTACACATCAGAGAATTCACACAGGAGAGAAGCCATATTCATGTCCAGAATGTAGGAAATGTTTTAAAGATAAAACAAGTCTTGATAAACACAAGCGATGTCACACAGGAGAGAAACCATATTCATGTTCAAAATGTGAGTATTTTGCAGATAAACCACAGCTTGTTACATGATAGAACTTCACACAGGTGAGAAGCCTTATTCATGTTCAGAGTGTGACAAATGCTTTATGTAGAAATGTTTCGTTACTAAGCCTGCAGGCTCCGGGTTCATGAAAGAATTCACACAGGAGAAGCCATATTCATGTTCCAGAATGTGGGAAATGTTTCATACAACAGTCAAATCTTGTCATACATCAAAGGAATTCACACAGGAGCAAAAGCCATATTCATGTTCAGAATGTGATAAATGTTTATGCATAAAATCACATCTTGTTACACATCAGAGAATTCACACAGGAGAGAAGCCATATTCATGTCCAGAATGTAGGAAATGTTTTAAAGATAAAACAAGTCTTGATAAACACAAGCGATGTCACACAGGAGAGAAACCATATTCATGTTCAAAATGTGAGAAACATTTTACAGATAAACCACAGCTTGTTATACATGAGAGAATTCACACAGGTGAGAAGCCTTATTCATGTTCAGAGTGTGAAAAATGCTTTAGAGAAAAGTCTAAGTTTGTTGCACATCAGAGAATTCACACCGGAGAGAGGCCATATTCATGTCCAGAATGTAGGAAATGTTTTATTACTAAATGCCGTCTCAAGGTTCATCAGAGAAGTCACATAGTAGAGAAGCTGTATTCATGTTCAGTATGTGGGAAATCTTTTGTTGAAAAGTCAAGGTTTGTTGCACACCAGAGAATTCACACAGAAGAGAAGCCATATCCATGTTCAGAATGTGGAAAAAGTTTTCTTACTAAATACATTCTCAAAGTTCATCAAAGAAGTCACACAGGAGAGAAACCATTTACATGTTCAGAATGTGGAAAATGTTTTACACAAAAGTCAAATCTTGTTACACATGAGAAAATTCACACAGGAGAGAAACCATATTCATGTTCAAAATGTGAGAAACATTTTACAGATAAATCACATCTTGTTATACATGAGAGAATTCACACAGGTGAGAAGCCTTATTCATGTTCAGAATGTGGGAAATGTTTTATAGAAAAGTCAAAGTTTGTTGTACATCAGAGACTACACACAGGAGAGAAGCCATATTCATGTCCAGAATGTGGTAAATGTTTCATTACTAAATACAGTCTTAAGGTTCATCAGAGTAGTCACATAGTAGAGAAGCTGTATTCATGTTCAGAATGTGAGAAATCTTTTAGGGAAAAATCAAAGTTTGTTGCACATCAGAGGATTCACATAGACGAGAAGCCATATTCATGTTCAGAATGTGGGAAATGTTTTCTTACTAAATACAGTCTCAAGGTTCATCAGAGAAGTCACACAGGAGAGAAACCATTTACATGTTCAGAATGTGGAAAATGTTTTACGCAAAAGTCAAATCTCGTTACACATAAGAAAATTCACACAAGATAGAAACCAGAATGTTGGAAATTGTAATAGTTTGACTTTTAAAATCTTAAAGAATAACTATAAGCATGTGAGAATATTTACTGCAGTTACAGATGAGTATATTTGTCACAATGAAATGTGGAGCCCTTTTGTATGCTATACAGTAATATACACCCATCTCTATCGATGATGACTTGGGGTACTTTCACACTAGCGTTATACTTTTCCGGTATTAAAATCCGTTAAAGGGTCTCAATACCGGAAAAAAAGCTTCCGTTTTGTCCCAATGCATTCTGAATGGAAAGCAATCAGTTCAGTATGCATCAGGATGTTTTCCGTTCTGTCCCTTGTACGGTATTTGACTGGCAAAAATTCTGGAACACTACCGCACTTGCCAGATCCGGCATTCATTTCCATTAAAATGTATTAATGCCGTATCCGGTACCAAGTGTTCCGGAAATTGCCGCTTTGCCGGTTCTCCGGTCTGCGCATGCGCAGTTCTTTCTAGCTTTGAAAAAATTGAATACCGTATCCGGAAAAAAAAGATATCCGTTTGCATATGGATTTCCTGATCCGGCAGGCAGTTACGGCAACGGAACTGCCTGACGGATTCTAACAACGCTAGTGTGAAACTAGCCTAAAAGCCTCCTGGGCACCTATTCATAGTCCAGCTGAGACCAACTCCATAGGTGTTGTCACTTTATACGAAACACCCCAAGTCCAAGAGTCAACTACAATTAACTGCTTGCAGCCTAGTGACAGAATTGAACCCCTTCATATCATATTGTCACTTATAATTTGTCAAACATCCTATTACTGCCCACCCCTTGTCCTATAGGTATGATCAATTACATTACACAATTTTATAGGTGGTTCTTTATCGTACATTCTATATCTAAACCTCTTGTAACTAATATATATATAAATCTACACCAATGTATTTCCTGTCTGTCAACAAACAGAAGCTATTTATCTGATTCCCCATATCAGACTGCATTGGGTTAAAAACAAATAAAACAAAATATAATTAGCATAAGTGTGTTGACTTTGAGAATCACAGCAATATAGGTGTCTCTTTATTCTATAGATCTTTTTTGTCCTCTTGATTGTAGACATCAAAGCTACAGGGTCTACGGTGCAGGAAATCACAGGGGATTTGCCATCCCCAATAACCAAAGCGATTCCACTTACTATTCATGGTTGGCCATTGAACAGAACTTAGGTTCCACTTCCACAGGGTCAGTATTTTGCATCATTATTTGCAAGCCAAAACCAGAAGTTGGTCCAAAACACAGAAGAAGCACAAGTCTTTCCATTTTAGGCTACTTTCACACTTGCAGTAGCCTTTTCCGGCAGTCTGTTCCGGCGGGGAAACAGCCTGCCGGATCCGTGCTACCGCAAGTCCACCGTGCGGCCGGAAGTACAGCCGCAGCACGGCAAACATGCAGAGAGGTGGCCGGAATAATACTACAGCACGCTGCGGGTTTTGTCCCCTATTATAGTGAATGGAGCCGGAGCGGACTTCCGACGATACGGTGGACTTGAGGTAGCACAGATCCGGCAGGCTGTTCCCCTGCCGGCAAAGTCTACTGCTAGTCTGAAAGTAGCCATACTCTGTCTTTCTCTGTAGGTTCCACTCCTGGTTTTCGCTTACAAATACTGATTACGTAAAGGTGGTCTACAGAGGATTGTGTCCCCACACTTTTTATCAGAAGTCTCTTCTTTTTCTTAATTTCACTGTGTTAAGCAGTCCAGAAAATGTGATGAATCAAGATAGGAAGTATTCTATCCCTGTCCATGTAATAGGTGTTACATGAATAGCATTCAAAAAATACTGTATATGTCCAGGAAGGACAAGTGAGGATAGTATATCAACACGTCTGGAAAATCACAGTCATTGACCACAGATCTGACTGAAAAAAAGTGAACAAAGCCAATCAAATTCAAAATCTGATAAAGGACAAGGCGTGTGCTGTATCATCAAACATCCCAGAACCAGAGAGGTCTCTAACAATTAGGCCTCATGCGCACGACCGTTCTGTTTTTTTGCGGTCCGCCCGTTTTGCGGAACGGGCGGCCCATTATAGAGATGCCTATTCTCAAATCGGACAATAATAGGGCATGTTATATTTTTTTGCGGGGCTACGGAATGGAGCAATGGAGTGCTGGCCGCATCTTTTGAGACCCAATTAAAGTGAATGGGTCCGCACCCGAGCTGCAGTTTTTGCGGACCAGAACAACAGTCGTGTGCAGGACGCTATTATAGTCCTGGTTGCCATAGTAGTAGTGGGGAGCGGGGGAGCAGTATACTTACAGTCCGTGCGGCTCCCGGGGCGCTCCAGAATTACGTCAGAGCGCCCCATGCGCATGGATCACGTGATCCATGCGTGTGGGGCGCCCTGACGTCACTCTGGAGCGCCCGGAGCCACAGACGGTAAGTATACTGCTCCCGCTCCCACTACTACCATGGCAGCCGGGACTTTAGCGTCCTGGCTGCCATGGTAACCATTGAGAAAAAGCTAAGCGTCGGATCCGGCGATGCGCCGAAAGCGGCGTTTAGCAAGGCGGATCGGATTAATGCCTTTCAATGGGCATTAATTCCGGATCCGGCCTTGCGGCAAGTGTTTAGGATTTTTGGCCGGAACAAAAAGCGCAGCATGCTGCGGTATTTTCTCCGGCCAAAAAACGTTCCGGTCCTGAACTGAAGACATCCTGATGCATCCTGAACGGATTTCTCTCCATTCAGAATGCATTGGGATAATCCTGATCAGGATTTTTCCGGCATAGAGACCCGACGACGGATCTCTATGCCGGAAAACAAAAACGCTACTGTGAAAAAGCCCTTAATCAGTTCTCGCTAATTGCTGTTTAAGATACCAAATAAAAGGCCAAAATATTACTTCAGCTTATAGCGGACATGTGCAGGTAGGACAATAAATTCTGTGCCCTAAATGTATTGTCCTGAAACATACTGCTTAGTATTGTGATTGTGTTTCATGAAAATGTGTTGTATCAGGTTCCCATGAAGTTGTATCGGGAAAGGTGGGCTTCTAACAACCCTCCCAGGGCTGACTCTACCCTTTTTACCCCAAGAAGGAAGTCAGAACAGTACAATGTGGAAGCAACACCTCAGCAACCATTGTGGAGAGTCAACTGGACTCCAGAGGTAGTTCCATGTACCAGCCCATAGAAGGGAAAGATTACACAAGATCCTGGCAACCCAGAGAATATTGGCAAAGGAAGGTAATTGTCGTTTATCAGGCTTTAGCCTCCTGTGCATTTGGTGGAGATATTCCAAGCTAGCAGCTGCCCACCAAAACCAAAGACAGAAAGACTACCTGTCAGGAGAAAGTATTCCTAGCGAGGATACCACAGCTATTGTGAAGCAAAGTACATGACTATACAGTAAAGCAGAGATCATGCATCAAGAGCTATCAACCTCAAGATGCCTTAGGCTTGTTTCACATCTGCGTTTAGCGAGCCGGATTCATCACTGCCGGAATTCGGTCCGGCCCAATTAACTATAATGGGGACTGGGAGAGATCCAGCTGAAACCCAGCAAATATGCAGAGAATCTTACTTTGAGGGTAGCCAAGAAATGTTAACCTTTCATTGTCCAAACTGTGAATCTGGATGCTAGCCACTAGGTGAAAATAGATTTGAAAAGAAATTTACAGTATATCACAATTAGCATCTGATTTCTTTCATTTGTTGTAGAGCAAAAATTGGCAAAAGCACCTGGATGTTCAGGTTCAAGGAGTTCGGCCGAACTTCACTGAAATGTTCGGGTTCGGGATTCGAACTTGACCCGAACTTGAACCCGAACCCCATTGAAGTAAATGGGGACCCGAACTTTTGGGCACTAAAATGGCTGTAAAATAGCCCTGGAAAGGGCTAGGGGGCTGCAAAAGGCAGCAAAATATAGGTAAGTGCCTTGCAAACAAATGTGGATAGGGAAATTACATAATATAAATAAAAATTTAACAATATTAATAGGCGACTCGGAGGAGGAGGTGGATGCGTCAGGTGGGAATGCCATCAGCAGCGCATCTAACAGTGTGCGTTTTGTAGTCTGTAGTCACGCATCTATTGATCAGTAACATACGTTTTTACAAAATTTGGTTTCCTGCCAGCAATGCACAGCTGTGGCTTATCATTGTCAAAACTGGGTTAATGTCACCCACCAATGGAACAGGTGATATTCAGAAATGTTAGGCCCCTGACAACCAGACGAATGACTGGATGTGGGGGTTGTAGAGGATGCGGAGTAAGAGGCAACAGGAGGCAAAGAATAATGCCCTGCGATCCTCGGTGGTGGAAAGACGTGCGCCAAACTGCTATCCGCCTCGGGCCCTGCCGCCACTACATTTACCCCATGTGCAGTTAAGGAGATATAGCGGCCCTGGCCGTGCTTACTGGTCCATGTATCCGTGGTTATGTGGAACTTGCCATAGATGGCGTTGCGCAGCACAAACTTGATTTTATCCTCCACTTGGTTGTGCAGGGAAGGGACGGCTCACCTGGAAAAGTAGTGGCGGCTGGGAACTACATACAGTTGTGTTCAAAATTAATCAACCCCCACTGAAATTGAGTGTTTTGGCCAGTTTGACATTGATTTTGATCATTTCAGTCATCTTGTTTACAATTAAATCAAAGAGGCACTTGTAAGTCAGACAAATATAACATAATATTTATAATGAAATAACCACAAATGTCTTTTCTGTGCTCACATCATTATCAGTTTTATTCAACCCCCAAGTGACATTCAATCTTAGTACTTAGTACAACATCCTTTTCCAGTTATAACAGCTTTTAAACGTGAAGCATAGCCTGACACAAGTGTCTTGCAGCGATCTACGGGTATCTTCACCCATTCTTCATGGGCAAAAGCCTCCAGTTCAGTCACATTCTTAGGCTTGCGCGCTGCAACTGCTTTCTTTAAGTCCCACCAGAGGTTCTCAGTCGGATATAAGTCTGGTGACTGCGATGGCCACTTCACAATGTTCCAGCCTTTAATCTGCAACCATGCTCTAGTGGACTTGGAGGTGTGCTTGGGATCATTGTGCTGTTGAAAGGTCCAACGTCTCCCAAGCCTCAGGTTTGTGACGGACTGCATCACATTTTCATCCATTATCTCCTGGTACTGAAGAGAATTCATGGTACCTTGCACACACTGAAGCTTCCCTGTACCTGTACAAGCAAAACAGCCCCAAAGCATGATTGAACCCCACCATGCTTCACAGTAGGCAAGGTGTTCTTTTCTTCATAGGCCTTGTTCTTCCTCCTCCAAACATAGCGTTGATCCATGGGCCCAAACAGTTCTAATTTTGTTTCATCAGTCCACAGAACACTATCCCAAAACTTTTGTGGTTTGTCCACATGACTTTTGGCATACTGCAGTCGACTCTTCTTATTCTTTGGAGACAGCAAAGGGGTGCGCCTGGGAGTTCTGGCATGGAGGCCTTCATTACGCAGTGTGCGCCTTATTGTCTGAATAGCACAATAGCATGTATTGAATAACACTCGCTGGGATCCTTCACTTTTATACCAGTATTCATCTATCCACGTGCGGGTGCGCAACCTTGTCGAGTGCCGGCTACCATTGACTTTGCGCCTTATTGTCTGAGCTGAAACTTCAGTACCCGCATCTGACAAATCGTGTTTCAGGTAGCGCACAGCAGTCAAAGTCAGCATCTTCTTTCTGCCACGACCAGGTAGCGTTTCAACAGTGCCCTTTGCCTTGAATTTGCGAATGATGCTTCCTATGGTGTCTCTTGGTATGTGTAACATCTTTGCAATCTTCTTATAGCCATTGCCCTTCCTGTGAAGAGAAATCACCTCTTCTCTGGTCTTCCTGGACCATTCTCCTGACTTCACCATGTCTGTAAACACACCAGTAAATGTCTAGAAGGAGCCGAGTATCACAGTCACTTTACATCTGCCTAATTGGGGCTTATTCTGCTTGATTACTGCTCCTTGACATCCAGAGGGGTTTTCAATACCTGATCGAAAACACTTGAATGAACCTCTGTTCTTAAGAGTGGTCGTCTTTAACCACTCCCGGACTGCCGTATGCAGGATTGCGTCCTGCGGGCGGCCGGGATCTTCTGAGTGGACGCATCGGCGCGTCCTCTCGCGAGACCCGTGAGTTCCTGTGAACGCGCGCGCGCGTCTGGAGAGTTATACTACAGCCTGCTAGCGATGATCAATCGCTGGCAGGCTGTAGATGCGATATAAATCGCATCAAACATGTATACCAGACGCTGTTTTGTGAACAGCGTCTGGTATACCTGCTACCTGGTCCTCTGGTGGTCCCATTCGCTGGGATCGACCACCAGAGGACCAGGTAACACAGTAAAGTTGCACCAAACACTACAATTGCGGACAAGAATAGGACATGTTCTATATTTTTGCGGAACGGAAATGCAGACCCGGAATCGCGGATCCGTAATTCCGGATCCGAGCGGGACAAAGTCTGTCCCCATAGAAATTAATGGGTCCGCAATTCCGTTCCGCAAACAGAATTGCGGACGTGTGAATGAGGCATAAGGGTCCCTTATCACCGCCAGTTAGTTAGCTACTTGTTAGGTAGCTAGCGCCCAGCCCACCGCACCGCAGTCACTGATTTTGGCAGAGATTTTTTCATCCACATTGACCGATGCGAATGAAAAAATCTGTGCCGCTTCATTTTTTTTTTTTCAGCGCAGAGGCTGAACGGAAAAAAATCTCATTACCCGTATGCTCAATATACGGAGAATCGCAGAAACTCCTAATGCTGGCCATACGTGTAATGATTGCGGAGACCCTCAAATGCCAGGGCAGTACAAAAACCCCACATGTGACCCCATTTTAGAAAGAAGACACCCCAAGGTATTCCGTGAGGGGTATGGTGAGTTCATGCAAAATTTTATTTTTTGTCACAAGTTAGTGGAATATGAGACTTTGTAAAAAAAAAAAATCAATTTCCGCTAACTTGTGCCAAATTTTTTTTTCTGTGAACTCGCCATGCCCCTCACGGAATACCTTGGGTGTCTTCTTTCCACAATGGGGTCACATGTGGGGTATTTATACTGCCCTGGCATTTTAGGGGTCCTAAAGCGTGAGAATCCAAATGCGTAAAAATGGCCTGTGAAATCCTAAAGGTACTCATTGGTTTTAGGGCCCCTTTGACATCTTGGCTGCAAAAAGTACTAATGTGGTATCGCCGTACTCAGGAGAAGTAGGAAATGTGTTTTGGGGTGTATTTTTACATATACCCATGCTGGGTGTGAGAAATATCGCTGTAAACTGACAACTTTTTAAATTTTTTATTCAAAGTTGTCAATTTACAGAGATATTTCTACACCCAGCATGGGTATATGTAAAAATACACCCCAAAACACATTGCCCTACTTCTCCTGAGTACGGCGATACCACATGTGTGACACTTTTTGCAGCCAAGATGCAAAGGGCCCAAATTCAACGAGTGCCTTTTAGGAGGGCATTTTTACGCATTTTTCTCTCACGCTTTAGGGCCCTAAATGCCAGGGCAGTAGAAATACCCACATGTGACCCCATTTTGAAAGAAGACACCCCAAGGTATTCGCTGAGGGGCATAATGAGTCCATGAAAATTAAACTTTTTGTCAAAAGTTAGCGGAAAGGGAGACTTTGTGAGAAAAACAATAAAAATCAATTTCCACTAACTTGTGCCAAAAAAATCTTCTATGAACTCACCATACCCCTCACGGAATACCTTGGGGTGTCTTCTTCCAAAATGGGGTCACATGTGGGGTATTTATACTGCCCTGGCATTTTAGGGGCCCTAAAGCGTGAGAAGAAAAATGCGTAAAATGCCCTCCTAAAAGGTACTCATTGGAATTTGGGCCCCTTAGCATCTTGGCTGCAAAAGTGTCACACATGTGGTATCGCCGTACTCAGGAGAAGTAGGGCAATGTGTTTTAGGGTGTATTTTCACATATACCCATGCTGGGTGAGAGAAATATCTCTGTAAATTGACAACTTTGAATAAAAAAATGTAAAAGTTGTCGATTTACAGCGATATTTCTCACACCCAGCATGGGTATATGTAAAAATACACCCCAAAACACATTGCCCTACTCTCCTGAGTACGGCGATACCACATGAGTGACACTTTTGCAGCCTGGGTGCAAGAGGGCCCTAAAACCAATGAGTACCTTTAGGATTTCACAGGCCATTTTTATGCATTTGGATTCTCACACTTTAGGGGCCCCTAACATGCCAGGTGAGTATAAATACCCCACATGTGACCCCATTTTGGAAAGAAGACACCCCAAGGTATTCCGTGAGGGGCATGGTGAGTCCACAGAATTTTTATTTTTTGGCACAAGTCAGCGGAATTTTTTATTTTTTATTTTGTTTTTTACAAAGTCTCATATTCCACTAACTTGTGACAAAAAATAAAATTTTACATGAACTCACCATACCCCTCACGGAATACCTTGAGGTGTCTTCTTTCTAAAATAGGGTCACATGTGGGGTATTTATACTGCCCTGGCATTTTAGGGGCCCATAAAGCGTGAGAAGAAGTCTGGAATCCAAATGCGTAAAAATGCCCTGTGAAATCCTAAAGGTACTCATTGGTTTTAGGGCCCCTTTGCGCACCCAGGCTGCAAAAAAGTGTCACTCATGTGGTATCACCGTACTCAGGAGAAGTAGGGCAATGTGTTTTGGGGTGTATTTTTACATATACCCATACTGTGTGTGAGAAATATCTCTGTAAACGACAACTTTTAATTTTTTTTATACAAAGTTGACAATTTACAGAGATATTTCTCTCACCCAACATGGGTATATGTAAAAATACACCCTAAAACACATTGCCCTACTTCTCCTGAGTACGGCGATACCACATGAGTGACACTTTTTGCAGCCTGGGTACAAAGGGGCCCAAATTCCAACGAGTACCTTTAGGTTTTGCATGGCGGCTCACAATTTAGCCTCGCCCAAAATGCCAGAACAGTAAACACACCCCACAAATGACCCCATTTCGGAAAGTAGACACCCCAAGGTATTCACTGAGGGGCATAGTGAGTCCGTCTGAGATTTTATTTTTTTGCCAGAAGTTATCAGAAATTGAAACTTTTTTTTTTTTCTCAGAAAGTGTCATTTTCCGCTAACTTGTGAAAAAAATGAAATGATACATGAACTCACCAAGCCCCTCCGCGAATACTTTGGGGTGTCTTCTTTCTAAAATGGTGTCATTTGGGGGTATTTATACTATCCTGGCATTCTAGCACCTGAAGAAACATGACAGGCGCCCAGAAAGTCAGAGCTGCTTCAAAATGCAGAAATTCACTTTTTGCACCATAGTTTGTAAACGCTATAACTTTTACCCAAACCAATAAATATACACTTATTGGACTTTTTTTTTATCAAAGACATGTAGAACAATACATTTAGAGAAAAATTTATATAGAAATGTAGTTTTTTAAAAAAAAAATTACAACAGAAAAGTGAAAAATGTCATTTTTTGCAAAATTTCGGTCATTTTTGATTAATAGCAAAAAGTAAAAATGTCAGCAGCAATGAAATACCACCAAATGAAAGCTCTATTAGTGAGAAGAAAAGGAGGTAAAATTCATTTGGGTGGTAAGTTGTATGACGGAGCAATAAACGGTGAAAGTAGTGTAGTGCGGAATTGTAAAAAGTGGCCTGGTCATTAAGGGTGTTTAAGCTCCGGGGGGCTGAAGGGGTTAAGGGGTTGAATAATTGTGTCAATGAAGAAATCACAAAAAAAACATTTAATACTGTATTACAAAAACAATTGATGTCATTTTAGTTGCATTTGGTTCTTTAAAAAGTCCTTGTAAGATTTCATTCTGAACACAATTACAAATGTGCACTAAATTCCCTAAAACCCTTTACAGCATTGGGGGTTGAATAATTTTGAACACAACTGTACTGTGGGACAGCCACCGTATGCAAAAGTGGTTTGTGGACCCAGAACACGGATTTTTTTAAATAAAACACAGAATGCAGTATTTTACTGCTGTAAATTTAACGTAGATATTTCTACGCTGTGTGCAAAAGTGGTTTGTGGACCCAGAACAAGGATTTTTTTAAATAAAACACAGAATGCAGTATTTTACTGCTGTAAGTTAAACGTAGGTATTTCTACGCTGTATGCAAAAGTGGTTTGTGGACCCAGAACAAGGATTTTTTTTTCATAAAACACAGAAATACAGTATTTCACTGCTATAAATAAAATATAGGTATTTCTACACTGTATGCAAAAATGGTTTGTGGACCCAGAACACGGATTTTTTAATAAAACACAGAAATGCTGTATTACACTGCTGTAAATAAAACATACGGTAGGTATTTCTATGCTGTATGCACAAGTGGTTTGTGGACCCAGAACAAGGATTTTTTTAATAAAACACAGAAATGCAGTATTTCACTGCTGGAAATTAAAAGTAGGTATTTATACGCTGTATGCACAACTGCTTTGTGAAGTAAGAATATTGCTTTTTTCCCACAAAAAAAAACAGACTAATTCACAATTTCACTGCAGAAATGTCAAATATGTATTTGGGCGGTGTATTTCAAACTGTTTTGTAGACCAGGAATACATTTTTATTTTGCCAAAAAAACACTGATTCACTATTTCACTGCAGACATGTCAAATATGTATTTGGGCGGTGTATTTAACACTGCTTTGTGGAACAGGAATACTTATTTTTTTTCCCAAAAATACACTGAGGCTCTATTTCACGGCAGAAATGTCAAAAATGTATTTGGGCGGTGTATTTCAAACTGTTTGGTGGACCAGAAATAAAGTTTTTTTTTCCCTGAAACACACTGATGCACTATTTCCCTGCAGAAATATTAAATATGTATTTGTACGCTGTATGCACAACTGCTTTGTGAAGCAAGAATATTTATTTTTTTCCCCAAAAAAAAGACTAATTCACTATTTCACTGCAGAAATGTCAAATGTGTATTTGGCCGGTATATTTAAAAATGCTTTGGGGACCAGGATTACCGCTTTTTTAACCCCTTCAGCCCCCCTAGCTTAAACCCCCTTAATGACCAGGCCCTTTTTTACAATTCCGCACTACACTACTTTCACCGTTTATTGCTCGGTCATACAACTTACCACCCAAATGAATTTTACCTCCTTTTCTTCTCACTAATAGAGCTTTCATTTGGTGGTATTTCATTGCTGCTGACATTTTCACTTTTTTTGCTATTAATCAAAAATGACCGAAATTTTAGCAAAAAAATGACATTTTTCACTTTCTGTTGTAAAATTTAAAAAAAAAATATACATTTCTATATAAATTTTTCGCAAAATGTATTGTTCTACATGTCTTTGATAAAAAAAAAAAATCTAATAAGTGTATATTTATTGGTTTGGGTAAAAGTTATAGCGTTTACAAACTATGGTGCAAAAAAGTGAATTTCGGCATTTTGAAGCAGCTCTGACTTTCTGAGCGCCTGTCATGTTTCTTCAGGTGCTAGAATGCCAGGATAGTATAAATACCCCCCAAATCACACCATTTTAGAAAGAAGACACCCCAAAGTATTCGCGGAGGGGCATGGTGAGTTCATGTATCATTTCATTTTTTTCACAAGTTAGCGGAAAATGACACTTTCTGAGGAAAAAAAAATAATAATAAAGTTTCCATTTCTGCTAACTTCTGGCAAAAAAAAATAAAATCTCCCACGGACTCACTATGCCCCTCAGTGAATACCTTGGGGTGTCTACTTTCCAAAATGGGGTCATTTGTGGGGTGTGTTTACTGTTCTGGCATTTTGGTTGGGGCTAAATGGTGAGCAGCCCTGTAAAACCTAAAGGTACTCGTTGAAATTTGGGCCCCTTTGCGGACCCAGGCTGCAAAAAAGTGTCACTCATGTGGTATCGCCGTACTCAGGAGAAGTAGGGCAATGAGTTTTGGGGTGTATTTTTACATATACCCATGTTGGGTGAGAGAAATATCTCTGTAAACTGACAACTTTGTATAAAAAAATTTAAAAAAGAGATATTTCTCACACCCAGCATGGGTATATGTAAAAATACACCCCAAAACACATTGCCCTACTTCTCCTGAGTACGGAGATACCACATGTGTGACACTTTTTTGCAGCCTGGGTGCGCAAAGGGGCCCTAAATCCAATGAGTACCTTTAGGATTTCACAGGGCATTTTTACGCATTTAGATTCCAGACTTCTTCTCACGCTTTGGAGACCCCTAAAATGTCAGGGCAGTATAAATACCCCACATGTGACCCCATTTTAGAAAGAAGACACCCCAAGGTATTCCGTGAGGGGTATAGTGAGTTTATGTAAAATTTTATTTTTTGTCACAAGTTAGTGGAATATGAGACTTTGTAAAAAACAAAAATAAAAAAATAAAATATCAATTTCCGCTAACTTGAGCCAAAAAAAAAATATTTCTGTGAACTCACTATGCCCCTCAGCGAATACCTTGGGGTGTCTTCTTTCGAAAATGGGGTCACATGTGGGGTATTTATACTGCCCTGGCATTTTAGGGGCCCTAAAGCGTGAGAAGAAAAATGCGTAAAAATGCCCTGTGAAATCCTAAAGGTACTCATTGGAATTTGGGCCCCTTTGCGCACCCAGGCTGCAAAAAGTGTCACTCATGTGGTATCGCCGTACTCAGGAGAAGTAGGGCAATGTGTTTTGGGGTGTATTTTTATATATACCCATACTGTGTGTGAGAAATATCTCTGTAAACGACAATTTTTAGAATATTTTTATACAAGTTGTCAATTTACAGAGATATTTCTCTCACCCAGTATGGGTATATATAAAAATACACCCCAATACACATTGCCCTACTTCTCCTGAATACGGCGATACCACATGTGTGACACTGTTTTGCAGCCAAGATGCGCAAAGGGGCCCAAATTCCCATGAGTACCTTTAGGATTTCACAGGGCATTTTTACGCATTTTTCTTCTCACGCTTTAGGGCCCCTAAAATGCCAGGGAAGTATAAATAACCCACATGTGACCCCATTTTGGAAAGAAGACACCCCAAGGTATTCCGTGAGGGCCATGGCGAGTTCACTGAAAAAAAAAAATTTGGCACAAGTTAGCGGAAATTGATATATATTTTTTTTTACAAAGTCTCATATTCCACTAACTTGTGACAAAAAATAAAATTTTGCATGAACTCACCATACCCCTCACGGAATACCTTGGGGTGTCTTCTTTCTAAAATGGGGTCACATGTGGGGTGTTTGTACTGCCCTGGCATTTCAGGGTCTCCGCAATCATTACACGTATGGCCAGCATTAGGAGTTTCTGCAATTCTCCTTATATTGAGCATACGGTAATGAGATTTTTTTTTCCCGTTCAGCCTCTGGGCTGAAAAATAAAAATAAAAAATGAACGGCGCAGATTTCTTCATTCGCATCGATCAATGTGGATGAAAAAATATCTGCCAAAATCAGTGACTGCGGTGCGGTGGGCGCTTACTACCTAACAAGTAGCTAACTAACTGGCGGTGATAAGGGACCCTTATGCCCCATTCACACGTCCGCAATTCTGTTTGCGGAACGGAATTGCGGACCCATTCATTTCTATGGGGACAGACTTTGTCCCGCTCGGATCTGGAATTGCGGATCCGCACTTCCGGGTCTGCACTTCTGTTCCGCAAAAATATAGAACATGTCCTATTCTTGTCCGCAATTGCGGACAAGAAAAGGCATTTTCTATATAGTTCTGGCAATGTGCGGATCTGCAAAATGCGGAAAGCACATTGCCGGTGTCCGTATTTTGCGGATCCGCAAAACACATATGGACGTCTGAATGGAGCCTTACAGGGGTGTGACCAATGACAGGGGGGTGATCAGGGAATCTAGATGGGGTGACAGGGGGAGGGGGGTAGTGCAGTGTGGTGCTTGGTGCAACTTTACATAGCTACCTGGTCCTCTGGTGGTCGATCCCAGCAAATGGGACCACCAGAGGACCAGATAGCAGGTATATCAGACGCTGTTAACAAAACAGCGTCTGATATACCTGTTTGATGCTTTTTATTTTACTTCTACAGCCTGCCAGCGATTGATCATCGCTGGCAGGCTGCAGTATAACACCGAGACGCGCGCCACTGTGAACGTGTGCGCGCGTTCACAGCAAATCCCGCGTCTCGCGAGATGACGCACGGATGCGTCCAGCCAGAGCAACAGGACCGCCGGCCGGACGCATCCGTGCGTTAGGCGGTCCTGGGGTGGTTGAAAAAAAATACACTGTTGCACTATTTGACTGCTAAAATTGAATATACAGTTTAGTGCATTGTATACACAATTGCTCTGTGGCACCAAAGGTCCCAGACTAGACAAATGGACTATGTCACCCCTTAATTATACAAAAAGTAATGTAGGAGACTTGAGCAGCTAGAAAAAAAAGCATTTTTTCCTTCACTGACCTACCAAATAGGATTAGGTTGATGTCCCTGGCAGGCTGGCACATATGCAGTACACTTCAGTGGCTTAAATGGCCACCGACCCCCACCTCAGTAACTGATGGATTGAAAAAAAAAAAATCCTTGTTAGTGGCTGGGTACATAAATGTAGGATTGCTGAAGCTCCCTCCCTCTCTATTTGCTGTATCTCTTGGATTAAAGTACAAAAGGTTCTACAGATTTCTTCCCTAATCTGTCCTTCACAGAAGCGGCATTATCCTATCCCTACAGTGAGAAGAGCAGAGTGACGTGTGGTGCTACGTGACTCCAGCTTAAATAGAGGCCATTAGTAGGCATGGCTGGGATAACTTCTTAGTGCAAAGAAGTAAAACGTTTGCTGATTGGCTGCTGTGCAGCCCTTCAGAATGTGGGAAGAATCGCCGAACAATGGACCCGCACCCAAACTTTTATGAAAAACTATACAGTTCGGGTTCACTCAACCCTAGTGGTCAGCACTTCAATCTTGTTTCTGCTGTTTACTGACACACTGCCCCTACTGCTTGTGTCATGATCTGGGGAGCCATTGCATATGACAGTCAGTCGGGACACTAACAGCTCAGCGATATGTTCCTCTCATGGCAGGGCTTCCAGCTCAGATTTTTCAGCAGGATAATGCTCGTCTGCATATAGCAAGGGTTTCTGAGGAATGCCTTCTCCAGATTGCAACACTTCCTTGGTTGCCCGGTCTCCAGATTTGTTGCAAACCAAGCATTTATGGTACCAGCTGGAATCATAAATGTGCAGCATGTTCAGGTCCAACTGTAACATCTATGAACAAATGTGCCACAGGAAACCTGGAACCTGTATGCCTCTATGCCCATCGTATGTCATCATATATCCAGGCTAGAGGCAGTATCTCATCTTGTATCCAGTCAAAAGGCTATACCTCATCTTACATCAAGGCTAGAGACTGAATTTAATGTTATATCCAGGTTAGAGGCCATATCTCATCTTGAATCCAAGCTAGAGGCCAAATCTCATCTTATATCCCAGTTATAGGTTGTATCTCATCTTGTATCCAGGTAAGAGGCCGTATCTCATCTTGTATCCAGGATAGAGGCCGTATCTCATCTTATATCCCAGTTATAGGTTGTATCTCATCTTGTATCCAGGTAAGAGGCCGTATCTCATCTTGTATCCAGGATAGAGGCCGTATCTCATCTTGTATCCAGGATAGAGGCCGTATCTTATCTTGTATCCAGGTTAGAGGTTGTATCTCATCTTGTATCAAGGCTAGAGGCCGTATCTCATCTTATATCCCAGTTATAGGTTGTATCTCATCTTGTATCCAGGTAAGAGGCCGTATCTCATCTTGTATCCAGGATAGAGGCCGTATCTCATCTTGTATCCAGGATAGAGGCCGTATCTTATCTTGTATCCAGGTTAGAGGTTGTATCTCATCTTGTATCAAGGCTAGAGGCAGTATCTCATCTTGTATCTAGGCTAGAGGCCGTATCTAATCTTGTATCCAGACTAGAGGCCATATCTAATCTTGTATCCAGGCTAGAAGCCGTATCGCATCTTGTATCCAGGATAGAGGCACCCAACAGGATCCTAGAGCCTCCTTTCCATTTTTCCACAATTACATTTATCATCATTACAGGAAAGTGAGGTTCCATTCCTCCAAAAAAAATTCTTGTTTTAATGTGCACAATGGGTCTATATCTAGGTTTAGTCTATAGAAAGGGTAAGACGGCTCACTCCTTGAAATCAGGGTCAGGTGCTCTGGTCTGATTTGAATCACCCTATTCAAAAGCAGGTAGGTATAAAAAGAATCGACCTACACTCATACACTGGGAGTAATGTGAGACAGCTAAAAAAATAAAATTTAGCTATTTAATAAAAGTGCAATGAAATAATACATTAAAAACACGCAAAATATATAAATTGTAGAAATGAACTGGATTATCAATAGATATGGTAATGAGTCCCAATAGTAGTGCAGTATCCTCAAATGGTGTCCTCCCAAGATCACTAGTACTCGATCATATGATGATAAAAAAAAAGCGCATAGGATAAAAGCGCATAGGGTAGTGGTAAAAGTGCATGAGATGGTAAAAAACCGCCAAGGATGGTTGGTAAAGTGAATGAATAGTCTCTCTGTAGTAATGGTTTGTACGATAACTACTCACTGTTTCGAGCTGACTCTTATTCTTATGGCGTCCCACGTGTAAGTGCTCTGTGCTCTTGGTGTAGTTCAAATCGTTTGTCGATTATGGATTTTTTTCGACTGTTGCGAATTTTCGGTAGTTTGTAGTTCGCAATGAAGTAAGTAGAACGGGGCGTAGTGTCAGCCCGCAACTTGTATATTGAATGTTCCAAATATCGTGAGAATAGTCTCTACAGAGGGCGTTTCAATATGGAATCCTTATTATCAATTTCTTATAAATCGCATGGCCATGCTTCAAGGACTTTGCGAGTGAAAATACTTTCCCAGCTTTACCAGACGCGTTTCGAAGTAATCTCTACTTCTTCCTCAGTGGGTTCACTCTCAATAGTCAATTTCATGCTTTTATGCTCAGTGGGTTCACTCTCAATAGTCAATCTCATGCTTTTATACCTTTATCAGAAACCATTTTTTAGACCGTACTCCCCCCCACCACAAACCAAAAATACGACACCGCTCTGCACATTTACCGCAAATAGATCACCAGACCCGGACCCCCCCAATGCATTCATAAAATTTGAGACAGAAGAATACATATCGAAATCAGAAAACCAACCTACGCTTACATCCGACACCATATACACCGCATCGATATATAACACCCAATCGCACTCGATCCGACACGAAGAAATACCATCAAAACCACCAAAATGACAACCAGGAAACAAAAAGACAAGGGGAAGACAGAGGAAAAAGAGGTCATTACAAAAAGAATTATTAGACACTGACTATGGATCTATTGTCAACTTAAGCTCCACTACCTTAACTGAAGCCCAAATAAGATTATTAACCACTTGAAGACCACAGGTTTATACCCCCCTAGTGACCAGGCCCTTTTTTACAAATCCGCACTACACTACTTTCACCGTTTATTGCTCGGTCATACAACTTACCACCCAAATGAATTTTACCTCCTTTTCTTCTCACTAATAGAGCTTTCATTTGGTGGTATTTCATTATTGCTGACATTTTTACTTTTTTTGCTATTAATAAAAATTTAACGACATTTTTGCAAAAAAATGACATTTTTCACTTTCTGTTGTAATTTTTTTTTAAAAAACTACATTTCTATATAAATTTTTCTCTAAATGTATTGTTCTACATGTCTTTGATAAAAAAAAAAGTCCAATAAGTGTATATTTATTGGTTTGGGTAAAAGTTATAGCGTTTACAAACTATGGTGCAAAAAAGTGAATTTCTGCATTTTGAAGCAGCTCTGACTTTCTGAGCGCCTGTCATGTTTCTTCAGGTGCTAGAATGCCAGTAAAGTACAAATACCCCCCAAATGACACCATTTTAGAAAGAAGACACCCCAAAGTATTCGCGGAGGGGCATGGTGAGTTCATGTATCATTTCATTTTTTTTCACAAGTTAGCGGAAAATGACACTTTCTGAGGAAAAAAAAAATAATAATAAAGTTTCCATTTCTGCTAACTTCTGGCAAAAAAAAAAAAAATCTCAGACGGACTCACTATGCCCCTCAGTGAATACCTTGGGGTATCTACTTTCCGAAATGGGGTCATTTGTGGGGTATGTTTACTGTTCTGGCATTTTGGGCGGGGCTAAATTGTGAGCAGCCCTGTAAAATCTAAAGGTACTCGTTGGAATTTGGGCCTCTTTGCGCACCCAGGCTGCAAAAAAGTGTCACACATGTGGTATCGCCGTACTCAGGAGAAGTAGGGCAGTGTGTTTTGGGGTGTATTTTTACATATACCCATGTTGGGTGAGAGAAATATCTCTGTAAACTGACAACTTTGTATAAAAAAAATTAAAAATTGTCGTTTACAGAGATATTTCTCACACACAGTATGGGTATATAAAAATACACCCCAAAACATTGCCTACTTCTCTGAGTACAGCGATCACATGTGTGACACTTTTGCAGCTAAGATGCAAAGGGCCTAAACCAATGAGTACCTTTAGGATTTCACAGGGCATTTTTACGCATTTGGATTCCAGACTTCTTCTCACGCTTTAAGGGCCCCTAAAATGCCAGGGCAGTATAAATACCCCACAAGTGACCCCATTTTAGAAAGAAGACACCCCAAGGTATTCCGTGAGGGGTATGGTGAGTTCATGTAAAATTTTATTTTTTGTCACAAGTTAGTGGAATATGAGACTTTGTAAAAAACTAAATAAAAAAATATATATATCTCATTTTCCGCTTACTTGTGCCAAAAAAAAAAAATTCTGTGAACTCGCCATGCCCCTCACGGAATACCTTGGGGTGTCTTCTTTCCAAAATGGGGTCACATGTGGAGTATTTATACTCACCTGGCATTTTAGGGAACCTAAAGCGTGAGAATCCAAATGCGTAAAAATGCCCTGTGAAATCCTAAAGGTACTCATTGGAATTTGGGCCCCTTTGCGCATCTTGGCTGCAAAAAGTGTCACACATGTGGTATCGCCGTACTCAGGAGAAGTAGGGCAATGTGTTTTGGGGTGTATTTTACATATACCCATACTGGGTGTGAGAAATATCGCTGTAAACGACAACTTTTTAAATTTTTTATACAAAGTTGTCAGTTTACAGAGATATTCTCTCACCAACATGGTATATGTAAAATACACTCCAAACACATCGCCTACTTCTCCTGAGTACTGCGATACACATGAGTGACACTTTTGCAGCCAAGATGCTAAAGGCCCAAATTCATGAGTACCTTTTAGGAGGAGCATTTTTACGCATTTTCTTACTGCCAGGGCAGTATAAATACCCACATGTGACCCCATTTTGGAAAGAAGACACCCAAGGTATTCCATGAGGGGCATGGCGAGTTCATAGAAAAAAATTTTGGGCACAAGTTAGTGGAAATTGATTTTTATTGTTTTTCTCACAAAGTCTCCTTTCCGCTAACTTTTGACAAAAGTTTAATTTTTCATGGACTCACTATGCCCCTCAGCGAATACCTTGGGGTGTCTTCTTTCCAAAATGGGGTCACATGTGGGGTATTTATACTGCCCTGGCATTTTAGGGGCCCTAAAGCGTGAGAAGAAAAATGTGTAAAAATGCCCTCCTAAAAGTTACTCATTGGAATTTGGGCCCTTTGCGCATCTTGGCTGCAAAAAGTGTCACACATGTGGCATCGCCGTACTCAGGAGAAGTAGGGCAATGTGTTTTGGGGTGTATTTTACATATACCCATGCTGGGTGAGAGAAATATCTTATGCCCCATTCACACGTCCGCAATTCTGTTTGCGGAGCGGAATTGCGGAACCATTCATTTCTATGGGGACAGACCTTGTCCCGCTCGGATCAGAATTACGGATCCGCGCTTCGAGTCTGCACTTCCGTTCCGCAAAAATATAGAGCATGTCCTATTCTTGTCCACAATTGCGGACAAGAAAAAGCATTTTCTATATAGTTCTGTGCGGATCTGCAAAATGCGGAAGCGCATTGCCGGTGTCCGTATTTTGCGGATCCGCAGATCCATGGATCCATAAAACACATACGGACGTCTGAATGAGCCTGTAGGGGGTGATTAGTGACAGGGGGTGACAGGGGGTGATCAGGGGGTGACATGGGTGATCAGGGATTAATCAGTGATGGGGGTGGGGGTGTGTGTGTGTAGTGATTGGTGCACTTTTCCTATGTTTCCTCTGGTGGTCCCAAACAAAGGGACCACCAGACGAGCAGATAGCAGGCATATCAGGCGCTGTTTAAAAAACAGCGTCTGATATGCGATTTAAATGCGGTTTTTTCCGCATCTACAGCCTGCCAGCGCATGATCAGCGCTGGCAGGCTGTAGTTTCAGTTGTCCCGGCTCCGATCACATGAACGCGCGCGCACGACGCGCACGCGTTCATGTGAAATCTCAGGTCTCACGAGATGACGCCGATAGGCGTGACTGAGACCTGAGAGAGCCGCCGCGCTGACACCCATCGGCGTTAGCGTGGCGGCAAGAGGTTAAATAAATGCCTGAAATTTGCCCCAACAACAAAAATGAAAAAATTTGATACGTATATAGGGATACAGAAATTTATAAGAAAATTATGTCTGAAAAAATACTTACTTAAAAATCCAATAACACCAAATCCATCACCAACAATAACAACCACCATTTAACATACATCTTTGAAAAATAAATCAAAAAAATTCCCAAGAAACAAAATTAGTCATGAAATTGCCACATTTCAAAAATGTGTGGAGAATGATCTGCGAAAAATGAAAGATAAAAATATGAGGAAAAGTAATCTAACATATAATTAAATGAATTACAAGAACAACAAGTACCAAAACACCCTGCAGATAAAGGGGGGGCGATTGTGGTATTGATTATAGAACATTACAATAGAGAATTCCTCAGACAACTGTTAGACCTATATTAAACTAAAGGGAGACCCAATAGAGAAATTCAGTAAAGAATTGATACAGTTTTGTTATGGGGGTCGGAACAGGAACATAAATCCATCTTGGGTACACAGCGGAGATTACCCATATTCTACTGCCTACCCAAGATTCACAAAAATACAAAAGACCCTCCGGGACGACCCATTATTTCTGGGATAGGATCGCTGACATCGAACTTATCCCAACACATAGACACTCTACTACAACCAGTAGTAAAAGATACCAAATCTTACATTAGAGATACCACTCATATTATTGAGACATTAGAGAGCCTGGACGTCCAACCAGATTGGATTGTGGGGACATTGGACGTCCAGTCTCTCTATACCATCATAGATCACAACCTGGGTATTTCTGCCATGAAATCACAACTAGAAATGCATAGCATTTTATGTTGACAACAAATTGACTTTCTGGCAGAAGGAGTTAAATATATTTTGGAACACAATTATTTTTATTTTGAGGGTGATTATTATTTGCAAAAATGTGGAACTGCCATGGGAACCAGGTTCGCCCCCCGTTACGCAAATTTATTTTTGGCACAGTAGGAATATCAACACATCACCCCAAGACTGGGGGCGGACCTGGCCTTGTGGCGTCGCTACATTGACGATATTTAGTTCATTTGGAAAAATGGGGAAACGCAACTTAAACTGTTTTTGGAAGAAATAAACAACAACACGATAAATTTAACATTCACATTTAACACTGACAGAATTTTTAGATTTACAGATCACTATTGACACAAATAGATTTGTTTGTACTACTTATAAAAAAACTGACTGCAAAAAATAGTTTTATATTACTCTCTAGCTGCCACCTGCCAAGATGGCTCCTTAATGTTCCGTTGGGCCAGTTTCGCCGGATCAAGCGCAACTGTACCAAAGATGAACATTTTGAGGAGGTAGCCATCGACATGAAATCTCAATTCATCAGCAGGAATTATCCTGCCGAGACGATCGATATGGCACTAGACAAAGTGAGAAAAATGGAGAGACAATCTTTCTTCACCAACAACACAAACTATAAAAATAAAACATTAACTGAAACAGAATTTAGGATAATTTTACCTTACAGCACACAATCCAGACAGATACAACATAGTATTCACCAACACTGGCACTATATTTTAAAAGACAAGACCATCGGACCTTTGATTCACACATCACCTTTCATCACTTTCACTAAAGCACCAAATCTTGGCTTAAAAATAGCACCTTCCATAAAAAATCCAAAAAGAAAAACTTTATCACTACAAAAATGGATTATTATGAGTGGTTTCTTCAGGTGTGGCAAATGTATGGGCTGTAGGGGTACCACATTCACAAGAAAGACCAGCAAAGTCCAATCCACACAAAATCTATTCTCTTTTGAGATAAGAGACTGCCTGACATGTAACTCCTCCGGTGTCATATACCTAATCCAGTAACCCTGCCAAAAACAATATATTGGCAGAACTAAAAGGCTCTTGAAAGTAAGAATTGCGGAGCATACAGCTAACATTAAAAAAGGTTACGAGAATCATCCACTGCCGAAACATTTTAAAGATGTCCATGACAGAAATTACAGTGGATTAATGTTTGTGGCACTGGAGAAGGTAGAAAGACACTGGAGGGGAGGCAACTATATCTCAAAAATGTCAAGAGCAGAATCTAGACGCATTTACGACTTTAGAAGTTTACGTCCTGCAGGGCTAAATGTCGAACTCGAAATATTCGACTTTTTATAAATCGATGGGGTGGGTGCCCCTCGCCAATAGGAGATCACATGTCTAGCTGTTTATCGGCACTGTGATGTCCCCTTCGCGTTGGGCCCCCATCACCATATTTCTATTAAGGTATCGATATAGATAAACTACGTTCTATGACTATAACACTGACTGTTTGCCTATATGTTATTAGTTATGTATTTTAGGTATATCTCATGTTCTGAATTTATTAATACATGAATAATCAATAAGACATATACCACGTAGTATGGGAAAACTGCAGACAAAAAAATCGCACCTCATCTTTGGAGAGACACCTAAAACGCACTGGAAACGCAATATGGAGATTTACAATGGAAAAATCCACTCCTGAATTTTGATCTGACATTTTTTCTGAGGACATTGGGTATAAAAGCATGAGATTGACTATTGAGAGTGAACCCACTGAGGAAGAAGTAGAGATTACTTCGAAACGCATCTGGGAAAGTATTTTCACTCGCAAAGTCCTTGGAGCATGGCCATGCGATTTATAAGAAATTGATAATAAGGACTTCCACATTGAAACGCCCTCTGTAGAGACTATTCTCACGATATTTGGAACATTTAATATACAAGTTGCGGGCTGACACTACGCCCCGTTCTACTTACTTCATTGCGAACTACAAACTACCGAAAATTGGCAACAGTCGAAAAAATCCATATTCGACAAATGATTTGAACTACACCAAGAGCGTAGAGCACTTACACGTGGGACGCCATAAGAATAAGAGCCAGCTCGAAACAGTGAGTAGTTATCGTACAAACCATTACTACAGAGAGACTATTCGTGCACTTTACCAACCATCCTTGGCGGTTTTTTACCATCTTATGCACTTTTACCACTACCCTATGCGCTTTTTTTTTCCATCATATGATCGAGTACTAGTGATCTTGGGAGGACACCATTTGAGGATACTGCACTACTATTGGGACTCATTACCATATCTATTGATAATCCAGTTCATTTCTACAATTTATATATTTTGCGTGTTTTTAATGTATTATTTAATTGCACTTTTATTAAATAGCTTAGGCCTCTTTCACACTTGCGTTCTGAGGATCCAGCGGGCACTTCTGTCCCGCCGGATCCGTCAGAACGCAAGTCGTCTGAAAGCATTAGAAGACTCAGGATCCTGATCAGTCTTCAAAATGCTTTCAGGTTACTATGGCAGCCAGGACGCTATTAAAATCCTGGTTGCCATAGTAGTAGTGGGGAGCGGTATACTTACAGTCCGTGCGGCTCCCGGGGCGCTCCAGAATGAAGTCGGAGTGCCCCATGCGCATGGATCACGTGGTCCATGCGATCACGTGATCCATGCGTGTAGGGCGCCCTGAAGTCACTCTGGAGTGCCCCGGGAGCCGCACGGATGGTAAGTATACTGCTCCCCCGCTCCCCACTACACTTTACCATGGCAACCAGGACTTTAGCGTCCTGGCTGCCATGGTAACCATTGAGAAAAAGCTAAAAGTTGGATCCGGCGATGCGCTGAAACAACGTTTAGCATAAGGCCGGTTCCCGGATTAATGCCTTTCAATGGGCATTAATTCCGGATCCGGCGTTACGGCATGTCTTCCGGATTTTTGGACGGAGACAAATCCACAGCATGCTGCGCTTTTGTCAACGTCCAAAAAACGTTCACATACTGAACTGAAGACATCCTGATGCATCCTGAACAGATTTCTCTCCATTCAGAATGCATTGGGATAATCCTGATCAGTATCTTTCCGTCCTAGAGCCCCGAGGATGGAACTCTAGTACGGAAAGCTAAAACGCTGATGTGAAAGGGGCCTAAATCTGTTTTTAGCTGTCTCACATTACTCCCAGTGTATGAGTGCCGGTCGATTCTTTTTATACCTATATCTAGGTTTATATAAGTGTGTAGATAAAAATTTCAGTGGTCTTCAAAAAGTCCAATTTTTTGTGAGGCAAATCCGCAGCATTGTACAGTACCAGAAAAGTGGATGAGAATTTACTGCCAACCAAGAATGCAGCATGTCAATCTATACTGCGGATTTCTTATCACATCACCGTCATTTTTCTGTTCTGTCGGAAAAAAAATTATCCTGTGCATCAGTTACGCACATTCGGCATCCGTTTGAGCCATCTCCGTCAGAGATCCTGAAAGGGTCTATCACAGCTGTATTACAGTGGAGGGTCTATTTTTTATAAGCTTTAGTTTCAATATATAGACAGAAGGTTGTAGTGAACTTTGGACTGCAATGTAGCAGTAAAACTGGTTATATTGCAGTCCAATATCTATAAGCTGTACATCTTATTTGCATGTCACTGTAACAGGCACATGCGGGTTCTATTATGTGAAAACAAACTATTTTGTTGACATATAGGCACATGCGGGTTCTATTACGTGAGAACGAACTATTTTGTTGACATATGATGAGATGACAGAAAATACACGAAAAGACGTATGTGATCTGTGATTGGTTAACTAAAACATCATGCCATTCATTACTGCTATATATACCTCATGCTGTGAAATAAATATTTAGAGAGGATTTGAATCAACACGAAAAAGCGTGTCTTGATTGGGTCTCTCTCTCCTGACGTCAGAGAATCTAAAATGATGCCGAACACCAGAATCTGCTAATAGGGGTCTCAATCAGAAAGGATAGTCCTAACAGATCCCGCACTTTTTTATCCATCTGAAATAACGGCTCACCGAAAGAAATGGCTGAAACGGATGCCAAATGTGCGTAACTGATGCACAGGATCCATTTTTTCTGTTCTAACAGATCAGAAAGCAAAAATAACTGCGACGTGAATGCGCCCGCAGGATAGGGGAAAACTGTCAAGTCGGTGGGGGTCTTACAGCTGGGACCCCCACCGATCACGAGAATGGGGGCCCTCTAACTCCTGCAGCCCCCCTAAAATGGAGTGGCCGCTCCATTTATTTCTATGGGAATTATGGTGGGAGTATGGTGGGAATTCTCCAGAATTCCCATAGAAATGAATGGAGTGGCCACTCTATTTTAGGGGGGCTGCAGGTGGTATGGGGCCCCCATTCTCAGGATCGGTGGGGATACTAGCGGGAGGACCCCTACTGATAGTTATCCCCCTATCCTGTGGATAGCAAAGTAACCGGAATACCCCTTTAAGGGAAAGATTTTCACTTTATGATGTAAAAGCAGCGGTGCATCAGTGGCGACTTACAGGGGTGGACTGACCATAGACCCTACAGGTAAATTTCCTGATGGGCCGATACCCCTCGTATATGTTTACTGCTCATCTCTACGTGTAATGGTATAGCTATCTAGCGCGTTTCAGCCAAGCCTATATGTAAGAGTGACCTATTAGGATGTAGTAACTCCGTATATATACCAACTATATAGGTAGAGCTGGATATACGTAGACATCTATAAAGACTTATGTATATCAGTACAGGCGTGATGGGATGTGGACATCGTAATGACGGCACACTATAAGCCACCATTTTATCATTTATTTCAAACTTGCAGCAAAACTAATCCAGCAGAGAACCACCTGCAGGGGGCCTGGATCCAGCATGGACAAATAGCGCCACGCACCTCTGGGCCCCATTGAGTATAACGGGATCCAGCCTCTGCGCGGCATAAATGCCAGGATTCGCTGCATGTAACAGTTTTTCTCAGGCATTTAGGCCGAGAGCGGCTGGATCCCATTACAGTCATGCAGCTCCATCTGGCTATGCCGGATCCGGAGAACTACGGCGGACTGTCCTCTGCTGGATTAGCTGTAGCCGCAAGTGTGACAGTTACTGATGAGCGCAGGATGCTTTGGATCTCCGTACAGTAGTATTCCTAAGTTTTGAACAAAGCGACTTCGGATGAAGCATCTGAAGCTCGCTTCGATCAACAATAGCGACAGTAGCCTAACCCTCAGTTCACACTTGCGCGTTTTACAGCGCGTTCCTACGTAAAACGAGCGTTTAACACGCGTTTAAGTGTAGATATGCCTTTTTCAATTGGTCTCCAGAGTCACGAACGCGCGTATGATGCGCGTTTCCTATTTGCTAAAACGCGCGTCTCAGAAACGCTCAGGTGTGAACCCAGGGTACCTCGTGGGTGCGGGGTATGAGACAGTAATTCTGGCAGAGGACACACCCAATACTGAACTTTGCTGGCAGCAGCGAGCCTGATCGTGTCGTACACTTTCTCCATTCCCGCCTGCTCAGCGTGTACTGGCAGTGTGCACACACTCCTATGTCCCTTTACGGGAACGATCCAGGTAGACGTGCAGAGAAGAGGTAAAGCCAGCCTCACTTCTCGGGCACCATGGAGGAGAAGATGAAGGGGCCACAAGTCGGAAACATCCATCAAAGAGCTGGAAAAAGGCGCAGCGAGCAGGACTCCTCCAGTGGTGGAAGAAAGGGGATTCTCATATCAAGCATGAAACACAAGGACAGAATCAGAACAACCTGAGAGCAGGACTAAGGTGAGGGGCAGAGGCCTACAGAACAGGGAGGTCAGGCCAGGAGGAGCCCCGTCACTTCTCAGCGCGCTGCAGGCGCCAGGTTCGGCCACCAGGTGGCAGCATCGGCCCGGGAATCAGCGAGCCAATGGAATGAATGGAATGTGCGGGGATCCTGGGAAGTTTAAGAGGAAGCTCCGGAGGAAAAGTCTGCGGGTCAAAGAGTCCTCAGCCGAGGGCCCCGCACACCTCCCGGCCTCTCAGCCGAGGGCCCCCGCACACCTCTCGGCGCAGCCAGTGACCGGCCTGAAGGGCACAGCAGCCGGCAACCGTCCCAGGTGAGGACTCCGGAGCAGGCCGAGGAAGAGGGGAGTAGGGGATGGACAGGCCTGAGTAACAGGTAAGCCTCAATATGGCCGCCGGGGGTGCAGCGAGTGCACCGAACGAGAAAGTAATGGTCTCCGGGGGTGAGGGGGAGGCGCCGGGGCCCGTCTGAGGGGGAGAGCAGAGCGCCAGGAAAGAGCGGGAAGCTGCCAGGCCCCGCCCCCCGGAAGTCCTCACATCTACAGAGTATATATCTATACATTATACACATCTACAGTATATATATCTATACATTATACACATCTACAGTATATATACTCCTATACTTTATATATATATACATTATACACCTATACATGACACAGACACATCTACAGTATATATACTCCTATACCGTATATATCTATACATTATACACATCTACAGTATATATACTCCTATACCGTATATATCTATACATTATACACATCTACAGTATATATGCTCCTATACTTTATATATATCTGTACATTATACTCCTATACATGACAGACATCTACAGTGTATATACTCCTATACCGTATATATCTATACATTATACACATCTACAGTATATATACTCCTATACTTTATATATATATCTGCACATTATACACCTATACATGACACAGACACATCTACAGTATATATACTCCTATACTTTATATCTGTCTATACATACTCATTATGTGCAGATATGTAAACACTTACCCCTGTATATGTATACACCCTTCCACTCACCTACAGACATTACACACATACATTTTGAGAGGGGTTTTCCATCTGGACAGGTCATCAGTATCTGACCGGTGGGGGTCTGACACCCGGGGCCCTGACAATCGGCTGTATGAGAAGGCTCCTGTGAACGCTGCGGCCTTCTCCGTGTTCACCACGCACAGCACCGTACATGGCGTAGCGGCCGTGCTAGGACCGATTCATTTAAGTGGGGCTGAGCTGCGCTAAGGCCATGTGACTGATGAACAGTGAGTACTTTCTCAAACAGCTGATCGGCGGGCGTCTCGGGTGTCGGGGGACATCCAGAGGATAGGTCTAGGG
This sequence comes from Bufotes viridis, assembly GCA_033119425.1. NCBI lineage: Eukaryota > Metazoa > Chordata > Amphibia > Anura > Bufonidae > Bufotes > Bufotes viridis. The sequence goes on from CM065592.1 coordinate 4,621,434, forward strand.
ATGAGCGAATCGACTTTGGATGCTTCATCTAAAGTCGATAAGCATTAAACTTCCTTGTAATAGAATGTATTGGCTCCGATGAGCCGGTTATTACTTTGCGAAGTCTCCGGAGACTTCATGTAATAACTTTATGAATTAAATATTACTGTAAAAAACCTTGATACCGAACTCGGGTTCAGTTCCAAGTGGTACTTTTGAACTAAACCCGAGTTCAGTATCAAGGTTTTTTATCCGGCATAGAGTTCCGTCGTCGAGGCTCAATGCTGGAAAGAAAAGCTTCAGTTACAGATAATACAACCGCATGCATCCGTTTGAACGGATCCGCTTGTATTAACTTTAACTATTTTTTAACATTGCCAAAGGATCTGTTTTGAACTCCATTGAAAGTCAAAAGAGGACAGATCCGTTTTCTATTGTGGCAGATTGTGCCAGAGAAAATGGATCCGTCCCCATTGACTTGCATTGGGGGTCATGACGGATCCGTTTTGCTCCGCATCCCAGGACAGAAAGAATACCGCAGCATGCTGTGGTATTTTCTCCATCCAAAAAACGTTCAGCGACTAAACTGAAGACATCCTGATGCATCCTGAACGGATTTCTCTACATTCAGAATGCATTGGGATAATCCTGATCAGTATTCTTCCGGCATAGAGACCTGACAACGGAACTCTATGCCGGATCTTCCAAACGCAAGTGTGAAAGGACCCTAAGATAGTGTTTTACACGACTCTTAGAACCCTGAGTCCTGGAATCTATTGAATTACACTGACATAATGCTGTGTGGCCCTGAGAGTCCTGGAATCTACTGAATTACACTGACATAATGCTGTGTGGCCCTGAGAGTCCTGGAATCTACTGAATTACACTGACATAATGCTGTGTGACCCTGAGAGTCCTGGAATCTACTGAATTACACTGACATAATGCTGTGTGGCCCTGAGAGTCCTGGAATCTACTGAATTACACTAACATAATGCTGTGTGACCCTGAGAGTCCTGGAATCTACTGAATTACACTAACATAACGCTGTGTGACCCTGAGAGTCCTGGAATCTACTGAATTACACTGACATAATGCTGTGTGGCCCTGAGAGTCCTGGAATCTACTGAATTACACTAACATAATGCTGTGTGACCCTGAGAGTCCTGGAATCTACTGAATTATACTGACATAACGCTGTGTGACCCTGAGAGTCCTGGAATCTACTGAATTACACTGACATAACGCTGTGTGACCCTGAGAGTCCTGGAATCTACTGAATTACACTAACATAATGCTGTGTGACCCTGAGAGTCCTGGAATCTACTGATTTACACTGACATAACGCTGTGTGTCCCTGAGAGTCCTGGAATCTACTGAATTACACTGACATAATGCTGTGATGACCCTGAGAGTCCTGGAATCTACTGAATTACACTGACATAACGCTGTGTGACCCTGCAGAGTCCTGGAATCTACTGAATTACACTGACATAATGCTGTGTGACCCTGAGAGTCCTGGAATCTACTGAATTACACTGACATAATGCTGTGTGACCCTGAGAGTCCTGGAATCTACTGAATTACACTGACATAACGCTGTGTGACCCTGAGAGTCCTGGAATCTACTGAAGTACACTGACACAACGCTGTGTGACCCTGAGAGTCCTGGAATCTACTGAATTACACTGACATAATGCTGTGTGACCCTAAAAGTCCTGGAATCTACTGAATTACACTGACATAACGCAGTGTGACCCTGAGAGTCCTGGAATCTACTGAATTACACTGACATAACGCTGTGTGACCCTGAGAGTCCTGGAATCTACTGAATTACACTGACATAACGCTGTGTGACCCTGAGAGTCCTGGAATCTACTGAATTAGGGCTCGTTCACATCACCGTTTGTCTTTTCCGTTCTCCGGCTCCGTTAAGGAGCAGGAGAACGGAAAGGACAGATGCTGTACATAACTGACACCAACGGAGCCTAAAGACCCCAAAGACTTTAATGGGGTCCGTTTGGTGTCCGCTCAGAACATGATTTTTGAGTGGAGACGAAAGTACTGCATATATTATACACACATACTGCCTGTCCAAAAAAAAGTCGCCACCTGGATTTAACTAACTAACTTTTAACAATAGGTATGAACCTCCTATCGGATAATTACTGTCCAGGTTATTATCTTTTAGCTGGCAACAAGTTATCTAACCCCAACTGGTGCGATGAGTTGCTTCTCATTGCTTAAACAACCATGTCGAAAGACACATCTCAGAGTCGTGGAAAAGATGTTAGTCTGTTTGAGAAGGGTCAAATCATCGGCATGCATCAAGTAGAGAAAACATCTAAGGAGATTGCAGAAACTACTAAAATTGGGTTAAGAACTGTCCAACGCAAACGCATCATTAAAAACTGGAAGGCTAGTGGGGACTCATCGTATTCGAGGAAGAAATGTGGCCAGAAAAAAATCCTGAATGATCGTGATCGGTGATCACTTAAACGTTTGGTGAAATCAAATCGAAGAAAAACAACAGTAGAACTCAGGGCTATGTTTGACAGTGAAAGTGAGAGCGTTTCCACACACACAATGCGAAGGGAACTCAAGGGATTGGGACTGAACAGCTGTGGAGCCGTAAGAAAACCACTAATCAGTGAGGAAAACCAGAAAAAAAGGCATCAATTTGATAGGGAGCATAAAGATTGGATTCTGGAGTAATGGAGGAAGGTGATGTGGTCTGATGTGTCAAGATTTACCCTATTCCAGAGTGATGGGCTCATCAGGGTAAGAAGAGGGGCCGATGAAGTGATGCACTCATCATGCCTAGAGCCTCCTGTACAAGCCTGTGGGGGCAGTGCTAAGATCTGGGGTTGCTGCAGTTAGTCAGGTCTAGGTTCAGCAACAGTATGTGCCCCAAGAATGAGGTCAGCGACTACCTGAACATACTGAATGACCAGGTTATTCCATCAATGGATTTTTTCTGTCATGGGCATATTCCAAGATGACAATGCCAGGATTCATCGGGCTCAAATTGTCAAAGAGTGGTTCAGGGAGCAGGAGATATCATGTGTGGATCGGCCACCACCCAGTCCAGACCTTAACCCCACTGAGAATCTTTGGGATGTGCTGGAGAAGGCTTTGCGTATATATATATATATATCTATATATATATCTCAAGAAGCAGAGCGGCACTCCTCCAAAAGCAGCTATTTGGGTGCCAGCATCCAACTCTTGATTCCGGGTACATAAATACGAATAGAAATCCACGGCGCACCTTCTGTAAACGGTAAAAAAATGCGTCTTTAATCACACGTCACAGCAGCGACGTTTCGGTCCCCCCACGGAACCTTTCTGAAGCCAAGTGAATAAACAAAGACTGACACCAGCCAGTATGGAGCCCGGGTCCTATTATTACCTGTCAGATCAGGAGACGCACTGCATGCTGGGGGTTATAGTTACTGAGGAGACCCCCTGACACCGGCCAGTATGGAGCCCGGGTCCTATTATTACCTGTCAGATCAGGAGACGCACTGCATGCTGGGGGTTATAGTTACTGAGGAGACCCCCTGACACCAGCCAGTATGGAGCCCGGGTCCTATTATTACCTGTCAGATCAGGAGACGCACTGCATGCTGGGGGTTATAGTTACTGAGGAGACATCCTGACACCAGCCAGTATGGAGCCCGGGTCCTATTATTACCTGTCAGATCAGGAGACGCACTGCATGCTGGGGGTTATAGTTACTGAGGAGACCCCCTGACACCGGCCAGTATGGAGCCTGGGTCCTATTATTACCTGTCAGATCAGGAGACGCACTGCATGCTGGGGGTTATAGTTACTGAGGAGACCCCCTGACACCAGCCAGTATGGAGCCCGGGTCCTATTATTACCTGTCAGATCAGGAGACGCACTGCATGCTGGGGGTTATAGTTACTGAGGAGACCCCCTGACACCAGCCAGTATGGAGCCCGGGTCCTATTATTACCTGTCAGATCAGGAGACGCACTGCATGCTGGGGGTTATAGTTACTGAGAAGACCCCCTGACACCAGCCAGTATGGAGCCCAGGTCCTATTATTACCTGTCAGATCAGGAGACACACTGCATGCTGGGGGTTATAGTTACTGAGGAGACCCCCTGACACCAGCCAGTATGGAGCCCGGGTCCTATTATTACCTGTCAGATCAGGAGACGCACTGCATGCTGGGGGTTATAGTTACTGAGGAGACCCCCTGACACCAGCCAGTATGGAGCCCGGGTCCTATTATTACCTGTCAGATCAGGAGACGCACTGCATGCTGGGGTTATAGTTACTGAGGAGACCCCCTGACACCAGCCAGTATGGAGCCCGGGTCCTATTATTACCTGTCAGATCAGGAGACGCACTGCATGCTGGGGGTTATAGTTACTGAGGAGACCCCCTGACACCGGCCAGTATGGAGCCCGGGTCCTATTATTACCTGTCAGATCAGGAGACGCACTGCATGCTGGGGGTTATAGTTACTGAGGAGACCCCCTGACACCAGCCAGTATGGAGCCCGGGTCCTATTATTACCTGTCAGATCAGGAGACGCACTGCATGCTGGGGGTTATAGTTACTGAGGAGGCTGGAGGACACTGTAAGAGTATAAATCACATCATACATTTGGTGCAGGTTCTTTCTGCTGATTTCCATTCTTATTCTTTTGCGGATATAAAATGTAATGTAAAGGGAGAAATCTGCAGGAAAATGTAGAAATTGTTTCCTTGCTGTGATTTCTTATTCTGAGGTTTACTGCGCCGTTGCCCGGCCGTGCCCGTATTGCTACCTGCAAACAGCGGGTCTGCAATATATAGGCTGTTTTTTGCAGGACTAGAGACACTTAAATAAGTGAAGGGAATGGATAGTCAATAGTTCAAGACTGAAGCTGTAAACCATTTAAAAACTGCTGTCATTCTGCTAAGGCCTCTTTCACACTTGCGTTGTGAGGATACGGCGTGCACTTCCGTCGCCGGAAATGCCCGCCGGATCCGTCACAACGCCACACACCTGAAAGCATTTGAAGACTGATCAGTCTTCAAAATGCTTTCAGTGTTACTATGGCAGCCAGGACCCTACTAAAGTCCTGGTTGCCATAGTAGTAGTGGGGAGCGGGGGAGCAGATACTTACAGTCCGTGCGGCTCCTGGGGCGCTTCACAATGACGTCAGAGCGCCCCACGCGCATGGATCACGTGATCCATGCGATCATGTGATCCATGCTCATGGGGCGCTCTGACGTCATTGTGGAGAGCACTGGGACTCGAGAGCCACACGGACGGTAAGTATGCTTCTCCCCTGCCTCCCCACTACACTTTACCATGGCAGCCGGGACTTTAGCGTCCTGGCTGTCATGGTAACCATTTACAAAAGCTAAACGTCGGATCCGGCGATGCGCTGAAACGACGTTTAGCTTAAAGCCGGATTAAGGCTTTTCAATGGGCATTAATCCGGATTCGGCGTTACGGCATGTCTTCCGGATTTTTGGACGGATACAAATCTGCAGCATGCTGCGGTTTTGTCAACGTCCAAAAAACGTTCACATACTGAACGGAAGACATCCTGATGCATCCATTCAGAATGCATTAGGATAAATTCTGATCAGTATCTTTCCGTCCTAGAGCCCCGAGGACGGAACTCTAGGACGGAAATGAAAAACGCATATGTGAAAGGGGCCTAAGGCTATAAAAACTTGTAAACTCAGATTGTTAGCCTAAACTGTAAACATGGCTATGGGATTCTACTATACATTCACATATTAAATACAGAGGAGTCGGAGTCAGAATTACCAAAAACTGAGGAAACGGAGCATTTATCTACCGACTCCACAGCCCTGTTATCTACACCCTCCTGACCTCTGCATAGGTCACAGAGCATGCCCAGAAGAGTCTTCCCCAGAAGTCAGTGAGATCCCCTTCAGTCCATTGTGTCTATAGCCCATGTAGCTGCTCTCAAAAGACATGAAGTCTTAAAGGTGTTGTGCAGTGATTTATATTGATGACTTTTCTCAGCATAGCTCATCAATAAATGATCGGCCCGATCCCTGCCGAACAGCTGTTTGATGAGGCAGCACTTCGTCTCCTGTGGAGCAGCGGCGTAGTGTTGCAAGTACTCTCTTTATTCAACTTAATGGAACGAGTACTCGAGATAACACACAGCGTAATGAACAGGAAGCAGCACTCACACGGAGCACCTCCTCCTCTTCAAATAGTCCGATCCGACACACGGCACGCCCGCTGATTAGATAGTGATATATAAATCACTGCACAACTCCCTTAGCGTATTTTAGGAGTAGTGGCCAGTGTGAAAATTGCAGGATTGTATACAATTTTTTAAATATAGACAATGACATGAAAAAAGTAAAAAAAAACTAACCAAAAATTCTAAAATAAATACATTTAACATAAAAATTTAATTTAAACAATAGGTCACTTTTTGATGACACATTCACTTAAACTGCCTAAGGAGGAAATTTTCACCTGATGCATGAATTTTTTCCTCCACAGTGTTCACTTAATATCGGTGTGGAGGCTCTGAGAAGCGGGGTCTCTCCAGGAGCAGTGAGTGCGGTTCTGGGTCTCACTAATGCTCTTGTCCCTGGAGGATTTCCAGCCTCTCCTCATAAAGGCGCCTGCAGTACTAGAAGCCTCCAGCTCCTCCAGTTCTCTCCTCTTCTCCTGAATGACCACCGAGGATGAACAGGAAGGAGATCAGCAGAAGAATATTAGACCTCACCTTGGAGATCATCTCCCTGCTGAGCGGAGAGGTAAACTTCTCTAGATTTCTCTCCTCTGTATTGTATTCTGTAACAAGTCAGACATCGGGAAGGAGAATCCATCATAGGAAGTGATAGGAAGAGTCCGGGGTCCTGGAGAACGCCCCCAGACCTTCCAAGTGACGGAGAACCTGGAGATCAGCCCCAGTATGGTCAGTGATGGATCATGGGGACCAATAGTCATGTTGTAGGAGCCATGAGAAGGTAAGTAGGCACGTTGTACCCAGGAGGAGAGGAAGCAGAGGAGGAGATGGCCGGAGTGTGGCCTGGAGGAGGATTTCTACCACTAGTCTGACATCTAGATGATACTGGACTATAACAAGGAGCCTACACTACGTCTAGAGGGAAGAAGGTTTCTTCACCAACATAGAGGAGGAGTCTTTACTGTAAGAGCAGTGAGACTATGGAGCTCTCTGCCAGAGGAAGGAGTCATGGGGGATTCTCTAGAAGAGTCCAGAAGGGGCCTGGAGGTCTGGAGGGTAATAATATTCCAGCTTCTAGTGACTAGATTACTGGAGATGGGGCCATGATCCCGGGAGGGATTCTGAGTGTAGATCTGGAGTCAGGAAGGAGTTTCTTTTCCTAAGGCCTTATTCACACATCCACAAGTGTTTTGCGGATCCACGGAGTCGCGGATCCGCAAAACACGGACACACCGGCAATGTGCATTCCGCATTTTTGCGGACCGCACATTGCCCGAACTACATAGAAAATGCCTCTTCTTGTCCGCAATTGCGGACAAGAATAGGACATGCTCTATTTTTTTTGCGGAGCCGCGGACCGGAAGATCGGCCGCGCGCTCCGCAAAATTGGATGCGGAGAGCACAGTGTGTGCTCTCCGCATCGTTCCCGGCCCCATTCACAGTCAATGGGTCCGCATGTATTCCGCAAAATTGCGGACTACATTGCGGATGTGTGAATAAGGCCTAAGTGTCTCTCTCCATCCACAGGATTACACCATAGTGAAGAAGACATCGGGGGGGACTCCCATCATCCATGAGTCCGGAGGGTGGAGCAGGACCCCCATCACAGAGCCTTCCCCCCTGATACATGAGCAGAAGATCCTAGAGCTCACCCACAAGATGATGGAGCTGCTGACTGGAGAGGTGACACTGCTGGGAATGCTGGGAAATTCTCCAGTAACAGCACTGGAGGGGTCTGGGTGATGACGGTGTCATTGTGTTGTCAGGTTCCTGTAAGGTGTCAGGATGTGGCGGTCTATTTCTCCATGGAGGAGTGGGAGTATATAGAAGGACACAAGGATCTGTCCCAGAACGCCATGATGGAGGCTCCTCTTCCTCTGACATCAACAGGTAACAGGAGACCTTCCTGATTATAGAGGTGTAAGAATCATATAGACTCATTCATTATCTTATAATCACATCTATTCGGTAAAATAACCAGTCACGGTTTTATCTCCTGTAGATACTGACTCCAGGAGAAGAAATCCCCCCGAGAGATGTCCCCGTCCTCTGTATTCCCAGGACTGTCCAGAGGAGAAGCCCCCAGAGAACCATCAGGTAGATGGAACTGAGCCCTATACACATCTATATAGGGGGGTCCTGCAGTCATAGAGGGGTCATAGATGGTGGGGGTCTCTTATGTGGATCTGTTACATTTCCCACCTGTCTGCTGTATTGTCCTGAATTGTTACAGATGACAAATCAGGGGGAAGATGTGACTGATATTAAAGTGGAGGAAGAAGAAGAGCGGATGATGGGCGATCCCCCGTGTAAGAGTGAGGTGGAGGAGGACATTCCAGTATATGTCACCACAGGTATGGAATCATGAATGGAGGAAGGGAATGGGGAGGTTTCTTCAGGTGAGGCCCCACCTTAAAGCTCCAGTAAAGTAGCACTCCGGGCAGTGACCCCTGTGTTATGTACAGGAGTGGAGGGAGCGGTGACTGCACATAGACATCCTCTCCGAGCTCTTCTCTCCGTCCTCTCATGCTCCAGGCTGGACACTCAGCTTAGCAGCAGGTTGTGGGGGCAGTGGCTGCAATGAACAGCTGTACTAGTTGTCGGGATCTGAGAAAACCCAGTTTAACCACTTACACGTCATAAACTGCTGACTATCCCTGCATTCTGGCCTAGTGATGAGAAGAACAATAATTGCAGTTATACACAGTGCATTTAGAAAGTTTTCAGAATTTACTTTCCTCACATTTTGTTCTCTTGCTCCTTGTGCTATAAGTTTTCCTATCATCCTGTCCTCAACCCCCATAATGACAAAGTGAAAACAGCATTTTCTAAATCTTTGCCAATTTGTTGAAAAGGTAAAACAAAAATCCTGCATTAACATAAGTCTTCAGCCCCTTTACTCTGGATATAAGTCTTCAGCCCCTTTACTCTGGATATAAGTCTTCAGCCCCTTTACTCAGGACTTAGTTGAAGCCCCTTTGACAGTAATTCTAGACCCCAGTCTTCGTGGAGATGATGCCACAAGGTTTACATCTGGATTTGGGGATTCTCTGTTATTCTTCTCTATAGATCCCCTCCAGCTCTGTCAGGTTCGATGGGGGCCGTCGCTGGACAGCTATTTTCAGGTGTCTGCAGAGATGTTCTGTTGTGTTCAGGGCTCAGCAGGACGACTCAGAGACATTCAAAAAGTTGTCCCTAAGCCTCTTCTTTGTTGTCTTGGCTTTGTACTTGGGGTCATTGTCTTGTTGGACCAGTCTGAGGTCCAGAGAGCACCGGATTAGGTTTTCATTTAGAATATCTCGGTACTTTGCTCTATGCAGCTTTTCTCAAACCTGACCAGTCTGCCTACCCCGCAGCATGATGCTGCCACCATTAGGCTTCACCGTAGGGATGGAATTGGACAGGTAATTAGCAGTACCTTGTTTCCTTCAAACATGACGCTTAGAACTGAAGCCAAAAAGTTCAATCTTGTTTTCATCAAACCAGAGAATCTTGTTTTTCACAGACTAAGGGCTCATTTACACGAATGTATGGGTTACGTTTCCATATTGCGGTCCGCAAATCAGGAGATACGGAAGCACTACAGAGTGCTACTTTGGGGTTCTGTTCAGTACTTCCATACCGCAAAAAGATAGAACATGTCCTATCTATTTTTGGAACGGAGGGATGCGGACCCATTCAAGTTGAATGGGTCTGGATCCGTCCCGGAGGCCTCACAAACGTTCTCTGTGCATTGGGGACCGTAAATTGCGGCCCCAATGCAGGGAACGGAACACATAAGTTTGTGTGAATGAGCCCTAAGAGGCCTTTAGGTGCATATTTTTGAAAACTCCAGGCGGCTTTCAAGTGTCTTTTACTGCAGAGTGTTTTTTTCCGGTCACTTGTCTTATGCCCTTCTTCCCAGTTTAGGAGTCCTGTTTGTTCCAAACATCTTCCATTTAAGAGGCCACTGTGCTCATGGAACTTTCATTGCAGCAGAAATGTTTTTATCTTCTTCTCCAGATCTGTGCCTCCACACAATCCTGTCTCTGAGCTCTACAGGCAGTTATTTCCGCCTCATGGCTTGGTTTTTGCTCTGATGCATTGTCAGCTGTGATATTCTATACAGACAGGACTGTGTCTTTGCAAATTATGTCCAATCAGCTGAATTTACCACAGGTGACTCCAATCAAGGTGTAGAACATCTCAGAGATGATCCAGAGAATGGGAGGCCCCAGAGCGAAATGTCAAGTGTTATAGGACGCAATTTTAGTTTTCCTTTTTTAATAAATTTGCAAACATTTCTTAAACTCTGTTTTCACTTTCCCATTATGGGGTATTGAGTGCAGATTGACAGAGAAAACTTGCATTTTTTATTATTATTTTAGCATAAGAAGAAACATAACAAAATGTAAAAAAAAGTAAGAGGGTCTCAAGACTTTCTGAATGCATTGTAAATGAACACCTTTTATTCCACTTTCATGCTCTCCTGTGTCCACATTGTCATTCCTCCTCTACAGAATTGTATAATATATGTATATTTGTATTATATGTCCACTTTTCCATTTTTGGGGCCCCGGAGAAATCTCATACCTGTCTATTAATCATCTGTGCCGTACTAATAATTTGTCAAATCAGAGTAGTCTCAGGAAACCTTACATCAAATCCAGATAAAATAAACAGGGAATTGAGTAGATGGTATCGAAAACTTGTGTATCCGGTTTCTTTTGGGCTGATCGCGTCAAAGGCTTTCTGCAAAACATAAAAAATCTGCATAAAATTAAGATGGAATCTTTATATAGACTTAATAGGAACATAAACAATAACAACCTACAATGAGACCTAATGGGATCACACCTCCAACATAAAAAAAACATAATAACATTTTTTTTGGTGTGCATACCCAACAAATTAGCACATGAGTCCAACAACGTAGCAAATTGTAATTTATTAGATATCACTTAAAAATACATATAGCAAGGGAAGTAAACATGAACCAGTGGGGTAGCAAGAATATGAGGAGAATACATGGGAAGGGGATAGTGAATAATCATATACAAGTGCAGAGAGTCATATGTGGTAATACTGAATGGAGGCTGGAACATGCCTGGTCCACTGCACACCACCGGTAAGAGGAGAACGTGCAGGGGTCAAGCAAGCACACAGCCTGCAAGTGTAACAGCAGTACTGCACAGGGTGTACAGAATGTGAATACAATCACTGTCAACAAGTTACAAAGTTAATCAAACAAAATAGTGATCCCCTTCCCAGTGTCACCTCACCTGGCCAACGCGTTTCGTCAGGGAGTGTTATAGGTTCTTAGCATGATTTTGTAATGGAGGATATTTTCGGGTGTGTGAGTTTTTCTCCATAGGGGTTCAGCACTTCTGGATCAAGGCTGGAGAAAGCAAGTTTGTGGTGCCAGGGCTGCTTTGATCTGTGTTTGGAGGTTCTGAGGTAGGGGGTGCTAGTTCGTCCAGGGTGCGTCAGAAGGTGTCATAGTGATTTACAGCAATATCAGGACAGGAGTGGAAAGAGATTGGGGACAATAATGAGTGTAGATTGTTTGTAAGTTTAGTAGTGTCAATGGCATGTAGATTTCTAAAAGTGTAATAAGTAGGAGTATTCTGGAATGGGTGAGGATTTGTGAGAGTAAAGGAGAGGATGTTGTGGTCAGAGATTGGAAAGGTGAGTTATTAAAGGTGGAGATTGAACAAAGCCCAGGTCAAGTGTATTACCGTCTTTATGTGTCTGAGAGTCTCCCAAGCTAAGGGTTGGTAATTCTGAGGACAGAATGGTAGAGCAAAGTGATCCAGGAACTAGGTGGGTGAGCCAGGGGGACAGTATACAACTGCTACTCTGAGGGAGAGGGGATGGAAGAGCCTGAGGGTGTGGACCTCAAAAGAAGGGAATGAGGGTGATTGAACAGGGGGGATGATTTGGAAAGTGCATTGTGAGGACAGGAGTATGCCGACTCTGTCTGTTCTCAGGTCTAGGGGTATGGGAGAAGTGTAGGTCGCCGTATGAAAGAGCAGCAGGGGAAGCTGTGGCAGATTCCTGAATCCAGGTTTCAGTGAGGGCCAGCAGGTTAAGAGAGTTAGAAAGAAAGAAGTTATGAATGTAGGGGAGCTTGTTACACATAAACCGTAGCTTCCAGAGCGCTCAATTAAAATAGGGAAGAGAAGGTGGACAACTAATGTTATGAGGTTAGCAATGTTTCTATGTCTGATGGGGAAGGCGTTGACGTTGTAAGATGGTGGGCCAGGGTTAGGAGAGATATCCCCTAAAATAAGAAGTAAAAGTAAAGAGAGAAAGAGCAAATGCTTGTTGGACTTGATGATGGGACATGATGAGATGTTCAGGAAGGTGAATAAAGCATAGGAGAGTGAAGGAGAGAGAGGCTGATGCAGATAGAAGTAAATGGAGGAGAAACGGGGTGAATGTGGAGGTAAAAAGCACATAAGAAAATGGACATAGAGGCAAGGCACATAGTTTAGGAAGATTGTGAAAATGTATAAGTCTCATAACCTGTCTACTGCCATGTTTAACTGCATGGCACTTTAGAGACAAAGAAAGTTTGCACTAGTAGACGCATGCAAGCATCCCGCACTTGTGCACCCCTTATGTTGTGTCCATATTTATAGGGCTGTGAGAACAACCTTCTCACTTGTTTCAGACTGTGCTTGTCCTGTTCACTGTCTGTCAACGAATGATGCTGTTTCATAAAAAATGTTGGTGATTTTGCATACAGTTGAGTTAGGACGCAGTTGAAATAGGGTGCATATCTTAGTGGTGTGCATTGAAGTCGGATGCGATGTCATGTATGTCCTCTCTCCACACATGAGGACTATTCTTCTGCAATGTTCCTTAGATAACGGCATGATCTTTCACCTGTAAAAACAACGGATAAGGCTGCTTTCACGTCACCACTTTGTATTTCTCTACTTCTGCTCTGTTATAGGGTCAGCACTTAAGTCACAGGAACGGAGCCTAACAGATCCCATTCATTTTTTACTGTAGAAAAAAAGTTTTGCATGCATCTGTTATATTTGATGGACCCTGTGACTGAAGCCCAAATGGAGCTTCTGACACAGATGTGAATGTAGCCTTAATTGGATGTCAGATACAGTTTACCAACAGGTAAAGATAGGTCAAAACAGACACTTCCAGTGTGTTACTGAGTAGATTCTTGACAAGATTGATATAACACATGACCACTTCCCATTAGAAAAAGCTGACCTGAATTCAGTGTGGTAGATTTCAAAATGGTGGCCGAAAATATTTCCTCCACCAAACAATGCAGCCCCTCCCAAGTAATATTTTCACGCATTAGAAGTCCATTTTGACAAATTACACCAGTTGAAAGGGTGTGTCCGGACTTTTGCCGCACTTTGGATATCACCTGTTATTTCTAGTGATTTCCCAGAATAAGCTGTCCTGTGCGGACATGAGGAATAGCAGTGTTTTTGGCCATTATGTCTTATAACCTGTTTTATCAGCAATTTTACCCCTCTGCCTGCTTCATCTTTAGTTGTCAGTTTTACCCGACCACAGTTCCAAGAGGGACAGAGACGAGCAGCTATAATATCTTCATCCACAGAGGAGAGAAGAGATCCTGCTCTTTTATCACACACACTCAGCAGCATAAAGCTCATTATACACCTGTTGCTTTCAAGCCTAGAAGGAGGCTTAGAGATTTGCCTTCTTTACTGTTCAGGAAAAAACACAAACTCTCTTTTCTTGTCCTAACAGAAAATCCCAGTAAGAACTCCGAGGAAAACTTCATGTTATCACTAGATCATAAAGGAGGAGATGAAGATATCATGAAGCGCTCTTCAGAAGAAAACCTCATTATCTATAATGTCCATCCAGGACTTCACAGTACAGATCTATTATCAAATCCACCTAATCATGAAGAAACTTATCCTGACGAATCACAGACTGTTACCAGTATCAGGAAGAAAGGGGGTAAAAGGAAATGTGGAAAACAGTTTAAAAACAGCTCAATTCTATATAAACACAGAAGAATCCACACAGGAAAGAAGCCATATATATGTTCAGAATGTGGGAAATGTTTTACACAAAAGTCAAATTTCATTTTACATGGGAAACTTCACACAGGAGAGAAGTCATTTCCATGTTCAGAATGTGGGAAATGCTGTAGTACCAAAGGCAACCTCAAGCTTCATCAGAGAATTCACACAGGAGAAAAACCATATAAATGTTCAGAATGTGGGAAATGTTTTATAGATAAATCAAATTTTTTTAGACATAAGACAATTCACATAACAGAGAAGCCTTTTCCATGTTCAGAATGTGGAAAGTGCTTTAGTACTAAAGACAAGCTCAAGATTCATCAGAGAATTCATACAGGAGAGAATCCATATTCATGTTCAGAATGCGGAAAATGTCTTGCAGATAAAACAGCTCTTGTGATACATGAGAGAAGTCACACAGGAGAAAAGCCCTTTTCATGTTCCGAATGTGGGAAATGTTTTACAGATAAAGGACGTCTTCTTAGACATGTGAGATCTCACACAGGAGAGAAGCCCTTTTCATGTTTAGAATGTGGGAAATGTTTTATTAATAAATACAATCTCAAAGTTCATCAGAGAATTCACACAGGAGAGAAGTTATATTCATGTTCAGAATGTGGGAAATGTTTTACAGAGAAATCACAACTTGCTACACATGAGAAAATTCACACAGGAGAGAAGCCATATTCATGTTCAAAATGTGCAAAGTGTTTTACAAATAAATCACAACTTGTTACACATGAGAAAAGTCACACAGGAGAGAATCTGTATTCATGTTCCGAATGTGGGAAATGTTTTACAGATAAATCACATTTTCTAAGACATGAGAGAATTCATACAGGAGACAAGTCACACTCATGTTCAGAATGTGGGAAATGCTTCATTGCTAAAGACAGCCTTAAGCTTCATCAGAGGATTCACACAGGAGAGAAGCCATATACATGTGCAGAATGTGGGAAAGGTTTTACACGAAAGTCAAATCTCGTTACACACAGGAAAATTCACACAGGAGAAAAACCGTTTACATGTTCAGAATGTGGAAAATGTTTTCTTACTAAAGGCAATCTCAACAATCATCAGAGAACTCACACAGGACAAAAGCCATATTCATGTTCAGAATGTGGGAAATTTTTTAATACTAAAGACAAGCTCCAGGTTCATCAGAGAATTCACACAGGAGAGAAACCACTTACATGTTCAGAATGTGAGAAATGTTTTAGAGATACCTCAAGTCTTTTTAAACATCAGCTCCAACACACAGGAGAGAAGCCATATTCATGTTCAGAATGTGGGAAATGTTTTGTTACTAAAAACAAGCTCACGGATCATCAGAGAATTCACACAGGAGAGAAATTATTTAAATGTTCAGAATGTGGGAAATATTTTATGCACAAGACGAGTCTTATAACACACGAGAAAATTCACACACGAGTAAAACTGTTTACATGTTCAGAATGTGGAAAATGTTTTCTCACTAAAGCCAACCTCAGCAATCATCAGAGAATTCACACAGGAGAGAAGCCATATATATGTTCACAATGTGGAAAAGCTTTTACACAAAAGTCAAATCTTGTTACACATGAGAAAATTCACACAGGAGAAAAACCGTTTACATGTTCAGAATGTGGAAAATGTTTTATTAGTAAAGACAAGCTCAAGGTTCATAAGAGAACTCACAGGGGAAAGTAGCCGCTTATATGTTCAGAATGGGGGAAATGTTTTCTTACTAAAGCCAAACAGGATCAACTAAGAATTCACACAGGATAGAAGTTATATTCACATTGAGAATGTTGGAAGTTGTAATAATTTGACTTATGATCTAAAAGGCTATGTACACCTTTGGGGCCATTTTTTATTATTACATTGTACTCATTATACGGTCCATTTTTAAATTGGTCTTTATTAAAAAGATGGAGTCCTTTTCTCTGTACAGTGCTGAGTTGCTCTAGTAGCAGGATCTTAATTTTCTTTCATCTGTCAGACAGGGAGCTGATGGACTTCTTATCTATGCTCTCTGACATCCTCAACACTCATTATACTTCAATCCTTATCTTACTGATAAGAATGTGACTTAAATAAGTGTTTATGACCTTTTAGTAATTTACAGATAAGGGTTATTAGATGACGTTCACAAAGTGAAACTACCAGTCACACAGGTAGAAAAACAGTTACCCCTTTGTGACAGAACTGCTCATCATCTTTCCACAATAAAATGAGGAGTTCTGTTGTACATTATACGCTAATATATATTCAACTTTATTGATGGTCCTTGAGTCCTGCAGAGACAAACTTCTTAGATGTTTTCACTTTATATCATGTCTAGTGACAGAATTTAACCCCTTCATATCACATTGATGAGAAACTTCAAATTTGTCAAACATACCCTATAACAGTGGTGGCGAACCTATGGCACGGGTGCCAGAGGCGGCACTCAGAGCCTTTTCTGTGGGCACCCGCACCCTGGAAAAAGTCTATACACTACCAATATGACTTAGACTTTTCCTGCCATTCATCAGCGCAGGACACACTATGAACAGCACAGGCAACGCACTGAATGTAGGCAGGCTATTATAGGTAAATGATAAATTCATGAAAGATATACTATTGTAGTATTTAGGTTAAATTGCCGTGTTGTCACTTTGCGATAAATAAGTGGGTTGTAGGGTTGCAGTTTTGGCGCTCGGTCTCTAAAAGGTTCACCATCACTGCCCTATAACAACCACGTCCCTTGTCTTATATATTACGCCATTTTATAGGTGCTACTTTATTGTACATTCCATTCCCATCTGTTTTACTTCTATCTGAACCTTCTTGTGGTGGTCACTGCTCTTGTGACTAAACTACCACTAATATATATATAAATCTACACCAACCTACACAAGTGACTTCTCCGATTCCCCATGTCAGAGGTCATTGGGCTAAAAAATAAAACATAGAAAACTTAAAAACCACAAATTATTGTTTTGTTACGGTGTATCGGTGAGAAAGACACAATTGGGGTCATTTATCAAACTGGTTAAAGTGGAACTGGCCTAGTTGCCCATAGCAACCAATTAGATTCCGCCTTTTATTTTTAACAGCACCTTTAGAAATTGAAAGGTGGAATCTGATTGGTTGCTACGGGTAACTAATACAGTTCTACTTTGCACCAGTTTGATGAATAACCCCAATGTTTCCAGATATCGTTCTCTGGAGAACAATGTCCAGCAGAGTAATTTATTATCCGCAGACATAATCAGGCGGATTACATTCAACACATCAGCGTAAAGCAGAACCGCACATTTACCTATTACTGTGAAGACTGAGTCGCTGTGCAGAGGCTCGTAACTCTGTACCCCAGAACCTCAATGACCTGAGGGCCGCCAAGAAGAGTGGGATGCCATGCTTCAGCATTGTCCATCTGAAATTGATACACAAGGCCACATGACAAATTCTTGATACAGTGACATTTTTGTGGGGGTATAACTTTTTATGTTTTTCATAAATTTCACCTGAAAGCCAAAGATCCCTAACTTTTTGTGAGTAGTGTATACTACAGAGGACAGTATACTGTATATATACTATATACTGGAGGGGAAAACACCAGAACACACACAGAAGGAAATAGACAGGAGTCTAGGCCTTAAAGCTAAGGGAGAGGAATGGTGACCTCCTAGGAATCCCTAGACCTCTCCCTGACTCCTGCCAATATGAGTAGACCCTGAAGGTGGGAATGCTCATAAACTGGAACCTAAGCCCTGGAGACCCTGGAAATTCTTAGGAGTGGTGGCAGGGAATGAGACTACTGGTTCCTTCTCAGATAAAGGAACCAGCATCTCCTTGAGGCCTAGAAAGCAACTAACACAAGCGAACAACAAAATGCACTTAGCTTAAAGGGGTTCTTCAGTAATTTTAAACTGATGATCTATCCTCTGGATAGATTATCAGCATCTGATTGGCAGGGGTCCGACACCCAGGATCCCTGCCGATCAGCTGTTTGAGAAGGCAGTAGCGCCGCGGCCTTCTAGCTGTTTACCTCAGGCCCAGTGATGTCACGACTAGAGTTGAGCGAACACCTGGATGTTCGGGTTCGAGAAGTTCGGCCGAACTTAACGAAAATGTTCGGGTTCGGGATCCGAACTCGACCCGAACTTCACCCCGATCCCCATTGAGGTCAATGGGGACCCGAACTTTTGGCCACTAAAAAGGCTGTAAAATAGCCCAGGAATGTCTGCCACCAAGACAGCAAGCAATTAAAAAAAGATTTAGGCCCCTGACACCCAGACAATGGGGCGGTCATTAGACAGTAAAAAGAGTTTAATATCTCCCACCAAGACAACAAATGATTAAACGACATATAGGCCCCTGACACCCAGACAATGGGGCGGTCATTAGACAGTAAATTGAGTTAAATGTCTGCCACCAAGACAGCAAGCAAGTACGTGAAAGTTAGGCCCCTGACACCCATACAGAGGTGAGAGGTCCCATAGCAGCAAAAGAGGCATCATGTCACCCACCAACAGAGAAGGCCACTTTTACTTATTTAGGCCCCAGCACCCAGACAGAAGAGAAAGGTCCCATAGCAGAGAATCAGGCTTCATGTCACCCACCAATGGAGAAGGCCACTTTCAGATATTTAGGCCCCTGGCACCCAGACGGAGGAGAGGTTCATTCAACTTTGGGTTGCCCCGCAAAATAATGGTAAAATAAAATAAAAAGGATTCAATAAACAAGTGCCGTGGAGTACAAGAATATATGGTTAAGGGGAGGTAGTTATAAATGTCTATTCTGTACAAGGGAGGGACAGGTCCTGTGCGTTTCACAGTGGAACACACACGATGAAACAGGAGCCGCGATATGCCGCTGAGCGGAAACAAGAGTGAGTGGAGCGTCGCGGGCGGCACAACGATGCCCGTGAGACAACCAGCGGGGAAAAACAAAGGGGGGGGGGACCAGCCAACTTACCCTTAGTCTACCCGTGGTCTGATGGACAGCATGACGCTGGTGATAGCCGGTATGGCCACGGAAGGGAAAGAAAAGGCGGCGGCTCCTCCTACCCTGGAAGCGCGTGCCGGGGTGAGAGGGCCTGCGAATAAATGGGGCAGACGCCCCTCCCACAAATACAGGCTGATACCTCAACCTTAATAATAATAATATATATATATATATATATATTACAGAGGACAACATACTGTATATATATATACTACTGAGGACAGTATATTCTACACTACTCACAAAAAGTTAAGGATATTTGGCTTTTGGGTGAAATTTATGGAAAACATAAAAAGCTCTGGCTCCAGTGATATCATATCATGAAAGTCGGGCATTTAGGTAGAAGCACCAATGGTAATTTCCTTATCTCAAACAATTTATTGAAACAAAAGCCAACACCTGGAGTGGGTATACCCCCACAAAAATGGCAATGCCTCAAAAATTTGTCATGTGGCCTTGAGCATCAATCACAGCTTGACAACGACGTCTCATGCTGTTCACAAGTCAACTTTGTTAGAGTAGCTTCCTCTAATAAAAATGAAGTTGTCAAGGATCAAGCAATACGCCGTCCGGGGAACATCAAGCACACACAGAGTGGGTGTACAATAGTCTGGGGTTCCCCCTTTCTCAGTGTTTATTTATACACAAAGACAGAACCAATCAAAGTTTTATGGGATAGGACACTGAGCCAATCAGATTAAATAAAACAGTGCATGATAGCCTCATGTCAGGACAGAGCAGGTTACTGTGGAATGTGTGGACAGGGTCTGCCTGGTCTTAGCCCTTGGCAACCTAAACAAGTCTTGTAGCCCACCAACCCCCCTCCCACACCCTGTATTCGAATGCCCTTAAGAAGTTTGAAAAAGTCGCTTAAAGACAATATGAACAACTTATTGTCTGCTGAGGCATAGCATCCCACTCTTCTTGGAGGGCGGCCCTTAGGTCATTGAGGTTCTGGGGTACAGAGTTATGAGCCTCTACACAGCAACTCAGCTGGTCCCATAGGTTTTCAATTGGATTCAGGTCTGGAGAAAGTGGCCACTCCATTTGAGGTACCCCAGTCTCCAGCAGCCTGGAGTTATTTGCCATCATTCGGTTCCACAAAGCATTGTTCACAAGGAAGTGGTTATCAGTGTGGGATGTGGCCAAAGGGCGTCCATTTCTATGCCTTTCTGTGACTCTTCCAGTCTCTCTGTAGCAACCTGCTGATGACAGTCTGTGACAATTTAAGCTTAGTGACCACTTCTGTCTAAGGGTACTTTCACACTTGCGGCGTGTGGATCCGGCAGGCAGTTCCGTCCCGCCGGATCTGGCATACCGCATGACAACTGAAAGCATTTGTAGATGGATCCGGCGTGCGGATCCATCTACAAATGCATTGCAAGTGCGGATCCGTCTCTCCGTTTGCCATGCGGATAGATGGACCCGTCTTGTATTTTTTTCACCGTTTTAAAGGTCTGCGCATGCGCAGACCGGAAGGATGGATCCGTCATTCAGTCATTTCATAATGCCGGATCCGGCATTCCGTCATGTGTTCCGGCATTTCAGGACGGAGATAAAACCAAAGCATGCTGCGGTTTTGTCAACATCCAAAAAACGTTCACATACTGAATAGAAGACATCCTGATGCATACTGAACGGATTTCTCTCCATTCAGAATGCATTGGGATAATCCTGATCAGTTTTTTCCGGCATAGAGCCCCGACGATGGAACTCTATGCCGGAAAAGAAAAACGCAAGTGTGAAGGTACCCTGAGAACATCCTGCTTGAAGCTTCGCAATGGCGAGGTTCAGTTGATCAATTGTTAGGTGTCATCTTGGTCTCGTGATGTCAAAATGTGAACAGCATTAAAAGAAGGACCGTTTAAATATCAATTCATATTGAACCAGGAAATTTATTGGGCGATTCATAGATCAAACAACTTGTGGTAAGGTGTATGGCAATGTGGTGGAGGGTGTATATATCTCACCCAGATTCCTTAGCTGGGTGAAATAGATAAAATCCAGGAAGCTGCACTTGCTTAAGCAAACATAGTTGCTGCAGCTGTTTTGGTTTGGGATGCTGTGGAGGTCACTGTAAAGGGGCAGATTGCTGTGTTAAGGGGGCAGGGAACGGTGGAGGTCACAGTTAAAAGGATGGTCCGCTATGGAGGTCAGTGTTAGGGGCAGGGTGCTGTAGAGGTCACTCTTAAGAGGTCGGGGTGTTGTGGAGGTCACATTCTAAGGGAATGGAGCTCTGTAGAGGTCACAAGGGGGCGTGTTATTGTGGAAATCACTGTTAAGGAGACAGGGTTCTGTGGAGGTCACTAATAAAGGGGCGCCGACTGTGGAGGTCACTGTTAAAGGGAAGGGCGCTGTGGATCTTACTATTAAGGGGGCAGGCCGCTGTGGAGGTCACTGTTAAGGGAGCGGTGTACTGTGACAGTCACTGTTAAGGGACGATGTCTGGATTCATCTTGGACTCCCAGGTTGCTGCTGGGAACCATGTTGTCCGAGTTGTACACCACTTTTACAGACTGACAAAAATACGCACAAACTGAGCTGACCGTGTAAAATATTGTAGTTGAGGGCCTGAAGTTGAGCTGACCCTGTAAAATATTGTAGTTGAGGGCCTGCAGGTAAGCTGACCTTCTAAAATATTGTAGGTGAGCTGACCCTCCAAAATATTGTAGGTGAGGGCCTGCAGGTGAGCTGACCTTCTAAAATATTGTAGGTGAGGGCCTGTAGGTGAGCTGACCTTCTAAAATATTGTAGGTGAGGGCCTGCAGATGAGCTGACCCTCAAAAATATTGTAGGTGAGGGCCTGCAGGTGCGCTGACCCTCCCTGAAGAGGGAAATGAGGAGATCTTGTGCACTGATTCCCAAACTCTTCAGCATCCACAGTCAGAAGAAGATAACAGTGGGGAATGGCAATTAATGTTTCATGAGGTGGATGATGCGGATGAGACACAGTTGTCAATAAGTGAGGGTCTTGTTAGGTTAACAACACAAGTCAGGAGGATGACCCGAGTGAGGGGTGGTGGACGATGAAATTACTGACCCAACCTGGGAAGGTGGCAAGCCAAGCGAGGACAGGAGTACAGAGGAGGAGGGATCCACGGCACCACAACAGGCTGGAAGAGGCTGTGGGATGGCAAAAGGGAGAAGACGGGCCACACCAAATAGGCCCGCATACAGATGTCCTTAACCCAGGCCTATGAACGTAAGCACAAATACCCAGCCACCCACTCACAGGCCATAGCATTAAATGCACACCTTTAAAAATTGCTGGCCCTGGAAATGTTGCCACTTAGGTCTCTGGACACTGAGGCTTTCCTCAGCCTCATGGCGGCGGACATTCCTCTTTACTCAGTCCCCAGCCGCCACTATTTTTCTCGGTGTGCCGTCCCCGCATTACACCAGAAATTGTGTCCCATAACATCACCCGTGCCCTGACCCAAGCAGTTATTGGGAAGGTCCACTTAACGACTGACACACGGACAAGTGCTCTTGGCCAGGGACGCTACATTTCCGTGACGGCACACTGGGTGAACTTTGTGGAGGCCGGTAGCTAGTCGTACCCTGGGATGGCACAGGTGCTACCAATGCCAAGGATTTCGGGCCCCCATTCCATCAGGATTTTCACCACCAGCTACATTAGTTTCAGCAAACGCCCCTTCTCCTACTCCACTTCCACCTCGGAATTCTCATCTTGCAGCACCAGTCAGTAGCTGTAACAAGTGTAGCACGGCAGTTCGGAAGTGGCAACAGGCCGTGCTGAAACTCATTTGCTTAGGTGACAAACAGCACACCGCCGCAGAGCTGTGGCAGGGTATAAGGGACCAGACTGAGCTGTGGATCTCGCCACTCAACCTACAACCAGGCATGGTTGGTTGTTGTGTCTGATAATAGCTGTAACTTGTTGGCAGCTTTGTAGCTCGGTAAGCTCACACACATGGCAATCATAGAGCATACAGTCATGTGAAAAAATTAGGACACCCTTTGAAAGCATGTGGTTTTTTGTAACATTTTTAATAAATGGTTATTTCATCTCCGTTTCAACAATACAGAGAGATTAAAGTAATCCGACTAAACAAAGAAAACTGAAGAAAAGTCTTTTCAAGATCTTCTGTAAATGTCATTCTACAAAAATGCCTATTCTAACTGAGGAAAAAGATAGGACACCCTTGCCCCTAATAGCGAGTGTTACCTCCTTTGGCTGAAATAACTGCAGTGAGACGGTTCTTGTAGCCATCTACCAGTCTTCGACATCGGTCTGAGGAAATTTTACCCCACTCCTCAATGCAGAACTTTTTCAGCTGTGAGATGTTTGAGGGGTTTCTTGCACGTACAGCCCTTTTCAAGTCACCCCACAGCATCTCAATGGGATTCAAATCTGGACTTTGACTTGGCCATTCCAGGACTCTCCATTTCTTCTTTTTCAGCCAATCTTTGGTTGATTTACTAGTATGTTTTGGGTCATTGTCATGTTGCATGGTCCAGTTCCGCTTCAGCTTTAATTTTCTAACTGATGGTCTCACATGTTCTTCAAGCACCTTCTGATACACAATAGAATTCATCGTGGATTCTATGATGGTGAGCTGACCAGGTCCTGCTGCAGCAAAGCAGCCCCAAACCATGACACTTCCACCTCCATGCTTCACAGTTGGTATGAGGTTCTTTTCTTGGAATGCTGTGTTTGGTTTACGCCAAACATGTCCTCTGCTGTTGTGTCCAAATAATTCAATTTTGGACTCATCTGTCCAAAGAACATTATTCCAGAAGTCCTGGTCTTTGTCAACTTTATCTCTGGCAAATGTCAGTCTGGCCTCGATGTTTCTCTTGGAAAGCAAAGGTTTCCTCCTTGCACACCTCCCATGCAAGTTAAACTTGTACAGTCTCTTTCTGATTGTAGAGGCATGTACTTCTACATCAACAGTAGCCAGAGCCTGCTGTAGTTCTCGAGATGACACTTTAGGGTTTTTGGAGACCTCTTTTAGCATCTTGCGGTCTGCTCTTGGGATGAACTTGCTGGGGCGACCAGTCCTGGGCATGTTGGCAGTTGTTTAGAAAGCCCTCCACTTGTAGACTATCTTCCGGACAGTGGAATGGCTGATTTCAAAATCTTTGGAGATCTTTTTAAATCCCTTCCCAGACTCATAGGCTGCTACAATCTTTTTTCTGAAGTCCTCTGACAGCTCTTTTGCTCTCACCATGGTGCTCACTCTCACTTCAACAGTCAGGAGCACACCAAACTAAATGTCTGAGGTTTAAATAGGGCAAGCCTCATTCAACATGCAGAGTAACGCTCTACTAATTATGTGCACCTGGTGTGATATACCTGTGTGAGATCTGAGCCCATTTAAGAGGGAATACATGTGAGGGTGTCCTATCTTTTTCCTCAGTTAGAATAGGCATTTTTGTAGAATGACATTTACAGAAGATCTTGAAAAGACTTTTCTTCAGTTTTCTTTGTTTAGTTGGATTACTTTAATCTCTCTGTATTGTTGAAACGGAGATGAAATAACCATTTATTAAAAATGTTACAAAAAACCACATGCTTTCAAAGGGTGTCCTAATTTTTTCACATGACTGTATATGTCCCATGCACAACAAACATCCCACACTTATACATTAATATATATAAAAACATAACACATGAGAGTGGAGGTAAACCAATGGCATGGCCTGTTAATTAACTCATCAATAACCATAACATATTTTACAACCATAATAACAATAATAGAACAGAATGTCATTGCGGATAAATTTCCATCTGACAACGCTGGCGGCTGAGTATGTAGTTGCTTGTGCAACCCAGGAGGGGAGATGAGGGGAACACACAGCAGTTCCAACAGAGGCAGGGCAACACTCTCCGAGGCCTGGAACAGTTTCATGACACACCGCCAGCGCCCTGATCCTGATGCGCAGCCTAGTGTCACAAGGAGGGAAAAGTTTTGGAAGATGGTGAAGGAATACATAGCAGACTGTGTCAGCGTCCTCAGTGATCCCTCTGTGCCTTACAACTACTGGGTGTCCAAGCTGTACACGTGGCACAAACTGCCACTTTACGCCTCAGAGGTGCTGGCCTACCCTGCCGCAAGCATTTTGTCAGATCGGGCATTTAGTGTTGCTAGGGGCATAATAATTGATAAGCGCTTACGTCTGTCAACTGAAAATGCTGACAGGTCGACTTTTATAAAAATGAACAAGGCCTGGATTGCCCCTGGTGCCGGCAGTGTGTTTCTTCTGCCTGCATTTATATATGAAACGTTACTCCTCATTGGTGGCCAGTGTGCCTGCCCCCCCGCCTCCCCAGTATTAAAACATTAGTGGCCAGTGTGCCCCCCCTGTCCCCAGTATTAAAATACATTATTGGTGGCCAGTACGCCCTCCCCCATCCCCCTTTCCTCCCTCCCCCCCCTTCAGTATTAATATCATTGGTGGCCACAGGGTCCCCTCACCTCCTCTCTTCTGATCGGAGCCCCACCAGTGTAATGCTGGGGCTTCGATCAGTTACCATGGCAACCAGGACGCTACTGAAGTCCTGGCTGCCATAGTCTGCTCCCTGCTGTTGTGTGCACTGTGCACAGGGCAGCAGGGAGAGGGTGAGATCCTATTCACCCTGATAGAGCTCTATTAGGGTGAATAGGATGAAAAGATCCCAGGTTCTAGCCCCTAAGTTAATAAATAAACTGTAAAAAAAAAAAAAAGTACAACAACATATTATGTATAAATCACCCCATTTTCCGATTTTACATAAAAAATATATAAACAATAAATAAATAAAATATTACATATCGCCGCTTCTCAAAAGTCCAAACTATAAAAAAAATCCTCTTTTATGCGGTAAAAGAAAAAAAAAAGAAAAATATGCACGATTCGCAATTTTCTTTAAGTCGCCTTGTCCCCCTAAAAAATATGATAGGACTGTTGTATTATGAGCCAGCGGTTCCATAAAATGTGGAATGCACGCGGCTTTTTTTGGCATTTTATTTTTTTCGCGTGATATCGAATGGTATCGAGCATCGCAATACATTTTTATATTATCGAAACAACTCTATTCACCATCACCACCTCCTCAGGCAGAGAGTTCAATAGTCTCACTGCTCTTACAGTAAAGAGTCCATAGTCTCACTGCTCTTACAGTAAAGAGTCCATAGTCTCACTGCTCTTACAGTAAAGAGTCCATAGTCTGACTGCTCTTACAGTACAGAGTCCATAGTCTCACTGCTCTTACAGTAAAGAGTCCATAGTCTCACTGCTCTTACAGTAAAGAGCCCATAGTCTCACTGCTCTTACAGTATAAAGTCCATAGTCTCACTGCTCTTACAGTAAAGAGCCCATAGTCTCACTGCTCTTACAGTAAAGAGCCCATAGTCTCACTGCTCTTACAGTATAGAGTCCATAGTCCCACTGCTGTTACAGTAAAGAGCCCATAGTCTCACTGCTCTTACAGTAAAGAGTCCATAGTCTCACTGCTCTTATGGTAAAGAGTCCATAGTCTCACTGCTCTTACAGTAGAGTCCATAGTCTCACTGCTCTTACCGTAAAAAGTCCATAGTCTCACTGCTCTTACAGTATAGAGTCCATAGTCTCACTGCTCTTACAGTAAAGAGCCCACAGTCTCACTGCTCTTACAGTAAAGAGCCCATAGTCTCACTGCTCTTACAGTATAGAGTCCATAGTCCCACTGCTGTTACAGTAAAGAGCCCATAGTCTCACTGCTCTTACAGTAAAGAGTCCATAGTCTCACTGCTCTTATGGTAAAGAGTCCATAGACTCACTGCTCTTACAGTAAAGAGTCCATGGTCTAACTGCTCTTACAGTAAAGAGTCCATGGTCTCACTGCTCTTACAGTAAAGAGTCCATGGTCTCACTGCTCTTACCGTAAAGAGTCCATAGTCTCACTGCTCTTACCGTAAAGAGTCCATAGTCTCACTGCTCTTACAGTAAAGAGCCCATAGTCTCACTGCTCTTACAGTATAGAGTCCATAGTCTCCCTGCTCTTACAGTAAAGAGTCTATAGTCTCACTGCTCTTACAGAAAAGAGTCCATAGTCTCACTGCTCTTACAGTAAATAGTCCATAGTCTCACTGCTCTTACAGTTACAGTCCTGGTGATAAATAGATGAGGGGAGTGATCTCTGTACTGACCCCTGATATATTTATACATAGTTATTAGATCTCCCCTCAGTCGTCTTTTTTCTAAAGTGAATAACCCTAATTTTGATAACCTTTCAGGGTCCTGTAGTTGCCCCATTCCAGTTATTACTTTAGTTGCCCTCCTCTGAACCCTCTCCAGCTCTGCTATGTCTGCCTTGTTCACAGGAGCCCAGAACTGTACACAGTCCTACATGTGTGGTTTGACTAGTGATTTGTAAAGTGGTAGGACTATGTTCTCATCACCGGCGTCTATGCTCTTTTTGATGCAACCCATTGTCTTATTGGCCTTGGCGGCAGCTGCCTGACACTGGTTTTTGCAGCTTAGTTTGCTGTTTAGATCCTTTTCCGTGTCAGTGTTACCGAGTGTTTTACCATTTAGTATGTACAGGTGACTTGCATTATTCCTTCCCATGTGTATAATTTTACATTTGTCAGTGTTAAACCTCATCTGCCACTTCTCTGCCCGAGCCTCCAATCTATCCAGATCCCTCTGTAGCAGAAAACTGTCCTCTTCAGTGTTAATTACTTTACATAGTTTAGTGTCATCTGCAAAAATTGATATTTTACTGTGCAGGCCTTCTACAAGATCATTAATAAATATATTGAAAAGAATAGGGCCCAATACTGACCCCTGAGGTACCCCACTAGTGACAGTGACCCCTCTAGTACTGACCCCTGAGGTACCCCACTAGTGACAGCGACCCCTCCAGTACTGACCCCTGAGGTACCCCACTAGTGACAGCGACCCCTCCAGTACTGACCCCTGAGGTACCCCACTAGTGACAGTGACCCCTCCAGTACTGACCCCTGAGGTACCCCACTAGTGACAGTGACCCCTCCAGTACTGACCCCTGAGGTACCCTACTAGTGACAGTGACCCCTTCGATACTGACCCCTGTGGTACCCCACTAGTGACAGCGACCCCTCCAGTACTGACCCCTGAGGTACCCCACTAGTGACAGTGACCCAATCTGAGTGTGTACCGTTAATAACCACCCTCTGTTTTCTGTCACTCAGCCAGTTACTTACCCACATACAGACATTTTCTCCCAGTCCGAGCATCCTCATTTTATATACTAACCTTTTATGAGGTACATTGTCAAATGCTTTGGAGAAGTCCAGATATACGACATCCATTGATTCGCCGCTGTCAAGTCTAGAACTTACCTCCTCATAGAAATGTTTTGCCATGACCGATCCCTCGTGAAGCCATGCTGATATGGCGTTATTTGCTTATTTCCGTTGAGATCCTCTAAGATAGCATCTCTCAGAAAACCTTCAAACAGTTTACCCACGACAGATGTTAAACTTACCGGCCTATAATTTCCAGGCTCTGTTTTTGGACCTTTTTTGAATATTGGCACCACATAGGTAGAGGGAAGAAAAAATATAAAAATAAAATAATATGGTTGTAAAGGTGTACACACCCTTAAACTAATACTTTGTTGAAGCACCTTTTGATTTTATTACAGCACTCAGTCTTTTTGGGTAGGAGTCTATCAGCATGGCACATTTTGACTCTTCTTTGCAAAAACACTCCAAATCTGTCAGATTGCGATGGCATCTCCTGTGCACAGCCCTCTTCAGATCACCCCACAGATTTTCAATCAGATTCAGGTCTGGGCTCTGGCTGGGCCATTCCAAAACTTTAATCTTCTTGGTGAAGCCATTCCTTTGATGATTTGGATGGATGCTTTGGGTCGTTGTCAGGCTGAAAGATGAAGTTCCTCTTCATGTTCATCTTTCTAGCGGAAGCCTGAAGGTTTTGGGCCAATATTGACTGGTATTTGGAACTGTTCACACA
The DNA here is from genome assembly GCA_033119425.1 of Bufotes viridis. NCBI lineage: Eukaryota > Metazoa > Chordata > Amphibia > Anura > Bufonidae > Bufotes > Bufotes viridis. Next base: position 4,650,561 of record CM065592.1, read on the forward strand.
GTAACAATTGCCTCTATCTTAACTAAGGCCCCAGTTCCAGCTGAAAAGGCCAGCCCCGCAGCATGATGCTGCCCCCACCATGCGTCACTGTGGGGAGGGGGTTCTTTTGGTGATGGGCAGGGTTGTTTTTGCGCCAAACATATCTTTTGGAATTATGGCCAAAAAGTTCCCCCTTGGTTTCCTCAGACCAGAACACCTTTTCCCACATGATTTTGGGAGACTTCTGATTTTTTTTTCCAAAATGTAGCCTGGCTTGGATGTTCTTCTTCGTAAGAAAACGCTTTCTTCTTGCCCCTCTACAACATAGCCCAGACATATGAAGAATACAGGAGATTGTTGTCACATGTACCACACAGCCAGTACTGGCCCGATATTCCTGCACTCCTGTAATGTTGCTGTCGGCCTCTTGGTCGCCTCCCAGACCAGTTCTCTTCTCGTCTTTCCATCAGTTTTGGAGGGACGTCCAGTTCTTGGTGATGTCACTGTTGTGCCATATTTTCTCCACTTGATGATGACGGTCTCCACTGTGTTCCATGGTAGATCTAATGCCTTGGAAATTCTTTTGTCCCCTTCTCCTGACTGATATCTTTTAACAATGAGATCCTCTGATGCTTTGGACGCTCTCTGTGGACCGTGGCTTCTGCTGTGGGATGCGACTAAGAAAATTTCAGGAAAGACCAACGAGAGCAGCTGAACTTTACTTGGGGTTAATCAAAGGCTGTAAATGATGGAAGGTGTATGCTGACTCCTATTTAACAGGATTTTGAATGTGATTGCTTAATTCTGAGCACAGCTACATCCCCAGTTTGGAGAGCTCCTCGGCCTTCATGGCAGTGTTTGGTTAGTGATGCCTCTTGCTTAGGTCAGGGCTGTGGAGTCGAGGAGTCGGAGGCAATTTTGGGTACCTGGAGTCGGAGTCGGCAAAAAATGGACCGACTCCGACTCCTACTAGATTTAAATTGGAATAAAAAAAAATTGGAATAAAAAAAAGCAAGTTTAAATGTCCCAATTCAGATAAAGTTATAATTAATTACTTCTCTACTGTAAGAATAAAGGCCAATGCATGCAGTGCGTCACGTTACCGCTAAACAAAGACGTTAAGTGACTGTAAAGAAGCATGCTTTTCATATGCTTTACTATGCAGTTAAAGGGACACTGACAGGCTGATATATCTGCTGGTATTCATCAGAGGATCAGGAATACAACTAGACGACTGTTACCCCCAGTTGAGGTTTACTTGTGTTTAAAAACGTTTTAATCAATATGCAAATTCTCTACCTTTGTGCCCAAGGGGGCAGGCGCACATGTAGAGTACTGGCAGCACTAGACAGGACTAGGTAGCGAGGAGGAAGAGAGAAAGCTGGCACAGCCTCAGCATAGCCAGACGAGGCTGCTGCCAGCACTCTACACGTGCGCCTGCTCAGGAATTCAGCGCTCGGCTAGCCTGAAAAAAAGGCCAGTGCAGTGAATAATAACGAGGGGAACAGCGCTGGGAAGCTGTACTGGCGCGGCTGGGCACAAAGCCGCAGGAGACGCTGCCCCATTGGGCACAAAGATAGTGAATTTGCATACAGATTAAAATGTTTTTTAAACACAAGTACAGCTTAACTGGGGGTAACATTAGTATAGTTTTATTCCTAATTCTCTGATGAATACCAGTATATATATATATCTTTAGCTGGAAAATCAGCCTGTCAGTGTCCCTTTAAGGAGCGGCAATACTTACACTTTCCATTGTCTTGTGGTCTGCTGTTACAGGGAACCCATGGTTATCCTCGCTCTCACTGATAACTGATTAAGGACTGGAGACACTTGTATAAGTGAAGGGAATGGAGAGTCAATAGTTCAAGACTGAAGCTGTAAACCATTTGAAAAACTGCTATCATTCAGCTAAGGCTATAAAACATGTAAACTCAGATTGTCAGCTTAAATTTTAAACATGACTATGGGATTCTACTAGGAAAATCATGTTTTAAAATAAATGCCCCTTCCCCTGCCCCTTCCTGGATCCTCCCACTGCTCTATCTTCAGCAGAAGATCAGCACACAAAGGAGAAGGCAGCAGCTTCTGCTCAACTACCTCTCTGTGCTAGACGAGATTAGAAAAACTTGGTAGAACAGCTTCGTATTTGCATATTAAATACAGAGGAGTTGGAGTCGAGGAGTCGGAAGTTTTAAAATCTGAGGAGTCAGAAAATTTATCTACCGACTCCACAGCCCTGGCTTAGGTGTCACCAGACATGAACTTATGTGGAGTAGGATGAAAGAGGAAGCATGGAAGACGAAACCAAAGAATATCGATGAACTCTGGGAGGCATGCAAGACTGTTTTCTTTGCTATTCCTGATGACTTCATCAATAAATTGTTTGAATCCTTGCCAAACCGCATGGATGCTGTCCTTCAAGCTCATGGAAGTCATACGAGATATTACATTTGAATCTCACAGCACCACTACTTCATTTGCTGAAATATTTTTGGATTTGCGGTAAAGTTGTTCAATTTCTGTATGGGCGACAAAATTTGTCTTGCCAAAATTTGACCTTTCTGTCTTGATTAAATGATAAATCTTTTTTCAGTGAAACTTATTTATTTCAGTGCATTAAACATCATTTGGGAGGGACGCTAGGATTTCCACTCTAGGGGTACCAGCGGCGATTTGTTTCTCTATCTGATCTAGCCAGACCGAGAGGGTTCTGGCTGTACAGGTAGAGGCAATGCTGGGACGTAACAAAGCCGTATTTGTTTCCCAGGATTTTTTTAACACGCTGACTTTTTATCCATGGGATCCCTCAATAGACCCATGTCTTCAAACGGAAGGGAAGATTTTGTTGACATATGGCCAACTGGAGCGTCCACCTTGGGTGTTTTGTCCCATAAATTGGTTTCCGCTTCCTCAAAGGGATATTTCCGTCTGAAGGAGTTAGAGAGCGCGGTTCTTTTTTCCATTCTCTCGCTATTAAAGGTTTAATATTATTATGAATCGGAAAGACCCTTCTACGTCTCTCTCCCAGGCCCTGAAACATGTGATCTTGTACGGAGTGGACCTCTTTAACATCCTCTATATGTATGGTCGCACGGATAGATTTTAACCCCTTAAGGACCGGGGGTTTTGGGATTTTTGCGTTTTTGTTTTGCGCTCCCTGCCTTCCAAAAGCCATAACATTTTTATATTTCCGCTCACATAGCCATATGACGGCTTATTTTTTGCGGGACAAGTTGTACTTTCTAACGCTACCATTTATTTTTGCATGTGATGTAGTGGGAAACGGGAAAAAAATTCCAAATGGGGTGAAATTGCAAAAAAAAAAGCAATTTCACCACAGTTTTACGGGTTTTTAAATTACAACGTTCGATTTGCGATAAAACTGACTGGTTAATTTTATTCTTCAGGTCAGTACGAATCCGGCAATACCTAATATGTATAGTTTTTCTTGCGTTTTGATAGTGAAAAAAAATTAAAAGTGGGAATTTTTTTATTTAATTTTTTTGTCGCCATGTTTTGACCCCTATAACTTTTTTGTAATTATGCGTATGGAGCAGTGTAGGGGCTCATTTTTTGCGGGCAATCTGAACTTTTAATTGATACCATTATGGGGTGCGTATGATGTTTTGATCACTTTTATTCATTTTTTTAGGAAATGAAGCGTCCAAAAATGGCGAACTAGCCATTTGGACGCTTTCTTTCCGTTTTTATGTTTACCGTATGGTGAATATTTTTAATATTATTATAGTATGATGCTTTCGCACATTGCGACACCCATTATGTGTAATTTTTTTATTTTTTATTTATTTTATTTTCATTTTGGGGAAAGGGGGTGATTTGAATTTTTATATTTTTTTATTTAATTTTTATTTTTTAAACTTTTTTCTTTTTTTTTACCACTTTCTTATAGTTCCCATAGGGAACTATAAGATGCAATCATCAGATTGCTATTCTCATATATTCCAATGCAATAGCATTGGAATATATGAGAAAATCGCATATTTCCTATGGAGCCTATTACAGTCATAGGCTCCATAGGAATATTGGTAGTACCCTAGGTTTCATTCACAGAAACCTAGGGTACTACATGCATGCTCCGGCTCCCCCTTGTGGCCATCAGGGGAGCCGGAGCAAAAGCCGAAAGTGAAACTTTCGGTTTTTGCGCGATCAGATGCCGTGGTCAGGATTGCTGCCGGTCGCGGACATGAGCTGCGGGTGTCAGCTTGATGAATCAAGCTTTTACCCGCAGCTCGGGCGCTCCCGCTCCGTGCGGGAGCGGGCGCCATCTTTAAAGTGCGGACGAAGGGCGTACATGTACGCCCTTCGTCCTTAAGAGGTTAATAGACCGTCAGTCTCTTCTGGACAAAATAGGGGTCTGCCAGAGCCGTCATCCGAAGAGGCTGATTCAGAGTCAGACAATAATTCTCCATCATCAATTTCAAGGGGAAGAACCAAGGTATGGGATCTCTGTGAGGTGGACATGGTGACTGAGAAGCCATTTTTAAGTCGACAGCGGAGTTAACCTCCTCTTTTATGATCGCTCTCATGGACTCCAGGAGAGATGGCGATTCCTCAGACACGATCTTTTCTGTGCACTTCTGACACAAGGCTTTTTTGCTCTTGGAGGTGAAGGACTTTCTACAAATGGCGCATTTCTTGATCTCAGTGCCCTAAAAGGGAAACATAAGGGCAGTAGGACAATGAGTCAGTTTGGGCCACCACCTCACCACATGTGAAATTTAAACAACCATAAAAAAAAAGGGGTGACATAAATATTTCTCCCCTGGGGGAGGAGGCTTACCGGGCTATGGGCAGAAGCAGGCTCACCAGGCTTCCTGGCGGTATCGTCTCCTGAGGCAGGCATCCTGACTGGAGCACAGGGTACAGCAGGTGAGTGCCACGTGAGCTGGATAGCTGGCTGCGGTCACAAACGCCGGCATCTCAGCTCCTCACCTTTATCCCAGAAGTGATCCACCCAAAACCTCGCAAGGAGAATCTCGCCTAGTGGCCTGAAATCCCACACGATTTTGCCCGCACGCGGGACTTGTGAAGCCGGGGATGCCTGCAAGCAGGGCTTACTACAGAGACGGGAAAAGGCGGCGAACGCTATCCCGGGGGACCCATCTCCTGCACCTGCCCTCCCAACATGAGGGGAACAAGTCTAGGGTGGACGAGAGAGGTTTTGCAGGAGCGCTCCTACGATTCCAGAGGACAGGAAACCACGACGGTGAGGTAAGTGGGAGGAGGCCTTTTTAAATGAATGCTCCTGCGTTGTTTACTGTCCTGGGGGCGGGGACACCCTCCTCTCAGCGCCGTTGTGGAGGGGCCGGGGAAAATAAGGTTTCTATACAAATATAAAAGAGGATTTTTTACGGTAAATACAGTGAGACTATGGACTCTTTACTGTAAGAGCAGTGAGACTATGGACTCTTTACTGTAAGAGCAGTGAGACTATGGACTCTTTACTGTAAGAGCAGTGAGACTATGGACTCTATACTGTAAGAGCAGTGAGACTATGGACTCTTTACTGTAAGAGCAGTGAGACTATGGACTCTTTACTGTAAGAGCAGTGAGACTATGGACTCTTTACTGTAAGAGCAGTAAGACTATGGACTCTATACTGTAAGAGCAGTGAGACTATGGACTCTTTACTGTAAGAGCAGTGATACTATGGACTCTTTACTGTAAGAGCAATGAGACTATGGACTCTTTACTGTAAGATCATTTAGACTATGGACTCTTTACTGTAAGAGCAATGAGACTATGGACTCTTTACTGTAAGAGCAGTGAGACTATGGACTATTTACTGTAAGAGCAGTGAGACTATGGACTCTTTACTGTAAGAGCAGTGAAAACATGGACTCTTTACTGTAAGAGCAGTTAGACTATGGACTCTTTACTGTAAGAGCAGTTAGACTATGGACTCTTTACTGTAAGAGCAATGAGACTATGGACTCTTTACTGTAAGAGCAGTGAGACTTTGGACTCTTTACTGTAGGAGCAGTGATACTATGGACTCTTTACTGTAAGAGCAGTGAGACTATGGACTATTTACTGTAGGAGCAGTGAGACTATGGACTCTTTACTGTAAGAGCAGTGAAAACATGGACTCTTTACTGTAAGAGCAGTGAGACTATGGACTATTTACTGTAAGAGCAGTGAGACTATGGACTCTTTACTGTAAGAGCAATGAGACTATGGACTCTATACTGTAAGAGCAGTGAGACTATGGACTATTTACTGTAAGAGCAGTGAGACTATGGACTCTTTACTGTAAGAGCAGTGAGACTATGGACTCTATACTGTAAGAGCAGTGAGACTATGGACTCTTTACTGTAAGAGCAATTAGACTATGGACTCTATACTGAAAAAGCAGAGAGACTATGGACTATTTACTGTAAGAGCAATGAGACTATGGACTCTTTACTGTAAGAGCAGTGAGACTATGGACTCTTTACTGTAAGAGCAGTGAAAACATGGACTCTTTACTGTAAGAGCAGTTAGACTATGGACTCTTTACTGCAAGAGCAGTGAGACTATGGACTCTTTACTGTAAGAGCAATGAGACTATGGACTCTTTACTGTAAGAGCAATGAGACTATGAACTCTTTACTGTAAGAGCAGCGAGACTATGGACTCTTTACTGTAAGAGCAGTGAAAACATGGACTCTTTACTGTAAGAGCAGTGAGACTATGGAACTCTTTACTGTAAGAGCAGTGAAACTATGGACTCTTTACTGTAAGAGCAGTGAAACTATGGACTCTTTACTGTAAGAGCAGTGAGACTATGGACTCTTTACTGTAGGAGCAGTGAGACTATGGACTCTTTACTGTAAGAGCAGTGAGACTATGGACTCTTTACTGTAAGAGCAGTGAGACTATGGACTCTTTACTGTAAGAGCAGTTAGACTATGGACTCTTTACTGTAAGAGCGGTGAGAATATGGACTCTTTACTGTAAGAGCAGGGAGACTATGGACTCTTTACTGTAAGAGCAATGAGACTATGGACTCTTTACTGTAAGAGCAGTGAGACTATGGACTCTTTACTGTAAGAGCAGTGAGACTATGGACTCTTTACTGTAAGAGCAGTGAGACTATGGACTCTTTACTGTAAGAGCAGTGAGACTATGGACTCTTTACTGTAAGAGCAGTGAGACTATGGACTCTTTACTGTAAGAGCAGTGAGACTATGGACTCTTTACTGTAAGAGCAGTGAGACTATGGACTCTTTACTGTAAGAGCAGTGAGACTATGGACTCTTTACTGTAAGAGCAGTGAGACTATGGACTCTTTACTGTAAGAGCAGTGAGACTATGGACTCTTTACTGTAAGAGCAGTGAGACTATGGACTCTTTACTGTAAGAGCAGTGAGACTATGGACTCTTTACTGTAAGAGCAGTGAGACTATGGACTCTTTACTGTAAGAGCAGTGAGACTATGGACTCTTTACTGTAAGAGCAGTGAGACTATGGACTCTTTACTGTAAGAGCAGTGAGACTATGGACTCTTTACTGTAAGAGCAGTGAGACTATGGACTCTTTACTGTAAGAGCAGTGAGACTATGGACTCTTTACTGTAAGAGCAGTGAGACTATGGACTCTTTACTGTAAGAGCAGTGAGACTATGGACTCTTTACTGTAAGAGCAGTGAGACTATGGACTCTTTACTGTAAGAGCAGTGAGACTATGGACTCTTTACTGTAAGAGCAGTGAGACTATGGACTCTTTACTGTAAGAGCAGTGAGACTATGGACTCTTTACTGTAAGAGCAGTGAGACTATGGACTCTTTACTGTAAGAGCAGTGAGAACTATGGACTCTTTACTGTAAGAGCAGTGAGACTATGGACTCTTTACTGTAAGAGCAGTGAGACTATGGACTCTTTACTGTAAGAGCAGTGAGACTATGGACTCTTTACTGTAAGAGCAGTGAGACTATGGACTCTTTACTGTAAGAGCAGTGAGACTATGGACTCTTTACTGTAAGAGCAGTGAGACTATGGACTCTTTACTGTAAGAGCAGTGAGACTATGGACTCTTTACTGTAAGAGCAGTGAGACTATGGACTCTTTACTGTAAGAGCAGTGAGACTATGGACTCTTTACTGTAAGAGCAGTGAGACTATGGACTCTTTACTGTAAGAGCAGTGAGACTATGGACTCTTTACTGTAAGAGCAGTGAGACTATGGACTCTTTACTGTAAGAGCAGTGAGACTATGGACTCTTTACTGTAAGAGCAGTGAGACTATGGACTCTTTACTGTAAGAGCAGTGAGACTATGGACTCTTTACTGTAAGAGCAGTGAGACTATGGACTCTTTACTGTAAGAGCAGTGAGACTATGGACTCTTTACTGTAAGAGCAGTGAGACTATGGACTCTTTACTGTAAGAGCAGTGAGACTATGGACTCTTTACTGTAAGAGCAGTGAGACTATGGACTCTTTACTGTAAGAGCAGTGAGACTATGGACTCTTTACTGTAAGAGCAGTGAGACTATGGACTCTTTACTGTAAGAGCAGTGAGACTATGGACTCTTTACTGTAAGAGCAGTGAGACTATGGACTCTTTACTGTAAGAGCAGTGAGACTATGGACTCTTTACTGTAAGAGCAGTGAGACTATGGACTCTTTACTGTAAGAGCAGTGAGACTATGGACTCTTTACTGTAAGAGCAGTGAGACTATGGACTCTTTACTGTAAGAGCAGTGAGACTATGGACTCTTTACTGTAAGAGCAGTGAGACTATGGACTCTTTACTGTAAGAGCAGTGAGACTATGGACTCTTTACTGTAAGAGCAGTGAGACTATGGACTCTATACTGTAAGAGCAGTGAGACTATGGACTCTTTACTGTAAGAGCAGTGAGACTATGGACTCTTTACTGTAAGAGCAGTGAGACTATGGACTCTTTACTGTAAGAGCAGTGAGACTATGGACTCTTTACTGTAAGAGCAGTGAGACTATGGACTCTTTACTGTAAGAGCAGTGAGACTATGGACTCTTTACTGTAAGAGCAGTGAGACTATGGACTCTTTACTGTAAGAGCAGTGAGACTATGGACTCTTTACTGTAAGAGCAGTGAGACTATGGACTCTTTACTGTAAGAGCAGTGAGACTATGGACTCTTTACTGTAAGAGCAGTGAGACTATGGACTCTTTACTGTAAGAGCAGTGAGACTATGGACTCTTTACTGTAAGAGCAGTGAGACTATGGACTCTTTACTGTAAGAGCAGTGAGACTATGGACTCTTTACTGTAAGAGCAGTGAGACTATGGACTCTTTACTGTAAGAGCAGTGAGACTATGGACTCTTTACTGTAAGAGCAGTGAGACTATGGACTCTTTACTGTAAGAGCAGTGAGACTATGGACTCTTTACTGTAAGAGCAGTGAGACTATGGACTCTTTACTGTAAGAGCAGTGAGACTATGGACTCTTTACTGTAAGAGCAGTGAGACTATGGACTCTTTACTGTAAGAGCAGTGAGACTATGGACTCTTTACTGTAAGAGCAATGAGACTATGGACTCTTTACTGTAAGAGCAGTGAGACTATGGACTCTTTACTGTAAGAGCAGTGAGACTATGGACTCTTTACTGTAAGAGCAGTGAGACTATGGACTCTTTACTGTAAGAGCAGTGAGACTATGGACTCTTTACTGTAAGAGCAGTGAGACTATGGACTCTTTACTGTAAGAGCAGTGAGACTATGGACTCTTTACTGTAAGAGCAATGAGACTATGGACTCTTTACTGTAAGAGCAGTGAGACTATGGACTCTTTACTGTAAGAGCAGTGAGACTATGGACTCTTTACTGTAAGAGCAGTGAGACTATGGACTCTTTACTGTAAGAGCAGTGAGACTATGGACTCTTTACTGTAAGAGCAGTGAGACTATGGACTCTTTACTGTAAGAGCAGTGAGACTATGGACTCTTTACTGTAAGAGCAGTGAGACTATGGACTCTTTACTGTAAGAGCAGTGAGACTATGGACTCTTTACTGTAAGAGCAGTGAGACTATGGAACTCTTTACTGTAAGAGCAGTGAGACTATGGACTCTTTACTGTAAGAGCAGTGAGACTATGGACTCTTTACTGTAAGAGCAGTGAGACTATGGACTCTTTACTGTAAGAGCAGTGAGACCATGGACTCTTTACTGTAAGAGCAGTGAGACTATGGACTCTTTACTGTAAAAGCAGTGAGACTATGGACTCTTTACTGTAAGAGCAGTGAGACCATGGACTCTTTACTGTAAGAGCAGTGAGACTATGGACTCTTTACTGTAAGAGCAGTGAGACTATGGACTCTTTACTGTAAGAGCAGTGAGACTATGGACTCTTTACTGTAAGAGCAGTGAGACTATGGACTCTTTACTGTAAGAGCAGTGAGACTATGGACTCTTTACTGTAAGAGCAGTGAGACTATGGACTCTTTACTGTAAGAGCAGTGAGACTATGGACTCTTTACTGTAAGAGCAGTGAGACTATGGACTCTTTACTGTAAGAGCAGTGAGACTATGGACTCTTTACTGTAAGAGCAGTGAGACTATGGACTCTTTACTGTAAGAGCAGTGAGACTATGGACTCTTTACTGTAAGAGCAGTGAGACTATGGACTCTTTACTGTAAGAGCAGTGAGACTATGGACTCTTTACTGTAAGAGCAGTGAGACTATGGACTCTTTACTGTAAGAGCAGTGAGACTATGGACTCTTTACTGTAAGAGCAGTGAGACTATGGACTCTTTACTGTAAGAGCAGTGAGACTATGGACTCTTTACTGTAAGAGCAGTGAGACTATGGACTCTTTACTGTAAGAGCAGTGAGACTATGGACTCTTTACTGTAAGAGCAGTGAGACTATGGACTCTTTACTGTAAGAGCAGTGAGACTATGGACTCTTTACTGTAAGAGCAGTGAGACTATGGACTCTTTACTGTAAGAGCAGTGAGACTATGGACTCTTTACTGTAGGAGCAGTGAGACTATGGACTCTTTACTGTAAGAGCAGTGAGACTATGGACTCTTTACTGTAAGAGCAGTGAGACTATGGACTCTTTACTGTAAGAGCAGTGAGACTATGGACTCTTTACTGTAAGAGCAGTGAGACTATGGACTCTTTACTGTAAGAGCAGTGAGACTATGGACTCTTTACTGTAAGAGCAGTGAGACTATGGACTCTTTACTGTAAGAGCAGTGAGACTATGGACTCTTTACTGTAAGAGCAGTGAGACTATGGACTCTTTACTGTAAGAGCAGTGAGACTATGGACTCTTTACTGTAAGAGCAGTGAGACTATGGACTCTTTACTGTAAGAGCAGTGAGACTATGGACTCTTTACTGTAAGAGCAGTGAGACTATGGACTCTTTACTGTAAGAGCAGTGAAGACTATGGACTCTTTACTGTAAGAGCAGTGAGACTATGGACTCTTTACTGTAAGAGCAGTGAGACTATGGACTCTTTACTGTAAGAGCAGTGAGACTATGGACTCTTTACTGTAAGAGCAGTGAGACTATGGACTCTTTACTGTAAGAGCAGTGAGACCATGGACTCTTTACTGTAAGAGCAGTGAGACTATGGACTCTTTACTGTAAGAGCAGTGAGACTATGGACTCTTTACTGTAAGAGCAGTGAGACTATGGACTCTTTACTGTAAGAGCAGTGAGACTATGGACTCTTTACTGTAAGAGCAGTGAGACTATGGACTCTTTACTGTAAGAGCTGTGAGACTATGGACTCTTTACTGTAAGAGCAGTGAGACTATGGACTCTTTACTGTAAGAGCAGTGAGACTATGGACTCTTTACTGTAAGAGCAATGAGACTATGGACTCTTTACTGTAAGAGCAGTGAGACTATGGACTCTTTACTGTAAGAGCAGTGAGACTATGGACTCTTTACTGTAAGAGCAGTGAGACTATGGACTCTATACTGTAAGAGCAGTGAGACTATGGACTCTTTACTGTAAGAGCAGTGAGACTATGGACTCTTTACTGTAAGAGCAGTGAGACTATGGACTCTTTTACTGTAAGAGCAGTGAGACTATGGACTCTTTACTGTAAGAGCAGTGAGACTATGGACTCTTTTACTGTAAGAGCAGTGAGACTATGGACTCTTTACTGTAAGAGCAGTGAGACTATGGACTCTTTACTGTAAGAGCAGGAGACTTATGGACTCTTTACTGTAAGAGCAGTGAGACTATGGACTCTTTACTGTAAGAGCAGTGAGACTATGGACTCTTTACTGTAAGAGCAGTGAGACTATGGACTCTTTACTGTAAGAGCAGTGAGACTATGGACTCTTTACTGTAAGAGCAGTGAGACTATGGACTCTTTACTGTAAGAGCAGTGAGACTATGGACTCTTTACTGTAAGAGCAGTGAGACTATGGACTCTTTACTGTAAGAGCAGTGAGACTATGGACTCTTTACTGTAAGAGCAGTGAGACTATGGACTCTTTACTGTAAGAGCAGTGAGACTATGGACTCTTTACTGTAAGAGCAGTGAGACTATGGACTCTTTACTGTAAGAGCAGTGAGACTATGGACTCTTTACTGTAAGAGCAGTGAGACTATGGACTCTTTACTGTAAGAGCAGTGAGACTATGGACTCTTTACTGTAAGAGCAGTGAGACTATGGACTCTTTACTGTAAGAGCAGTGAGACTATGGACTCTTTACTGTAAGAGCAGTGAGACTATGGACTCTTTACTGTAAGAGCAGTGAGACTATGGACTCTTTACTGTAAGAGCAGTGAAGACTATGGACTCTTTACTGTAAGAGCAGTGAGACTATGGACTCTTTACTGTAAGAGCAGTGAGACTATGGACTCTTTACTGTAAGAGCAGTGAGACTATGGACTCTTTACTGTAAGAGCAATGAGACTATGAACTCTTTACTGTAAGAGCAGCGAGACTATGGACTCTTTACTGTAAGAGCAGTGAAAACATGGACTCTTTACTGTAAGAGCAGTGAGACTATGGAACTCTTTACTGTAAGAGCAGCGAGACTATGGACTCTTTACTGTAAGAGCAGTGAGACTATGGACTCTTTACTGTAAGAGCAGTGAGACCGTGGACTCTTTACTGTAGGAGCAGTGAGACTATGGATTTTTTACTGTAAAAGCAGTAAGACTATGGACTCTTTACTGTAAGAGCAGTGATACTATGGACTCTTTACTGTAAAAGCAGTAAGACTATGGACTCTTTACCATAAGAGCAGTGAGACTATGGACTCTTTACTGTAAAAGCAGTAAGACTATGGACTCTTTACTGTAAGAGCAGTGAGACTATGGACTCTTTACCATAAGAGCAGTGAGACTATGGACTCTTTACCATAAGAGCAGTGAGACTATGGACTCTTTACTGTAAGAGCAATGAGACTATGAACTCTTTACTGTAAGAGCAATGAGACTATGGAACTCTTTACTGTAAGAGCAGCGAGACTATGGACTCTTTACTGTAAGAGCAGTGAGACTATGGACTCTTTACTGTAAGAGCAATGAGACTATGAACTCTTTACTGTAAGAGCAATGAGACTATGAACTCTTTACTGTAAGAGCAGTGAGACTATGGACTCTTTACTGTAAGAGCAGTGAAAACATGGACTCTTTACTGTAAGAGCAGTTAGACTATGGACTCTTTACTGTAAGAGCAGTGAAAACATGGACTCTTTACTGTAAGAGCAGTTAGAGTATGGACTCTTTACTGTAAGAGCAGTGAGAGTATGGACTCTTTACTGTAAGAGCAGTGAGAGTATGGACTCTTTACTGTAGGAGCAGTGAGACTATGGACTCTTTACTGTAGGAGCAAAGAGACTATGGACTATTTACTGTAAGAGCAGTGAGACTATGGACTCTTTACTGTAAGAGCAGTGAGACTATGGACTCTTTACTGTATGAGCAGTGAGACTATGGACTCTATACTGTAAGAGCAGTGAGACTATGGACTCTATACTGTAAGAGCAGTGAGACTATGGACTTTATACTGTAAGAGCAGTGAGACTATGGACTCTTTACTGTAAGAGCAGTGAGACCATGGACTCTTTACTGTAAGAGCGGTGAGACTATGGACTCTTTACTGTAAGAGCAGTGAGACTATGGACTCTATACTGTAAAAGCAGTGAGACTATGAACTCTTTACTGTAAGAGCAGTGAGACTATGGACTCTATACTGTAAGAGCAGAGAGACTAAGGACTCTTTACTGTAAGAGCAGTAAGACTATGGACTCTTTACTGTAAGAGCAGTGAGACTATGGACTCTTTACTGTAAGAGCAGTGAGACTATGGACTCTTTACTGTATAAGCAGTGACACTATGGACTCTTTACTGTAAGAGCAGTGAGACTATGGTATCTTTACTGTAAGAGCAGTGAGACTAAGGACTCTTTACTGTAAGAGCAGTGAGACTATAAACTTTACTGTAAGAGCAATGAGAATATGGACTCTTTACTGTAAGAGCAGTGAGACTATGGACTCTTTACTGTAGGAGCAATGAGAATATGGACTCTTTACTGTAAGAGCAGTGAGACTATGGACTCTTTACGGTAAGAGCAGTGAGACTATGGACTCTTTACGGTAAAAGCAGTGAAGACATGGACTCTTTACTGTAAGAGCAGTGACACTATGGACTCTATACTGTAAGAGCAGTGAGACTATGGACTCTGTACTGTAAGAGCAGTGAGACTATGGACTCTTTACTGTAAGAGCAGTGAGACTATGGACTCTTTACTGTAAGAGCAGTGAGACTATGGACTCTTTACTGTAAGAGCAGTGAGACTATGGACTCTTTACTGTAAGAGCAGTGAGACTATGGACTCTTTACTGTAAGAGCAGTGAGACTATGGACTCTGTACTGTAAGCAGTGAGACTATGGACTCTTTACTGTAAGAGCAGTGAGACTATGGACTCTTTACTGTAAGAGCAGTGAGACTATGGACTCTTTACTGTAAGAGCAGTGAGACTATGGACTCTTTACTGTATGAGCAGTGAGACTATGGACTCTTTACTGTAAGAGCAGTGAGACTATAGACTCTTTACTGTAAGAGCAGTGACACTATGGACTCTTTACTGTAAGAGCAGTGAGACTATGGACTCTGCACTGTAAGAGCAGTGAGACTATGGACTCTGTACTGTAAGAGCAGTGAGACTATGGACTCTTTACTGTAAGAGCAGTGAGACTATGGACTCTTTACTGTAAGAGCAGTGAGACTATGGACTCTTTACTGTAAGAGCAGTGAGACTATGGACTCTTTACTGTAAGAGCAGTGAGACTATGGACTCTTTACTGTAGGAGCAGTGAGACTATGGACTCTTTTACTGTAAGAGCAGTGAGACTATGGACTCTTTACTGTAAGAGCAGTGAGACTATGGACTCTGTACTGTAAGAGCAGTGAGACTATGGACTCTTTACTGTAAGAGCAGTGAGACCATGGACTCTTTACTGTAAGAGCGGTGAGACTATGGACTCTTTACTGTAAGAGCAGTGAGACTATGGACTCTTTACTGTAAGAGCAGTGAGACTATGGACTCTATACTGTAAGAGCAGTGAGACTATGGACTCTATACTGTAAGAGCAGTGAGACTATGGACTCTATACTGTAAGAGCAGTGAGACTATGGACTCTATACTGTAAGAGCAGTGAGACTATGGACTCTTTACTGTAAGAGCAGTGAGACTATGGACTCTTTACTGTAAGAGCAGTGAGACTATGGACTCTTTACTGTAAGAGCAGTGAGACTATGGACTCTTTACTGTAGGAGCAAAGAGACTATGGACTATTTACTGTAAGAGCAGTGAGACTATGGACTCTTTACTGTAAGCAGTGAGACTATGGACTCTTTACTGTAAGAGCAGTGAGACTATAGACTCTTTACTGTAAGAGCAGTGAGACTATGGACTCTGTACTGTAAGCAGTGAGACTATGGACTCTTTACTGTAAGAGCAGTGAGACTATGGACTCTTTACTGTAAGAGCAGTGAGACTATAGACTCTTTACTGTAAGAGCAGTGAGACTATGGACTCTTTACTGTATGAGCAGTGAGACTATAGACTCTTTACTGTAAGAGCAGTGAGACTATAGACTCTTTACTGTAAGAGCAGTGACACTATGGACTCTTTACTGTAAGAGCAGTGAGACTATGGACTCTGCACTGTAAGAGCAGTGAGACTATGGACTCTGTACTGTAAGAGCAGTGAGACTATGGACTCTTTACTGTAAGAGCAGTGAGACTATAGACTCTTTACGGTAAGAGCAGTGAGACTATGGACTCTTTACTGTAAGAGCAGTGAGACTATGGACTCTTTACTGTAAGAGCAGTGAGACTATGGACTCTTTACTGTAGGAGCAAAGAGACTATGGACTATTTACTGTAAGAGCAGTGAGACTATGGACTCTTTACTGTAGAGCAGTGAGACTATGGACTCTTTACTGTAAGAGCAGTGAGACTATAGACTCTTTACTGTAAGAGCAGTGAGACTATAGACTCTTTACTGTAAGAGCAGTGAGACTATGGACTCTGTACTGTAAGAGCAGTGAGACTATGGACTCTTTACTGTAAGAGCAGTGAGACTATGGACTCTTTACTGTAAGAGCAGTGAGACTATGGACTCTTTACTGTATGAGCAGTGAGACTATGGACTCTTTACTGTAAGAGCAGTGAGACTATGGACTCTTTACTGTAAGAGCAGTTAGACTATGGA
This sequence comes from Bufotes viridis, assembly GCA_033119425.1. Taxonomy (NCBI): domain Eukaryota; kingdom Metazoa; phylum Chordata; class Amphibia; order Anura; family Bufonidae; genus Bufotes; species Bufotes viridis. Next base: position 4,667,224 of record CM065592.1, read on the forward strand.
CTCTTTACTGTAAGAGCAGTGAGACTATGGACTCTTTACTGTAAGAGCAGTGAGACTATGGACTCTTTACTGTAAGAGCAATGAGACTATGGACTCTGTTACTGTAAGAGCAGTGAGACTATGGACTCTTTACTGTAAGAGCAGTGAGACTATGGACTCTTTACTGTAAGAGCAGTGAGACTATGGACTCTTTACTGTAAGAGCAGTGAGAACATGGACTCTTTACTGTAAGAGCAGTTAGACTATGGACTCTTTACTGTAAGAGCAGTGAGACTATGGACTCTTTACTGTAAGAGCAGTGAGACTATGGACTCTTTACTGTAAGAGCAGTGAGACCATGGACTCTTTACTGTAAGAGCAGTGAGACTATGGACTCTTTACTGTAAGAGCAGTGAGACTATGGACTCTATACTATAAGAGCAGTGAGACTATGGACTCTTTACTGTAAGAGCGGTGAGACTATGGACTCTTTACTGTAAGAGCAGTGAGACTATGGACTCTGTACTGTAAGAGCAGTGAGACTATGGACTCTTTACTGTAAGAGCAGTGAGACCATGGACTCTTTACTGTAAGAACAGTGAGACTATGGACTCTTTACTGTAAGAGCGGTGAGACTATGGACTCTTTACTGTAAGAGCGGTGAGACTATGGACTCTTACCTCTGCTGTCTGTGTACCCTTCCTCCTCCTACCTCTGCTGTCTGTGTGCACTTCCTCCTCCTCCTTCCTCTGCTGTCTGTGTCCCCTTCCTCCTCCTCTTACCTCTGCTGTCTGTGTACCCTTCCTCCTCCTCTATACCTCTGCTGTCTGTGTACCCTTCCTCCTCCTCTATACCTCTGCTGTCTGTGAGCCCCCTTCCTCCTCCTCTCTACCTCTGCTGTCTGTGTCCCCTTCCTCCTCCTCTATACCTCTGCTGTCTGTGAGCCCCCTTCCTCCTCCTCTCTACCTCTGCTGTCTGTGTCCCCTTTCTCCTCCTCTTTACCTCTGCTGTCTGTGAGCCCCCTTCCTCCTCCTCTCTACCTCTGCTGTCTGTGTTTCCTTTCTCCGCCTCCCTCACACAATCCATCTTACTACTACCCCCATCATTCTAGGCCAGGCTCTGGCTGCACATACAGGATGGCCGCCATTTTGATTCCTCATGAACATTACCCCCTCACAGAACTCGCGGCTTCTATTAGCACCACTGTACTCCGAATAAAACAGCCCCTCCCTAACTGGCTGGTCACATGGCCGTGACGTCATCACAGCCAATTCAAGTACACCGCTCTTCTCCACTCCTGAGCTCCGCCCCTTCCTGTTCTGATCACATGGCGGTGACGTCATCCCAGGTCCTTCAGCTCCTGCAGCAAAACCAAAGAAGGTCGTGGTAAGTAGTCACTGCTGTGTCCGCAGCCTCTTCTCTCTGGTATCAGCCATTATTATATATATACACACTATATATATATATATATATATATATATATATATATATATAGCTGTCTGTGGCCCCAGGATACATTAACACCGGCCCCGTATACAGAGGATATATATATACAGCCCTCGCTGGCTGTGGCCCCAGGATACATTCACACCGGCCCCGTATACAGAGGATATATATATACAGTCCTCGCTGGCTGTGGCCCCAGGATACATTCACACCGGCCCCGTATACAGAGGATATATATATACAGCCCTCGCTGGCTGTGGCCCCAGGATACATTCACACCGGCCCCTGTATACAGAGGATATATATATATACAGCCCTCACTGGCTGTGGCCCCCAGGATACATTAACACCGGCCCCGTATACAGAGGATATATATATACAGCCCTCGCTGGCTGTGGCCCCAGGATACATTCACACCGGCCCCTGTATACAGAGGATATATATATATACAGCCCTCACTGGCTGTGGCCCCCAGGATACATTCCCACTGGCCCCATATACAGAGGATATATATATATACAGCCCTCGCTGGCTGTGGCCCCAGGATACATTCACACCGGCCCCTGTATACAGAGGATATATATATATATACAGCCCTCGCTGGCTGTGGCCCCAGGATACATTCACACCGGCCCCTGTATACAGAGGATATATATATATATATACAGCTCTCGCTGACTGTGGCCCCCAGGATACATCAACACCGGCCCCGTATACAGAGGATATATATATACAGCCCTCACTGGCTGTGGCCCCAGGATACATTCACACCGACCCCGTATACAGAGGATATATATATATATACAGCCCTCGCTGGCTGTGGCCCCAGGATACATTCACACCGGCCCCTTATACAGAGGATATATATATATACAGCCTTCGATGGCTGTGGCCCCAGGATACATTCACACCGGCCCCTGTATACAGAGGATATATATATACACAGCCCTCGCTGACTGTGGCCCCAGGATACATTCACACCGGCTCCATATACAGAGGATATATATATATACAGCCCTCGCTGGCTGTGGCCCTAGGATACATTCACACCGGCCCCGTATACAGAGGATATATATACAGCCCTCGCTGGCTGTGGCCCCAGGATACATTCACACCGGCCTCGTATACAGAGGATATATATATACAGCCCCCCACTGGCTGTGGCCCCAGGATACATTCACACCGGCCCCTGTATACAGAGGATATATATATATACAGCCCTCGCTGACTGTGGCCCCAGGATACATTCACACCGGCTCCATATACAGAGGATATATATATATACAGCCCTCGCTGGCTGTGGCCCTAGGATACATTCACACCGGCCCCGTATACAGAGGATATATATCAATACAGCCCTCGCTGGCTGTGGCCCCAGGATACATTCACACCGGCCTCGTATACAGAGGATATATATATACAGCCCCCCACTGGCTGTGGCCCCAGGATACATTCACACCGGCCCCTGTATACAGAGGATATATATATACAGCCCTCGCTGGCTGTGGCCCCCAGGATACATTCACACCGGCCCCGTATACAGAGGATATATATATATATATTCAGCCCTCGCTGACTGTGGCCCCAGGATACATTCACACCGGCCCCATATACAGAGGATATATATATATATATACAGCCCTCGCTGGCTGTGGCCCCCAGGATACATTCACACCGGACCCGTATACAGAGGATATATATATATATACAGCCCTCACTGGCTGTGGCCCCCAGGATACATTCACACCGACCTCATATACAGAGGATATATATATATACAGCCCTCGCTGGCTGTGGCCCCAGGATACATTCACACCGGCCCTGTATACAGAGGATATATAAATATATATATACAGTCCTCGCTGGCTGTGGCCCCCAGGATACATTCACACCGGCCCCATATACAGAGGATATATATATATATACAGCCCTCGCTGGCTGTGGCCCCCAGGATACATTCACACCGGCCCGTATACAGAGGATATATATATACCAGCCCTCGCTGGCTGTGGCCCCAGGATACATTCACACCGGCCCCGTATACAGAGGATATATATATATCCAGCCCTCGCTGGCTGTGGCCCCCAGGATACATTCACACCGGCCCCGTATACAGAGGATATATATATATACAGCCCTCACTGGCTGTGGCCCCCAGGATACATTCACACCGGCCCCGTATACAGAGTATATATATATATACAGCCCTCGCTGGCTGTGGCCCCCAGGATACATTCACACTGGCCCCATATACAGAGGATATATATATACAGCCCTCGCTGGCTGTGGCCCCAGGATACATTCACACCGGCCCCTGTATACAGACGATATATATATACAGCCCTCGCTGGCTGTGGCCCCCAGGAATCGAAAATAACTCCAATGCGTTTGGTGCGAATGCGTGGTATTTATTAGTCATGCGGCAAAATACACTTAAATATGTTGTGACGTTTCGGCATACAAAAGCCTTTTTCAAACTGTGTGAAATATAAGCAAAAAAGAACAAAATAAGATATACAATATTACATGTCTCCACGATAGCACATGTCTCCACAATACAGGGCTCCAGACAAAAAAAAAAACCTAGGAGCCATTGGCTCCTAAACTGAAAAATTTAGGAGCCAAATAAAAATTTTAGTCGCCAAATTTAAATACATACATAATTATGATATAAAAAATAGCCTCATTCACACGTCCGTGTTTGGTCAGTGATTTCCATTAGTGATTGTGAGCCAAAGCCAGGCGTGTATGCTACACAGCCCTAAAGTATAAGGGAAAGATCTGCTCTTGATCTGTGTTTAAAGCTGCACCTGGTTTTGGCCAAAAATGACTGATGGAAATCACTGACCGAAGACTGACTGTGTGAATGAGGCATCAGTGTTCGGTCAGTGATTTCCATCAGTGATTTTGAGCAAAAACCAGGTGCGGCTTTAAACACAGAACAGGAGCAGATCTTTCCCTTACCCTGGGTTCACACCTGAGCGTTTTACAGCGCGTTCAAGCGCGCTGTAAAGCGCTCAACAGATAAAACCAATGCATCCCTATGGGAGTGGTTCACACTTGAGCGTTTTTACAGCGCGTTTGAGCGCGCTGTAAACGCATGCTATAAACAAGTACTTGAGCTTCTTTTGGGGGCGTTTGGCCGCGTTTGTGATTGACACCACAGTAGTCAATCACAAGAGCAGCAGCGTTTACTGCAGCGTTTCCTATTTGCAAAAACGCGCTGAAATACGCGCGACAAAAACGCGCGTAAAACGCGCGTTTTTAGAACGCTCAGGTCTGAACCCAGGGTTATACTTTGTCTGTGGAGGATCCAATCCTGGTTTTGGCTCACAATCACTGATAGAAATCACTGACCAAACACTGATGTGTTAATGAGAGCTGACTGTGACTGTGCTTATATGGCGTTCTAATTTGTGCTTCCATTCTGCATTTCCGTGATTTCGGACCCATTCAAGTGAATGGGTTCGCATCCGTGATGCAGAGTGCACGCGGGCTGCTGCCGGTGTATTGCGGAAGTGCTGTTTGTGGGCCGCAATACAGGCAGGGGCAGAACACTTTCTTGTGATAACTGGTGATGACAGCAGCGCTGTGTGACAGTAGCTACTGACACCACCTACTAAGGATTTAGCATAGACAAGTATGACTTCTCAATGCTAAATCTTACAGCATGTCCTAATTATAAGTAAATGGACATTATGGTGCTGGCTGAGACTCACTGGCTAAATGAAGAGCTGAAGGGTTAAACTTTAAACAACTGGGGAAAAAAAAAACCTTACTAATCTGAACAAGGGGGAAGGGAGGGCAGCAGGAGCCATACTGAGTGTCACAGAACTCACGTCAGGAGCCGGAGGACTGCAGGAGGCAATGATGCTGGGACTCAGCAGTCCTTCTGCAGGGGGGGCAGAGGAGCCGCATTGTCACAGGACTCGCATGTCAGGAGCTGGAGGGGGGGAGGCACTGACCCAGGCACCCGGCCGTCCTCCTGCAGGTCTCTGTCAGTGCTCCTAAGCGCGCTCTCTTCCCGGGCTCTGTGAGGGGGCGGGGCCCAGGACGAGCCACTACAGGCTGGCAGAGCAGGCTGGATGTCGGGGGCTGGGCTCAGCGGACGTGCCGAGCGTGGCGCGTCTGCTGAAGAGAGTTTTTTCTCCCTTAAAGCTGCCGCGCGGAGGTGGGACAAGTCGCAAATGGCGATAAGACTTAAAAGTCTTGTCGCCATTTGCAAATTCCTGGTCGCATTTGCGACCATTTTGGTCGCCATCTGGAGCGCTGCAATAGCGCACGTCTCCACAATAGCGCACGTCTCCACAATAGCGCACGTCTCCACAATAGCGCACGTCTCCACGATAGCGCTGGAGAAATGGTCAGGTGCAGACATATAATGTATATAAACATATACACAGTAGAGACACTAGGGCCAATAGTCCAGAATCACACGTAGAATCTTGACGGTATGGTTTATGTTAAGGAAGGAAATCAAAACATTTTTAGGTGATGGACAAAGGCAGTTTCTAAGAGGATTCTATCATAGTGCTACATCCGGTTACGGGCAAATGGAGAGTCCTAGACAGAGTTGTATAATGGTGGAATATTGTATTCATATGACGGTAAATAACATGTCCCCATGATGGTGGAAGTTTGTGAGCATAGACAGGATCGTTCAGACAACAGGTATTGGTTTGACTTACCGAAACCGCTCTGGAGGTATAGAACCAGGATGCTGCGCTATATGGGTAATGCGCGTGCAACAGCACGCTTAGGTCTGCGCAATCACGCAAAGTGCGCAATGGTTTAAGAGGGCTGCCGATACCGGAAGTGGTCACGGACGCCGAGGCGCGTCACGTGGTGATGGCCGGAAGTGGACACAATCCACTTGCGTTCCATAGACAGGTTAGAATAGTAATGGGAACTGTAAATGCATTAATGGTAGAAGGATACATATACTGAAAGGAGATATATATATACTAACCCAAGGGATTAAATAGTAGGAACCTGGGGAGAAAAATCGGACATAGGATTAGAGACTATAGAGCACTATATATAATATATATATATATATATAGTCGCTCAGAGATGAGGCAGCACTCCAATGCAGGTAAAGGTGACCCAATTTTATTCCAAAGCTACGTTTCTGCCTTCTCAATGAGGCCTTTGTCAAGGCTTGACAAAGGCCTCATTGAAAGGCAGCATAGCTTGGAGTAAAATGGGCCCCTACCTGCATTGGAGTGCTGCTCATCTCTGAGCGACTATTTGTGAGGAAGATTGTCCGTTTTCCGGAGGAATTGCACCCATCTACACCCCTACAGTGCTGCTTCATTTTGGCGTTTGTATATATATATATATATATATATATATATATATATATATATATATATATACATACCTACACAGATCCTGGTAATAATACTAGGAATATAGTACTTCACATAATGTAGATTTGGAAATGACCAATAGTACGTATAGTCCATATAGTGAGACATGTTTGGTACCTTTACTTAGAAAAAACATGCATATTGGAAACATGAAAGGTGTATTTGATCCGTCATGGTCCTGTGGGTATTGATTCGTTGTACCGAAGATCTATGGTACCAATATAGTCACAGCGGTACACACGGTGAAATATTACTGTTGTGAGTATGGGGACTGTACGGAAATGTAGGTATTGGGGTTGTGGCGCTATTCTATGAAACATTGCACCTCGTAGTCTCTGTTTAACCCTTTGGGTTCCACGCAGTCCAGCTTGTGAATGCAGAATGCTTCGCGCTTTTTAAGGGACGTTACTCTGTCATAGCCTCTTCTATGGGGTGAAATGTGATCAAGAACTTGAAATTTTAATTGGGAGATATTATGGCCCATCTGGTGAAAAGGAATTGGAAGTAGGAGATTTTTTTTCGTCTGATCGAAGATTTGTGTTGACAAATCCGGTCTTTCACTGTTTGTGGGGTTTCGCCTGTGTAAACTTTACCGCATGGGCGTTTGATAAGGTAAATGACAAATGAAGATGTGCACGTGTAGAAGTCTGAAATGGCAAATTGTTGTCCGGAACATGGATGGTGAAAGTAGGGGCCTTTGAGGACGTGAGCATTGTGCACATTGCAAGCAGGGGAAGGTACCGTGTTTTGGTGGACCTAAAAACCTTTGTAGGGGGAGGTTACGCAGAGGGCCAATGTCTGCCTTCACTAGCAGATCTCGAAGATTTTTCGGACGAGGGGTGCATGCTAGAATTGGGCTTCTGAATTCATCAATGTCAGGGAATGCTTTGTGTAAGATATGCCAATGGCTCCGTATGCTGTTCAGTACTTTCTTCATGCGAGGATGGTACGTATGTACAAAAGGAATGCGGGATAATTTGGGTTTGGTAGTGCGAATGTGGGAAGTATCGGATTGTCGTAAAATGTGATCAGGGTACCCTCTCTCTCTGAATCTGTCCTTCATTTCATTGAGGCGTTTTTGGTATGTTGTATGATCAGAGACGATGCGTTTGAGGCGGGTGTACGGTGAATTGGGAAGTGATTTTTTTGGTATTAATGGAATGGAAACTGGAAAAGTGTAGGAGGGAAATGACAGTATCCAGAAAACTGATAGAGGTCTGGTCCATGTGGATGGTAAATTGTAACTCGGAAAAAAAACGCTATTGATGTATGTATGGAAAGATAATAGGGATTCTACTGGGCCGGTCCATATACAGAAAATATCATCGATGTAACGCTTCCAAATAAGCGCATGGTTCTGAAAGATCTGGTTTGGATAGATGTGGGTTTCCTCAAAGTCGACCATAAAGCAATTTGCATAGGGTGGGGCTACATTAGAGCCCATCACGGTCCCTTGGCGTTGGAGGTAATAGGTATCTTCAAAAAGGAAGAAATTATTGGTAAGTACAAGCTCGAGGATGTCTGTGGCGTTTCGAAATGTCAGCCTTAGGCCCCTTGCACACGACAGTTATTTTGCGGACCGTATACTGCCAGTTTTTTCAGTTCGTATACTGACAGTATACTGAACCATTCACTTTAATGGGTCTGCAAAAAATACTGGTGTCTCCGTATGCCTTCTGTTTCCGTTTTTCTGTTCCGTTTAAATATAGACCATGTCCTATTCTTGTCCGCAAATCACGTTCAGTGGCTCCATTCAAGTCAATGGCTCCGCAAAAAAAATGGAACGCATACGGAAAGGCATCCGTATGTCTTCCGTATCCGTTCTGTTTTTGCTGAACAATCTATTGAAAATTTTAAGACCAGCCCAATTTTCATTATGGAATTAATGTATACTGTATTTGCCAAACGGAGACAAAAACGGAAACACTGGAAAAAAAAATACGTTCGTGTGCAAGAGGCCTTATACAATCGCGCATCTGTGAGGTGACTTGTTGAATCAGACATTCTCCACTTACAGTTTACGCATCAGACACCCAGGAGTTAATCAAGCAGTCTTTTAATCCGGAGATTGAATTACAAGATATGCCGGGAATCCAGATGGTAAAAGAATTATGCCAACAATATTCTCCTTGACAAGAAAATGAAGATACTACACAGATTCTCCTCAGATTCTCCTCAGATTCTCCTCAGAATTACAGCACACACAAACAGCAATGCATGACAGGGAAAACAGGAAGTGGCTAGACTGAACCAAGTAGAAGCTGAAACAGAGGGGGGAGGAGAAGAGAGGAGCATACCAATACAGAATGCAAGATACTGAAACAGAACAATGTCCATGAGAAAGGAAACGGTATCAGTATTGGTGAAGTTGGATAGAAGGCATTTATGGACCGCATGTAGACTTTTTGGTGTTGAATTGAGGTATAGAGGCTGGATACATCCCATGTGACAAAAGTAGAATTAACCGGTAAATCAGTGAGATGATGAATGATTTGAGACGAGGTGTCGAGTATAAATTAACGAGTTTTTTTGATTGGTGGTGTGAGAATTTTTTCCAACAGGATGGATAATGGTGATAGGAGAGAATTGGTAGAGGCGACAATGGGGCGTCCGGGGGGATTTTATGAATTTTGGGTAAGGTATATCGTACTGGGATGGCTGGGTTGTGGTTGGTCAGGAAAGTGCGAGTAGCGTCATCCATTATTTGAAGACTATGGTAATGATTTAAGGGAGTGCGGATTTTCTCTCTGATTTGTGCTGTGGGATCTGAGTTGAGTTTTTGATATGCCGTGTCGTCCTGTAATTGGCGCTGGAGTTCTGTACGGTATTGGGGTTCATCAATTAAGACTACAGCGCCCCCTGTGTCCGCTGGTTTAATAATGATGTTTTTATTGTGACGAAGTGTAGAAAGGGCTTGTTTTTGTGCTGAATCCAGGTCGCCCTGATATTTGTATTTTCCTCTCGTGAGATTATGTCTAAATTTGTCAACGTCCTTTTTAACCAAGGCGACGAATATCTCAATAGGCCCCCCTGTGGCCCCCAGGCTACATTCACTCCGGCCCCATATACAGAGGATATATATCTCCAGCCCTCGCTGGCTGTGGCCCCCAGGATACATTCACTCCGGCCCCGTATACAGAGGATATATATATACAGCCCTCGCTGGCTGTGGCCCCCAGGATACATTCACACCGGCCCCGTTTACAGAGGATATATATATATATGTATATATCCAGTATGGAGCCCGGGTCTTATTATTACCTGTCAGATCAGGAGACGCACTGCATGCTGGGGGTTATAGTTACTGAGGAGACCCCCTGACACCAGCCAGTATGGAGCCCTGGTCCTATTATATTACCTGTCAGATCAGGAGACGCACTGCATGCTGGGGGTTATAGTTACTGAGGAGACCCCCTGACACCAGCCAGTATGGAGCCCGGGTCCTATTATTACCTGTCAGATCAGGAGACACAATGCATGCTGGGGGTTATAGTTACTGAGGAGACCCCTGACACCAGCCAGTATGGAGCCCGGGTCCTATTATTACCTGTCAGATCAGGAGACGCACTGCATGCTGGGGGTTATAGTTACTGAGGAGACCCCTGACACCAGCCAGTATGGAGCCCGGGTCCTATTATTACCTGTCAGATCAGGAGACGCACTGCATGCTGGGGGTTATAGTTACTGAGGAGACCCCTGACACCAGCCAGTATGGAGCCCGGGTCCTATTATTACCTGTCAGATCAGGAGACGCACTGCATGCTGGGGGTTATAGTTACTGAGGAGACCCCCTGACACCAGCCAGTATGGAGCCCGGGTCCTATTATTACCTGTCAGATCAGGAGACGCACTGCATGCTGGGGGTTATAGTTACTGAGGAGACCTCCTGACACCAGCCAGTATGGAGCCCGGGTCCTATTATTACCTGTCAGATCAGGAGACGCACTGCATGCTGGGGGTTATAGTTACTGAGGAGACCCCTGACACCAGCCAGTATGGAGCCCGGGTCCTATTATTACCTGTCAGATCAGGAGACGCACTGCATGCTGGGGGTTATAGTTACTGAGGAGACCCCTGACACCAGCCAGTATGGAGCCCGGGTCCTATTATTACCTGTCAGATCAGGAGACGCACTGCATGCTGGGGGTTATAGTTACTGAGGAGACCTCCTGACACCAGCCAGTATGGAGCCCGGGTCCTATTATTACCTGTCAGATCAGGAGACGCACTGCATGCTGGGGGTTATAGTTACTGAGGAGACCCCTGACACCAGCCAGTATGGAGCCCGGGTCCTATTATTACCTGTCAGATCAGGAGACGCACTGCATGCTGGGGGTTATAGTTACTGAGGAGACCCCTGACACCAGCCAGTATGGAGCCCGGGTCCTATTATTACCTGTCAGATCAGGAGACGCACTGCATGCTGGGGGTTATAGTTACTGAGGAGACCCCTGACACCAGCCAGTATGGAGCCCGGGTCCTATTATTACCTGTCAGATCAGGAGACGCACTGCATGCTGGGGGTTATAGTTACTGAGGAGACCTCCTGACACCAGCCAGTATGGAGCCCGGGTCCTATTATTACCTGTCAGATCAGGAGACGCACTGCATGCTGGGGGTTATAGTTACTGAGGAGACCTCCTGACACCAGCCAGTATGGAGCCCGGGTCCTATTATTACCTGTCAGATCAGGAGACGCACTGCATGCTGGGGGTTATAGTTACTGAGGAGACCCCCTGACACCAGCCAGTATGGAGCCCGGGTCCTATTATTACCTGTCAGATCAGGAGACGCACTGCATGCTGGGGGTTATAGTTACTGAGGAGACCCCTGACACCAGCCAGTATGGAGCCCGGGTCCTATTATTACCTGTCAGATCAGGAGACGCACTGCATGCTGGGGGTTATAGTTACTGAGGAGACCCCTGACACCAGCCAGTATGGAGCCCGGGTCCTATTATTACCTGTCAGATCAGGAGACGCACTGCATGCTGGGGGTTATAGTTACTGAGGAGACCCCTGACACCGGCCAGTATGGAGCCCGGGTCCTATTATTACCTGTCAGATCAGGAGACGCACTGCATGCTGGGGGTTATAGTTACTGAGGAGACCTCCTGACACCAGCCAGTATGGAGCCCGGGTCCTATTATTACCTGTCAGATCAGGAGACGCACTGCATGCTGGGGGTTATAGTTACTGAGGAGACCCCTGACACCAGCCAGTATGGAGCCCGGGTCCTATTATTACCTGTCAGATCAGGAGACGCACTGCATGCTGGGGGTTATAGTTACTGAGGAGACCCCTGACACCAGCCAGTATGGAGCCCGGGTCCTATTATTACCTGTCAGATCAGGAGACGCACTGCATGCTGGGGGTTATAGTTACTGAGGAGACCCCTGACACCAGCCAGTATGGAGCCCGGGTCCTATTATTACCTGTCAGATCAGGAGACGCACTGCATGCTGGGGGTTATAGTTACTGAGGAGACCCCTGACACCAGCCAGTATGGAGCCCGGGTCCTATTATTACCTGTCAGATCAGGAGACGCACTGCATGCTGGGGGTTATAGTTACTGAGGAGACCTCCTGACACCAGCCAGTATGGAGCCCGGGTCCTATTATTACCTGTCAGATCAGGAGACGCACTGCATGCTGGGGGTTATAGTTACTGAGGAGACCTCCTGACACCAGCCAGTATGGAGCCCGGGTCCTATTATTACCTGTCAGATCAGGAGACGCACTGCATGCTGGGGGTTATAGTTACTGAGGAGACCCCTGACACCAGCCAGTATGGAGCCCGGGTCCTATTATTACCTGTCAGATCAGGAGACGCACTGCATGCTGGGGGTTATAGTTACTGAGGAGACCCCTGACACCAGCCAGTATGGAGCCCGGGTCCTATTATTACCTGTCAGATCAGGAGACGCACTGCATGCTGGGGTTATAGTTACTGAGGAGACCCCTGACACCAGCCAGTATGGAGCCCGGGTCCTATTATTACCTGTCAGATCAGGAGACGCACTGCATGCTGGGGGTTATAGTTACTGAGGAGACCCCTGACACCAGCCAGTATGGAGCCCGGGTCCTATTATTACCTGTCAGATCAGGAGACGCACTGCATGCTGGGGGTTATAGTTACTGAGGAGACCTCCTGACACCAGCCAGTATGGAGCCCGGGTCCTATTATTACCTGTCAGATCAGGAGACGCACTGCATGCTGGGGGTTATAGTTACTGAGGAGACCCCTGACACCAGCCAGTATGGAGCCCGGGTCCTATTATTACCTGTCAGATCAGGAGACGCACTGCATGCTGGGGGTTATAGTTACTGAGGAGACCCCTGACACCAGCCAGTATGGAGCCCGGGTCCTATTATTACCTGTCAGATCAGGAGACGCACTGCATGCTGGGGGTTATAGTTACTGAGGAGACCTCCTGACACCAGCCAGTATGGAGCCCGGGTCCTATTATTACCTGTCAGATCAGGAGACGCACTGCATGCTGGGGGTTATAGTTACTGAGGAGACCCCTGACACCAGCCAGTATGGAGCCCGGGTCCTATTATTACCTGTCAGATCAGGAGACGCACTGCATGCTGGGGGTTATAGTTACTGAGGAGACCCCTGACACCAGCCAGTATGGAGCCCGGGTCCTATTATTACCTGTCAGATCAGGAGACGCACTGCATGCTGGGGGTTATAGTTACTGAGGAGACCCCTGACACCAGCCAGTATGGAGCCCGGGTCCTATTATTACCTGTCAGATCAGGAGACGCACTGCATGCTGGGGGTTATAGTTACTGAGGAGACCCCTGACACCAGCCAGTATGGAGCCCGGGTCCTATTATTACCTGTCAGATCAGGAGACGCACTGCATGCTGGGGGTTATAGTTACTGAGGAGACCCCTGACACCAGCCAGTATGGAGCCCGGGTCCTATTATTACCTGTCAGATCAGGAGACGCACTGCATGCTGGGGGTTATAGTTACTGAGGAGACCCCTGACACCAGCCAGTATGGAGCCCGGGTCCTATTATTACCTGTCAGATCAGGAGACGCACTGCATGCTGGGGGTTATAGTTACTGAGGAGACCCCTGACACCAGCCAGTATGGAGCCCGGGTCCTATTATTACCTGTCAGATCAGGAGACGCACTGCATGCTGGGGGTTATAGTTACTGAGGAGACCCCTGACACCAGCCAGTATGGAGCCCGGGTCCTATTATTACCTGTCAGATCAGGAGACGCACTGCATGCTGGGGGTTATAGTTACTGAGGAGACCCCTGACACCAGCCAGTATGGAGCCCGGGTCCTATTATTACCTGTCAGATCAGGAGACGCACTGCATGCTGGGGGTTATAGTTACTGAGGAGACCCCTGACACCAGCCAGTATGGAGCCCGGGTCCTATTATTACCTGTCAGATCAGGAGACGCACTGCATGCTGGGGGTTATAGTTACTGAGGAGACCCCTGACACCAGCCAGTATGGAGCCCGGGTCCTATTATTACCTGTCAGATCAGGAGACGCACTGCATGCTGGGGGTTATAGTTACTGAGGAGACCCCTGACACCAGCCAGTATGGAGCCCGGGTCCTATTATTACCTGTCAGATCAGGAGACGCACTGCATGCTGGGGGTTATAGTTACTGAGGAGACCCCTGACACCAGCCAGTATGGAGCCCGGGTCCTATTATTACCTGTCAGATCAGGAGACGCACTGCATGCTGGGGGTTATAGTTACTGAGGAGACCCCTGACACCAGCCAGTATGGAGCCCGGGTCCTATTATTACCTGTCAGATCAGGAGACGCACTGCATGCTGGGGGTTATAGTTACTGAGGAGACCCCCTGACACCAGCCAGTATGGAGCCCGGGTCCTATTATTACCTGTCAGATCAGGAGACGCACTGCATGCTGGGGGTTATAGTTACTGAGGAGACCCCCTGACACCAGCCAGTATGGAGCCCGGGTCCTATTATTACCTGTCAGATCAGGAGACGCACTGCATGCTGGGGGTTATAGTTACTGAGGAGACCTCCTGACACCAGCCAGTATGGAGCCCGGGTCCTATTATTACCTGTCAGATCAGGAGACGCACTGCATGCTGGGGGTTATAGTTACTGAGGAGACCCCCTGACACCGGCCAGTATGGAGCCCGGGTCCTATTATTACCTGTCAGATCAGGAGAAAACTTGAAGAATAATTAATAATCTACATCTCCTGGGAACCATCAGTGGAAAACCTATTGATTCTGTGGAGCCAGAGTTGCATGAATATCGCACAATATGAATATCCTGCGATTCCTCATGGACGCAGAGATGATTTGTGAGAAAACTAATCTTGTGCACAGATCCATTGAAATGAATGGTCTGGATTCAGTCCGGATGCTTTGCGTTGTCTACATACATTACATTCAGACAGAAATCTCACTCCTGTATATCTTATCCCGATGCCGCGCAGCCGCAGGTATAAACGGTTTTAAAGAACCATGTTTTTCCTACATTAAAACCCCATTAGAGCGGCGGTAAAGGCAGCAGGACGCGGCCTAGGAAAATGTAGAAAATGTCTCGTTGCTGTGATTTCTTATTCTGAGGTTTACTGCGCCGTATAAATGACAGGAGAACTTTATTCTGATGCTCGTTATTATTATGGAGACTCTAAATTTCTATTATATTTATGTTTTTTGACTTTTATAAAAGTATTCTGATTAGTCCCAGGATCCATAATCCGGTCCATGAAGCTTTAGGATTTCTTTTCTTTTTTTTTTTCCAGAACGAGCTGTAGTTGTCATTGGTGTCATTTGTCGCTTAATATTCGCAGTGGAGGTTCTGAGAAGCGGGGTCTCTCCAGGAGCAGTGAGTGCGGTTCTGGGTCTCACTAATGCTCTTGTCCCTGGAGGATTTCCAGCCTCTCCTCATAAAGGCGCCTGCAGTACTAGAAGCCTCCAGCTCCTCCAGTTCTCTCCTCTTCTCCTGAATGACCACCGAGGATGGACAGGAAGGAGATCAGCAGAAGAATATTAGACCTCACCTTGGAGATCATCTCCCTGCTGAGCGGAGAGGTAAACTTCTCTAGATTTCTCTCCTCTGTATTGTATTCTGTAACAAGTCAGACATCGGGAAGGAGAATCCATCATAGGAAGTGATAGGAAGAGTCCGGGGTCCTGGAGAACGGCCCCCAGACCTTCCAAGTGACGGAGAACCTGAAGATCAGCCCCCAGTATGGTCAGTGATGGATCATGGGGACCAATAGTCATGTTGTAGGAGCCATGAGAAGGTAAGTAGGCACGTTGTACCCAGGAGGAGAGGAAGCAGAGGAGGAGATGGCGGAGTGTGGCCTGGAGGAGGATTTCTACCACTAGTCTGACATCTAGATGATACTGGACTATAACAAGGAGCCTCCACTACGTCTAGAGGAAAGAAGGTTTCTGCACCAACATAGAGGAGGAGTCTTTACTGTAAGAGCAGTGAGACTATGGAGCTCTCTGCCAGAGGAAGGAGTCATGGGGATTCTCTAGAAGAGTCCAGAAGGGGCCTGGAGGTCTGGAGGGTAATAATATTCCAGCTTCTAGTGACTAGATTACTGGAGATGGGGCCATGATCCCGGGGGGGATTCTGAGTGTAGATCCGGAGTCAGGAAGGAATTTCTTTCTCTAAGTGTCTCTCTCCATCCACAGGATTACACCATAGTGAAGAAGACATCGGGGGGGACTCCCATCATCCATGAGTCCGGAGGGTGGAGCAGGACCCCCATCACAGAGCCTCCCCCCCTGATACATGAGCAGAAGATCCTAGAGCTCACCCACAAGATGATGGAGCTGCTGACTGGAGAGGTGACACTGCTGGGAATGCTGGGAAATTCTCCAGTAACAGCACTGGAGGGGTCTGGGTGATGACGGTGTCATTGTGTTGTCAGGTTCCTAAAAAGTATCAGGATGTGGCTGCCTCTGTCTCAGTGGAGAAGCAGGAGCCTTTAGAAGGACATAAGGATCTGTACATGGACACCATAATGGAGGATCCCCAACCTTTGATGAAACCAGGTAAGAGGAGATTTATCTGAGGCTAGACTTAAAAGGATTACATGGGTTCCATCAAAATCTAGTCATTTAATATATATTTTTTATCTCGTCTTATCTCCTATAGATTCTGACTCCAGTAGGAGAAATCCCCCCGAGAGATGTCCCCGTCCTCTGTATTCCCAGGACTGTCCAGAGGAGAAGCCCCCAGAGAACCATCAGGTAGATGGAGCTGAGCCCTATACACATCTATATAGGGGGGTCCTGCAGTCATAGAGGGGTCATAGATTGTGGGGGTCTCTTATGTGGATCTGTTAGGTTTCCCACCCGTCTGCTGTATTGTCCTGAATTGTTACAGATGACAAATCAGGGGGAAGATGTGACTGATATTAAAGTGGAGGAGGAAGAAGAGCGGATGATGGTCGATCCCCCGTGTAAGAGTGAGGTGGAGGAGGACATTCCAGTCCATGTCACCACAGGTATGGAATAATGAATGGAGGAAAGGAGGTTTCTTCAGGTGAGGCTCCACCTTTGAGCGGTGGTAAAGTAGCGCTCCGGGCAGTGGCCGCTGTGTTATGTTATCGGAGCGGGGTGACGGACCCTCACTAATCAGATGTTAATGACATGCTGAGGATAGCTCATCAGCATAAGTAGCTTGGAAAAAGCTCCACAGGCCATGCTAATAAAGGGCCACCGGTGACACTACTTCCTGCTTTGACTCTGTAAGTTCCAGGCTGATGGTTTTATACAGACAGAGCCCCAGAGGTATGTAGTAATGGCTGTTATACCTCAGGTGGGTCCCATCAGATTCTGGCGTAAAACTGCTCACAGTGCAGTTGAAAAATAATAAAATCAGCCCTCACCTCACAGACGACGCCACCCCCCCCAAACTCTGTGTCAGATATAATTTTATCCCGTTTTCTAGTATTTCATCCATGACCCTTGTACCCGCCTGTGTCCACATAGCCTTTACTCCTCTACGAGGATTGTACAGACTCATATTCGGTCTGTGAAACAGAGAAGATATCCTGCTCTTCTATCACACGCAGGACTAAGCAGTGTTGCTGTAAATCCATAATTGGGGTCGGGTAGTAAAACACTTACTGGATCCAGTAGCAGCCTTCCTATGTGTATCAGTGCCTCTCGCTATTGCTATTCCCTTCTCTCCTCTCCATACAGTTCTATGAGCTGCAGCTATAACCTGATTTCTCAGCAACCTGATAATCTATCCTCTCTGCCTATCTATTCTTTCAATGTGACATAAAAGAATGAAACAGGGGTTGTCTACTCCTCAGGATAGACATTCACTATCTGATTGGTGGGTATCAACACATTGTCCCCCTCTGATCAGCCATTCTGCAGTAGCTTCGGTGTTGGAAGTCAGCGCTCAGTCTATGGACGAAGCCGTTTACTGCAGTGCTGATCCTATTCATCTCAATAGTATCGGGCACTACAGGAACCAGCTCTGTCCAAAGGATGGACCTAATCAAAGGTGTGTAGGACCACTGACATTCAGATACTAACAGCCTATCCTGAGGATAGGCCATTATTTGTAACAGAGTGGACAACCCTTGTAAGGTCCAAAACGGTCTGGTCAGTAAGGGATTACATTAGAGTATTATAGTCATGTTGAAGAACCAGCTGTGCTGGTAGAGGACAGGACCGATTGTCAGAGAAGGTTGTGATTTTCAGATTTTTCAATGTTCTCAGGTCTGGGTTTAAGTAATAAAAGTGATCAGTAGAGATTTGTCGTCTTTGCTGTTCGGGGGGAAAAAACACAAAATCTGTTTTTAATCCTAACAGAAAATCCCAGTAAGAACTCTGAAGGAAACGCCATGTTATCACAAGATTATAAAGTAGAAGATGATGATATCTTGCAGCGCTCTTCAGGAGAAGACCTCATTAGCTGTAATGTCCATCCTGGGCTTAACAGTGCAGATCCATCATATAAATACCCTAATCGTGAAGAACCGTCTTCTAACCAATTACAGATTGTTACCACAAGTCCAGATCTTTTGTGTAATCCACCTAATCGTGAGGAACCTTCTCCTGACCAGTCGCAGATGGTTACCACAAGTCCAGATCTATTGCATATTCCACCTATTCAAAAGGAGCCTACTTCTGACCAGTCGCAGATGGTTACCATAAGTCCAGATCTATCACATATTCCACCTATTCAAAAGGAGCCTACTTCTGACCAGTCGCAGATGGTTACCACAAGTCCAGATCTATCACATATTCCACCTAATCAAAAGGAGCCTACTTGTGACCAGTCACAGATGGTTACCACAAGTCCAGATCTATCACATATTCCACCTATTCAAAAGGAGCCTACTTCTGACCAGTCACAGATTGTTACCACAAGTCCAGATCTATCACATAATCCACCTAATCAAAAGAGCCTACTTCTGACCAGTCACAGATTGTTACCACAAGTCCAGATCTATCACATAATCCACCTAATCAAAAGAGCCTACTTCTGACCAGTCACAGATTGTTACCACAAGTACCGGGCAGAAAGGGGGTAAAAGTTTTCAGTGTGAGGAATGTGGAAAACAGTTTACAAAAAGCTCAAATCTGTATGTACACAAAAGAATTCACGCAGGAGAGAAGTCGTGTTCACGTTCAGAACGTGGAAAATGTTTTACACAAATGTCAAATCTCGTTAAACAGGAGAAAATTCACACAGGAGAGAAGCCATATCCGTGTTCAGAATGTGGGAAAGGTTTTTTTAGTAAAAGCAATCTCCTGGTTCATCAAAGAAGTCACACAGGAGATAAACCAATTACAGGTTCAGAAAGTGTGAAATGTTTTACAAAAATGTCTAGTCTCGTTTCACATGAGAAAATTCACACAGGAGTGAAGCCATTTATGTGTTCAGAATGTGGTAAAGTTTTTTTTAGTAAAACCAACCTCATTTTTCATCAGAAGATTCACAGAGGATAGAAAGCGTATTCAAGTTCAGAATGTTGGAAGTTGTAATACAGGGTGGTCCAAAAGTATAAACATCTGAATAAATGGAAAACAGTGGTTAGGAGTGCCATCCTGTGTGGCATGTTGCTTAGGGGAAGAGGGCAAATCTGTGGGGGCGTGTCCACGGTAGCCATTTTTAAAGCCTGTATCTTGGAACAAAGTCTATTTTCTCAAGAGGAAAGAGGGTGCATGTGACTTGCATATCTGATAGAGAATTTGACGAGGAATCCAAATGTTAAATTAACAATTTTTCTGTAACATGATGTCGATCCACTACAGAATATGCTCAGTGTGCTCTTTATTGTTTTGAATTGTCAAGGCGATTCTCTTCTACCAATCACGATGCACTTGGAGCACCACCTTAAGAGAAATGCTTGCGCGGATCTCCACGATCCACTGTTGCTTGTGCACCGCACTTTGGATTATCTCTGTGTAAACCCTGGACTTGACATTACTATATAGGTAGAAGTCCAAGGGGGGCAAGATCCCCAATCCGCTTGCCCTGAAATTACTCATCCTAAAACTCGCAAACGTCACGCCCATAAGGCCTTATTCAGTCAGTGATTGCCATCCGTAATTGTGAGCCAAAATACAGAACAGATGCAGATCTTTTCCTTATATCTCATCTTTGTGTAGGCTCCACTTCTGGTTTTGGCTCACAATCGCTGATGGAAATCACTGACCCACCAGTGACGTGAATAAGGCCTAAGTTAATGGCGGGGGGGGCCACCATCAATCTGGAAGAACACTGGGAGTGTGCCATCTTTTTCGCACAGTGACGGAAACACCTAGCCGTCTAACAGTTGCAGATACTTGGCAGTAATAAGGCTGTTGATGAACTATGGGCCGCTGTCTTTGTTCCGCACACAGCACTTTTATACTCCATCCATATTAGAGAGATCTGATCGGTGCAGATTTATGTTGGGCCAATATCTAAGGTTTGGTTTGTTCACCTTCCCGTTCACATAGAAGTTTTCTTCATCACTGAACAGTACCGTCTCTGTGAAATGTGGGTCCCTTTGGAATTTGATGTGACACCATTTTCAAAAATTCAACATTTCCATTTGGGTAGTTCTGGATGAGGTGATGTAGCCACTGGATCTTGTACAGGTGCCAATTGTGTGTAGCCCGATGGTGGTTCGACTCTCCTGTGACAGATGCCGAGTGCTATGATGTGGACTTTTGGTGAAGGATGCCAGGATTCATTGTTGCTTCATCTTATGTCCACTTTTTGGCAGGTCCAACACAGAACCCATTTGGTAAAATTTGGCAAGCACTTTGCCCACTGTGCCATGGTGGATGGGCTCTCTGTTAGGATGCCAAGTGTTGAAATCCACTGCAGTGACGAACGTACTGCGCTCCCTCGAGATCAGCACAATCTCTGTCCTCTCCTCGCACATTAATCTGGCAGCCATATCGGTGTCTGTAATAACCGACAGGAATAAACGTACATCACCTTTAAGCACAGATTTGGAGTCCTCATCAGATACATATCTCACATGGACCCCTTTCGCTTTTGAATATCAAGTTGGTTTCAAGTTGGTGGCTTTCAAAATGGCCACCGCGTTGGACACTGGTTCTCACAGAATTGCCTCCCTCCGTTTTCCATAAATTCAGGTCTCTCCATACCTTTGGACCATCCTGTAGGTTGACTTTTGGGATCTTAAAGTGAGAATATTATAAAAAAATTTTTTTTTTACAACTAAATGTGGAGCTCGTTGTATATTATGCAGTAATACACTCCCATCTCTATCGATGGCGACCAAGGCCTTCCTGGGCACCTACTCATAGTCCAGCGGAGACCAACTCTATAGGAGTTGTCACTTTATATAAGAAGAGTCAACTTCGATTAACTGCTTCCTGCCAGTGACCTAATTCAACCCCTTCTTATGACATAGATGATACACTTCGGATTTGTCAAGCATCGCTCCCCACCCTTGTCTTAGAGGTATGATGAGTGACATCATTTTAGAGGTGGTACTTTATCCTACTGTTTTGCGTCTCTTTTATTTGTAAGTCTACGCCAATGTTTTACCGGTCAGTCAGCAGACGCTATTTCTATGATTTATGTCAGACTTCACTGGGCTAAAACCAGAAAATAAAAACTACAAATGATTGGCGTGAGTGTGTCGTCTTGATAATCCCAGCAATACAGATGTCTCTATTCTTTAGATCTTTTTCGTCCTCTTGAAGATCATCTTAGACCTCAAAGCTACAGGGTCTCTAATGCAGGAAGTCACAGGGGATTATTGTGGCCCCATCACCAATAACCAGGATGACTCTTACTGTCCCTGGTTGGCCACTGAACAGACGCTTAGTCCAGTTCCACACGGTCAGCGTTTGGTCAGGATTTTGCATCATTATTTGGGATCCAAAACACAGAAGAGTCACAAGACCTTCCATTATATGTTCTCTGTAGGTTCCACTTCTGATTTTGGCTTAAAGTAATGTTAGTGTAGAAGTCGTCTAAGGAAGACTCTGTCCACACTCTTTGTATCAGAGGTCCGTCTCTTCGTGTTGAACGGTTCGGGGGCGATGCACAGAGAAACATATGGGTCTTAGACCATCCAGAGAGGGAGCGAGTAAGCCAAAACTTTTGACTCCTGCTCCGACTCCTTCAAATATGGCTTATGTAGAATACATTTGTAAAAAACACGCCGGGCATCCATAAATGTATTTCATAACGAATCTGAAACTTGAATTTGTAAATGATTGTGGCGTTCGCGACGATTCTGGGTTCGGATTTGTTATGAAATACCTTTACGCATGCGTCACTACTCACAGTAACGGCACAAGACTAATAAAGTCTCGCGATAACGGTGGCCATCATTAAACACTCTCATCGGAAGCCATACATTTTACAGCATATATGGAGATAAGAATATTAATATAGTTCAGTGATACGAATTGCAGGACGAACAGATTCCCTCAGCACTAATACACATATACAGGGAGATTCGAAATGATGGCCTTGGTATTCAGAACTGAGAACGTAACAAATTTATTAACATGAAAAGGCAGACTATGTGAGCTCCGCTGGTGACAGCAGTAGTCCAGATGTGTGCCGGCATACCCTTTGATATGGACTCCACTTCTTCAGTGATGCGTTGTTTCAGGCCGTTCAGATCCTGCGGGAGATACACTCAGTTCTTGATGTAGCCCCATAGAAAGAAGTCGCAGGGCGTTAGATCTGGTGATCATGGAGTCCAGCGCAGCCGATCCAAGATTCCTGTACAGTTTCATTCAGGTATCAGTGAAACTTCAACTGGAAATAAGGAGGAGAACCATCCTGCTGATGGCAGATCTTCCTTTATCTGTGACATAAGCCATTCTTTTATCATTTCCAGACAGGAGTGGCTACGGTGAGTAAAAAAGAAGGGAGCATAGATTTTGTGTCTACTCGCTCCACAGAACACGTTTACTTTGGGCGAGTCCCTCGTGCTCGATAAGCCCCAGATTCTAACGTTGTGACTAGCGTTGAGCGAATCGAGCTTCAGATCATCGATCCAAAGTAGATTAATTCAAAAACTTCTGTGGAGGCAAAATTTGTTTCAGCCGAAGTCATGCGAGACTTCGGTGAATGGATTCGATATACAGTTCTGCATGTTTAAAAACATTTAAAATTAGGAATGTGAAGTAGGGTTTGGTACCGAGGTACCAGCCAGTACCAAGCCAGACTTCAGATTCCTCATTTTTAAATGTTTTTAAAGATGCAGAAATGAATACCGAATTCAATCATCGAAGTCTCGCTCGACTTCGCCTGAAACGAATTTTGCCTCCACGGACGCAATACATTTTATTGCATACAGAAACAACATTAACCCCTTAGTGACCTCACACTTTTTTTAAAATCGCATTCCAAGAGCTATAACTTTTTTTTTTTTTTTTCATTAATGTACGTGTATGAGGTCTTATTTATTGCAGGACAAGTTCTCGTTTTTAATGCACCATTTTGGGTACATGTAATGATTGATTAACCCCTTCCCGACAAATGACGTACTGTTACATCATAGAAGTCACTGTGTTCCTGCAATTCGAAGTAATCGTACATCATGGTGATCAGGCGGGCACCGGATCAGTGCGCACCTGATCACAGCAGGGGACTGGCAGTCCCTGACAGCCGGGCCCCTGCTGTATCCACCGGCATCGCTGTAAAAGCCGATGCCGGCGAATTAACCTCTTCTATGCTGCGGTCCGCGCTGACCGCGACATAGAAGGGGTATGTGTCGGCTGAGGGAGCGCATCGAGTCCCCGAGCTGTTGTGGTGGCGACTCGATGCGTGAGAAGGCAGCCCGATGCTTTGCACGGCATCGGGATCTGCCTTCTACGGGTGACCAAGAGATCAAGCCCCAGGCCCATCTCCTAGGCAACCTGTCCAGCCTCAGGCCCGTCTCCTAGGCAACCTGTCCAGCCTCAGGCCCGTCTCCTAGGCAACCTGTCCAGCCTCAGGCCCGTCTCCTAGGCAACCTGTCCAGCCTCAGACCTGTCTCCTAGGCAACCTGTTAGTGTGTGACTCATTGTAGTACACTAACAGGCAATGCATTACAATACAGATGTATTGTAATGCATTACACAGGGGATCAGACCCCCCAAAAGTGAACGTCAGAAATAAAGAAAGAAATAGTAAAAAAAAAAATGGTGTTAATAAAAAAATCTAGTTTTTTAGGAAAAAAAACCAAAACGTCCATTTTCCCCTTATTTCATAATAAAAAAAACACAGAGATGACCGCAATGACTGGCTCTATAAATATATCACATGATCCACCCTGTCCGATAAACACCATAAAAATAAATAAATAAAAGTTGTGTAAAAAAAAAAGCCATCTTTGTCACCTTACATCACAAAAAGTGCAACACCGAGCGATCAAAAAGGCGTATGTCCCACAAAATGGTATCAATAAAACTGTCAACTCATCCTGCAAAAAATGAGACCCTATCTAAGACAATCGGTCAAAAAATAAAAAAAACTATAGCTCTCAGACTATGGAGACACTAAAATATGATATTTTTTGGTTTCAAAACTGCTATTGTGCTAAAGTGAAATAAATAAATAAATACACATATTAGGTATCGCCGCGTCCGTTACAACCAGCTCTATAAAAAGCCATTTTTGTCACCTTACATCACAAAAATTGCAACACCAAGCGATCAAAAAGGTGTATGCCCCCCGAAATAGTACCAATCAAACAGTCACCTCATCCCGCAAAAAATGAGACCTTACCTCAGGCAATCGGTTAAAATTTTTAAAGCTATGTCTCTGACTATGGAAACACTAAAACGTCATTATTTCGGTTTCAAAAATGCTATTGTTTTGTAAAACTTACAGTAGACATATTAGGTATTGCCACGTCTGTAACGATCTACTCTATAAAAATATCACATGACTTAACCCCTCAGGTAAGCGCTGTAAAAATAAATAAAAACTGTGCCAAAACAACCAGTTTTTGGGTCACCTTGCCCCATAAAGTGTAATAATAATTGATCAAAAAATCATATGTACCCAAAAATGGTAACAATAAAAATGTCAACTCTTCCTGCAAGAAACGAGGACCCACACAAGACGATCGTCAGAAAAATAAAAAAAATAGGGTGTTCAGAAAATGGAGACACAAAAATATATATTTTTTTAAAAATGCTTTTTTTATGTAAAACTGAAACAAACATAGAAAGTAGACATATTTGATACCATTGTGTCCGTAACAACCTGCTCTATAAAAATAGCACATGATCTAACCCGTCAGATGAATGTTGTAAAAAATTAAAACAGTGCCAAAACACCATTTTTTTGGGTTACATTGACTCACAAAAAACGTAATGTAGAGCAATTAAAAATCATATGTACCCCAAAGTAGTACCAATAAAACTGGCACCTTATCCCGTAGTTTCCAAAATGTGGTCACTTTTTTTAGTTTCTACTGTAGGGGTGCATCAGGGGGGCTTCAAATGGGACATCGCAACTAAAAACCAGTTCAGCTAAATCAGCCTTCCAAAAACCAGCCTTGGAAAAAATGGATTTAAATGGAAAATTTGACAAATAGAAATTTAGAAATTTAATCTCCATTTTCCATTAACTCTTGTGGAACATCTAAAGGGTTAACAAAGTTTGTAAAATCAGTTTTGAATACCTTGAGGGGTGTAGTTTCTAAAATGGGGTCATTTTTGGGTGGTTTCTAATATGTAAGCCTCACAAAGTGACTTCAGACCTGAACTGGTCCTTAAAAAGTGGGTTTTGGAAATTTTCTGAAAAAATTTCAAGATTTTGCTTCTAAATTTCTAAGCCTTCTAACTTACCCAAAAAATAAAACGGCATTCACAAAATGATCCAAACATAAAGTGGACATATGGGGACTGTAAAGTAATTAATATTTTTGGAGGTATTACTATTATTATTATAAAAGTAGAGAAATTGAAATTTGCTAATTTTTGGTAAATTTAGTATTTTTTTTATAAATAAAAATGAAATATTTTGACTATTTACCACTGTCATTCAGTACAATATGTGATGAGAAAACAATCTCAGAATGGCCTGGATAAGTAAAGGCGTTTTAAAGTTATTACCACAAAAAGTGACACTGGTCAGATTTGCAAAAACTGGCTTGGGATAGAAGGGGTTAAAGCCAGCTGTTTAGCTAAAACTATGTTTACGTCAGTAAAAAGGCACATTATTGGTCACTATGTGGTTAAAATCAAAGTTTTTGAAAAAATCGCCTTTGGATCGAACTGAAGCTCGATGTCACTCAAGAATAGTTGTGACGATTGACCTTCCCACTGAGGTGAATGGAGCCTCATCATGACACCAGCCTGTCAGCGAACTCGTCCTCTTCCAGTCGGCCCTGCAAGTCAAAGCAAATGTCACAGCATTTCGGTTTGTCATCTGGTTGCAGCTCCTGAAGAATTTGTGATCCGTATAGCTTACAACACAGATGTTTTCGTAAGATACACCATACCGTGGTTTGTGGCGCTTGTAGTCCAATACCGGTCAGCCTGATTGACTTTCCCGAACAGTGCTCGTACACCGCTCGAATCCTGTTTACTGTCTCTTTCATAGTCTTTGGGTGGCCCAGACTTTTCTCATGACATAAACAGCCAGTGGTGGCCCATATCATAGTGTGACAACTATGGCAACAAATGGCACTTTTATAGCATGTAATAAAACACGGATTGCTTAGGCACATGCCAAGAACCCAAACAGCGTAAATACATAAAGTACCGTAAGAATTCAAGTGGAGCCAAAACTAAGAATGAAATACAAAAAAAAGACCTCACTCAAATGTCAGACAGATGTGAAAAAAACAACCACATACCCATAATATGTGCATACTCTCTCTACAGCAACGCGTGTTTCGGTGACACTATTGAGGGCTTTATACTTGGGGCAATTTATATATATATTACCGTTACAGGGAGGCATTATTCTATAGGGTGGAGAGCCAGAGTATTCTCCATGCTAGCACCAAAAGGGGGCATTATAATACAGGGGGGTTAGAGCATTATGCATTCTAGCACTACAGGGGGCACTATGGGGGAGCATTATACCACAGGGGTCCTATGAGGGGACATTTTAATACAGGCCAGACTGCTACAGGGGAAATTATAATACAGGAGACTCTACTGGAGTCATAATAGTTACAGAAGGCACTGCATTGTGGCTTTATAAATACTGGAGCCATGGGGAAGATGCGGTGACGTAGACACGCTATGTTACGCCTTCCTTCTCCCGCTCCACCTGCCATGGCGTGTAACCTGCCATCCTAAACGACCCGAGGGCCTCACTGCCTCACCGCTGTTGAATCCTGGTGTATGTCCGGACCTCTCGCATCTTCCCTGCCTCACTGCAGTGATGTCACGATGGGGAGTGGGGGAAAACTCCCTACCGTACAATGTAGGTTGGCAGGATAGCAGCTAGGCCTGTACTCAGGAGAAAGAGAGCAGGCTCTATCCCTGACCTCCTACATGTATGAGCTGACCTAAATGGTAGGAGGGCTCATACTCCATAACCTGGGCCCTACTGACTCTATTGATCCCTGGAATAAAGGTCAGGAATGGTACACGACCTGTTCATCCAATCCACGGATAAACCAGAGTCTCCCACAGGCCTTGCAACCAGTAGCAACAGGGAAAACAACAACACTACAATCATGTTTTAGAGCGGGTCCACCTGACCCCCAGAACATCACCACAACTGTAGTAATCCCCATTGTAACACATAAACAGAAAAACTGTGAGAAACCAAAAGGGTCGGCAGGTAGGAAACCAGAGACAGGAATCCCACCTGGATAACAAGCTCTGGGACACAACACTTACTTGAAGCTGCAACGGGATGAAAGACGCTCACTGCCCTCCGGGAAACCATGGAGCCAACTTCCGCAGGCAAGTTGTCAACGCTGTTCCCCTCCGGGGAACACAAAAGCCCCCTCACCGGAGGCACAGCACACAGGTTAACTCCTTGCATACATGCTGGGACAAACAACACCAACTGACCAGACATTTAACTACAAACAAGACATACACCAAGCCTTGAACATAAACCCACACCAAACATAAGAACAAAAAAGGTGGGGAACATGGAGGATACAATGGGAAGACAAACTATGTCCAACAAGGAGGCCCTCAAGCTGGACAGATGGAAAAGTCCAGCATGGCAGCATAATAACTCCAGCTCCCAAAGAAGCTAAAGTCCCAAAAAGCCCAGGTTCCAAGCACCAGTACTATAAGAGCCATGAGGCTCCACCTAGATCACACTTTAACCCCTAACACACCAGAATGGGAGGGGAAACAGCCTTAAAGGGGAAGTGCACACACATGCTAAACAAACAACATGTTGCCACCGGCAACAAGCATGCGTGGCAAAAGTGTCAAGGTCCACTACACCAGACCGTGACAAGTGACTGCTCGTCTCCATCCGGCGCTCCGTGGAGGGCTCCTGTTCCCGTTCCCTGCTTGATCGTCTTGCCTCTCCTCTCCGTTCTTTTGCCTCTCGGCAGTTCCAGCATTGAGGTTTGAACAGACGCTGTTCCGTGTCCTCCCTCGCTTGCTTCTTCAATCTATCTCCTTCCTGTTTCCTCCTTTGTATTCTTCATCCTTCCTGTGTCTGTTTTATTACACCAAATGTCTGTTCTATCTGATATTCCTTTGAACGTGCTATTGGACTAGAACTGGTTTTACTCGGGACGAACTCAGTTTGCTTTCTCCCCCTTTTTTTTGGGGGGGACGGGGGGCTCTCTTTCTTTCTTTCCCTTCTATTTTTTTTGTAGTTCTTGATCAGATTTTTTACGGCATTCTCCCCTTGGTAACTAATATGAGAAGGTAAAGAGGGGAAGGGGAGGAGGGGGAAGGGAGAGAGTTAAGGGGGGGGTGAGGAAAAGAGAAGTGGGAAAAGGAAAGAAGAAAAAGAAAAAAATATAAAAAGAAGAGGAGGAAAAGGAGGAGAAGAAAAAGGGGGAAAAAATGCCCTCAAAGCAGAATAGGCGTTCTGCTGAATATACATCAGCTAAAACAGGTCAGAAATTGGTGGACTCGGCCAAAATTGAACAATTCCTAAAGTCCCCAAAGTCCGTAATGACAAGAGCGGGACAAAAAGGGTCGCATGATTTGGATGTAGAAAAAAAAGGATCCAGAATGAAAGAAGTATTGGATCACTACATTCAGGAGGCGGGAGCGGAGAGAGATTATGTAAATGTCCTGTCTAAAGATGAATCCTCACCACTGAATGAAATTTTGGGGGTGGTTAAAAAAAAATGGAGACTTAATAAAAGATATTTTAACCCAACTTGGGGCAGACCGATGTGGTTCTGATAAGAGACGATGTCTCCAAAATACGGGACAGAGTAACTACAGTACCAGAAAAAACTGTTGAGGTCCTGGAGAAGGAAGCCAAAAACTTTAAATAGAAATCCCTATTTTGAGATCTGAGGGCAATATCTTTAAAAAAAAAGATGGTCGATTTGGAAGACAGGTCTCGGCCATGTAACGTCAAAATCGTGGGCATGGAAGGGGATAATCCTGCTGATATGATACAGAATTTAATTATGGAGAGGTTCGGAAGGGAACACTTTTCTTCATTATTCTATGTGGAAAGAGCCCATCGGGTTCTAGGGGGTAAACCAACTCCCAGGCGGTATCCGCGGACACTTTTGGCAAAGATCCTTGTTTCACGTGACAGGGACATGATCTTGAGAAGGGCAGGGGAGTTCCCCCCCATTCTGTATAATAGAAATACATTGTCTTTTTTTCCAAGGACATTCAAGAAAAGAGGCGTACCTATACCGAGGGTAAGAGACGACTTTGTGAGAAAAACATCCAGTATTCATTTGTTTATCCGGCTAAATTGCGGATAATTTTTAATAATAGGACCTTGTTTTTTGATCTTGTGGCAGATTGGCTTTATCAGAATAATATCTGATCTTTTTTTCTTCTCTTTTATTCATTGTGGTGGGTAGGGAAATCATGAGAGATGGTCTCAGTTGAGAAATCTGTCCTGAGATAGTGGCGGATCAAGAATTAGTGGGTTGGGGGGAGGGGATATGTAGTTTGTGGGGTGGGTTGCGATGTATCTCCCAGGTTGTGGGGGGAAGAAGTGGGATTTGTTCTATTTTTTTTTTTTATTGATTGATGTCGGTTAGAACCTGGAATGTTCAGGGTCTTGGCGATAAAATATAAAGACAGTCAGTTTGCGATCAGGTTCGGAAACATCTTCCAGCGATTGTTTCCATAGTAGAGACCCATTTTACTGAGGGGGAGATCCCTCGACTCAGTGGGGTGGGCCACGCAGACTTACTA
Source organism: Bufotes viridis (assembly GCA_033119425.1). Classification (NCBI taxonomy): domain Eukaryota; kingdom Metazoa; phylum Chordata; class Amphibia; order Anura; family Bufonidae; genus Bufotes; species Bufotes viridis. Next base: position 4,697,783 of record CM065592.1, read on the forward strand.
TTCCACTTTTACTATCTATTCAAGAGGAGTAACAGTATTGATTCATAAAGGGATTGATTTCGTCTGCGGGGCCTCCTCCACCGACAAGGAAGGGAGATTTGTATTTCTGTATAGAAATCTCTTTGGGAAATTATGCATTTTGGCTTTTATTTAAGTATGGATCAGTGGCCTGAATGCCCTGTCATAGGGACGAGCCCGGCATCGCTGGGGAGCCCAACGCCGACCCGAATGACCACAAATTGTGGGGGCAGAGTGGGGAAATTACTATATGGGGGCAGTGTGGGGAAATTACTATATTGGGCAGTGTAGGGGAAATTACTGTATGGGGGCAGTGTGGGGGAAACTACTATATGGGGGCAGTGTGGTGGAAATTACTGTATGGGGGCAGTGTGGGGAAATTACTGTATGGGGGCAGTGTGGGGAAATTACTATATGGGGGCAGTGTGGGAAATTACTATGTGGGGGCAGTGTGGGGAAATTACTATATGGGGGCAGTGTGGGGAAATTACTGTATGGGGGCAGTGTGGGGAATTTACTATATGGGGCAGTGTAGGGAAATTACTGTATGGGGGCAGTGTGGGGAAATTACTGTATGGGGGCAGTGTGGGGAAATTACTATGTGGGGGCAGTGTGGGGAAATTACTATGTGGGGGCAGTGTGGGGAAATTACTATGTGGGGGCAGTGTGGGGAAATTACTATATTGGGCAGTGTAGGGGAAATTACTGTATGGGGGCAGTGTGGGGAAACTACTATATGGGGGCAGTGTGGGAAATTACTATATGGGGGCAGTGTGGGGAAATTACTGTATGGGGGCAGTGTGGGGAAATTACTATATGGGGGCAGTGTGGGGAAATTACTATATTGGGCAGTGTGGGGAAATTACTGTATGGGGGCAGTGTGGGGAAACTACTATATGGGGGCAGTGTGGTGGAAATTACTGTATGGGGGCAGTGTGGGGAAATTACTGTATGGGGGCAGTGTGGGGAAATTACTATATGGGGGCAGTGTGGGGAAATTACTATGTGGGGGCAGTGTGGGTGAAATTACTATATGGGGGCAGTGTGGGGAAATTACTGTATGGGGGCAGTGTGGGGAATTTACTATATGGGGCAGTGTAGGGAAATTACTGTATGGGGGCAGTGTGGGAAATTACTGTATGGGGGCAGTGTGGGAAATTACTATGTGGGGGCAGTGTGGGGAAATTACTATGTGGGGGCAGTGTGGGGAAATTACTATATGGGGGCAGTGTGGGAAATTACTATATGGGGGCAGTGTGGGGAAATTACTATATGGGGCAGTGTGGGGAAATTACTATATGGGGGCAGTGTGGGAAATTACTATATGGGGGCAGTGTGGGGGAAATTACTATATGGGGGCAGTGTGGGGGAAATTACTATATGGGGGCAGTGTGGGGGAAATTACTATATGGGGGCAGTGTGGGGGAAATTACTATATGGGGGCAGTGTGGGGGAAATTACTATATAGGGGGCAGTGTGGGGGAATTACTATATGGGGGAAGTGTGAGGGAAATTACTATATGGAGGTGTCAGGGGTAGAGTAACGGGTATCAAGATAGAGCGGAGGTGCACCCCCTGAGCTGCCACCCGGTCCCCTAGCCGAGGTCAGTCCAGGAGGTCAAGTCAGAACAAGGAAGAGGAAAAGACAAATCCATAAACAAACCGAGGTCAAAATCCGAGAGGTAGCGTCAAGGTACAGGGAGCAGGCAGAAATGATGTCAAGAGGCGGATCGAGGTTTAATTCCAGAGGTAGCTAAATCACAATAAAGTACACAGCCTATAGGACGAAAATAACAGGCAACCTGTAGCCAGCAGGCCGTCTGTATTTATAGTGGGGAGTGAGGGTCATGTGACGTGGCCAGCGTCACATAACCGACAAGTCGAGCACCGAGTTATCAGCTCGGCGCTCAAGGCAGACCTAGGAGCAGGGAGCCTCCCAGCTAGCAAAGCCGACGGGAGACCAAGTGCGCCTTTGGCGCCCCGTTACATGAGGCAGTGTGGGGGAGATTACTATATGGGGACAGTGTGGGGGAAAAACTATAAAGAGCAGTCTCTATTCAAGCTTGGCTATTAGGGGGGTTAGATATCTATTGTCTGCCACTTACAATGCTGTCTTGACGCCTTCTTCTGGGAGGTCATTATCACCTACTGACTCCAATTAGGACTATGGAATCAACACCTTTGACCTCATGCTGGGTATAATGACCTAATTACCAGAGAATTTTTGTACAAATCACTCAGAATTGAGAAAGCTCGTTGGAAGAACCAGCTTCCAACTGCATACACAACGTCAGCCATTTTGATTACCACAATCATTACCCCCAGACTGAACCAGTAACTTCTGCTAATTACAAATATTCAGGCGTTTTTTTAAGACAATGTTTTGTATTTGTTTCTGTTTTCCGTAGAAGCCTGAAAAGGGGATGATAAATTCCTTCAGTGACAAATGACCAGAGAGTGGGTGTGGCGTTTCGAAATGTCAGCCTTATACAATCACGCATCTGTGAGGTGACTTGTTGAATCAGACATCCTCCACTTACAGTTTATGCATCAGACACCCAGGAGTTAATCAAGTAGTCTTTTAATCCTGAGATTGTATTACAAGATATGCAGGGAATCCAGATGGTCAAATAATTATGCCTCTAATAATCTCCTTGATAAGAAGATGAGATACTACACAGATTTTCCTCAGATTCTCCTCAGAATTACAGCACACACAAACAGCAATGCATGACAGGGAAAACAGGAAGTGGCTAGACTGAACCAAGTAGAAGCTGAAACAGAGGGGGGAGGAAGAGAGGAGCATACCAATACACCATGCAAGATACTGAAACAGAGCACTCCCCGTCTGGTATCGGTAGATACCTCTATGTATATGCATACAATGGAATTGTATAAATAACAATGAATAATGTCCATAAACCTGAAAAGGAAACATGCAATGAACATTTATTCAAACCAAAAAAGGATATGTCTTCAGTTCAGACCATAGAGCTGGTACTGGAAACAGTCCTAGAAGATGATGAGCATCTCTGGTAGAAGGAAACTCAACATGGAAGTTCTTTCCATCCGAACTGGAAACGACTTTAGTAATAAGCCCAGTAGGCCAGTCGAGATGATCAACTTGTTTGTCTCTTAACAGAACAAAATCTCCTTCCTTTATATTGGGCCTTGGTTCTTGCCACCTTCTGCATTCTTGCTAGAGGTAGAGGTACTTTCTTATCCACCTTTTCCAGAACTGACTGGCGAGATGTTTTACCTGCTTCCACCGAAACTTATAAAGGTTGTGCTCTTTGAAAACGTCAGATGGCACAGGAATATTTCCTATATTTTTTGGTTTCTTCTTCAGTGATCTTTTATGCACCCCAGATGTGGATTTCTTCTTTTTTACTACAGGAGGCTGTCTGTTGCTTTCATTAGAAGCTGAGCGAGACTTGGTTCTCCTTGATCTTACCAAAGATTTAGAATGTGACTTCTCTGTCTGTGTCACCGATTTAGAGCGAGAGCGCTTATTTTGTGAGGCTGATTCACATGTAGATTGCTTTCTGTCTATGAATCGTGAATGCAAATGCTCATGTCTGCTTTTCACTTCTGAAATGGGATCTGTCTTTGTACGTATGGACTTGGGTTGTTGACATGCAGTATTTGTCATGGACATTGGCGGTGAACTTTTCCCTGTGGTTTTCAGAAAAGGCTGAGCAATATGAAGGTGCTCATCCGTTGAAGACTGGGAAGAACTCTGATCCTCTTGAGTGCAATCAACAACTGCAGATGGAACTCAAGGTTCTTGCAAAGTATCTGAAATGAACTCTTCCTGTGTTGAAGGAACCTCCTTTATAGAACATTCAGAAGATACTTCTTTTACAGAATTAAACTCATTGTCAAACAGTTGACTGGAAGGGTCAAGTTTCTGCTGTATCTCATCAGAACTACATGAATCAGAAGGCTTGTTGTCAGTGATGATATAGGATTCATTATGATAAACTGTGTGAGGACTGCAAAGCTGGGAAGGGCTTGAAGAAGGCTCTAATTGAGATCCTGAAGGCCTTTCTACAAGCTGCCCTTCTGTCCAGGAACATTCTTCTGCAGCTGACTCCTTGGGATTTAAGCTGCTTTCTGATGTTTTTAGAATATTTGGGCAGGGCATATCTTGCACATAGTAGTGGTTAGGACACTGTCTGAAGTATGAAGTTCGCCCCCCTATTAATACTTCAGTTCTGAAGGAGTGCACTTGGCAGGGTCTGCGGGTTCTGTCCAGACATACATCCCCCACGATGATCCAACCCACTGTAAGTTTCTGGGCATATGGAGCATTGAAAGGGCCATTGCGAAGTTCAAGGACCTTATGAGCCTCAAGAATGTCTCTACCTAGCAGGAGTAAGATCTCGGAATGGTTATCAAGGGGGGGATCTCTCTGGCTATGTTCCTGAGATGAGGGTGATGCTGTGCGGCTTCAGGTGTGGGAATCTCATCCCTTGTGTCTGGCAATTTGTCACACTTAATAAGGGTTGGAAGAGAGAGTTTCTTATGTCCTTTGATGGGCTTTAAAGTGAAACCATTAGCTCTTCTTCCTGAGGTTGTCACAAGACCAGAGCATGTTCCTAGGGTGTAGGGTGTAGTTTCTCCCTCTATCCTGAACAGATCAAAAAACTTAGGGCTAGCTAGCGAACGATTACTTTGGTCATCTAGAATAGCATACATTCTTATGGTCTTCTCTGGTCGTGCAGTAGGAAACAGATCCACGAGGCAAATCTTAGAACAAGACTTACCGCACACAAGTCCTTCTCCACATACCTTTGTGCATCGGGGCGTGACTGTAGTGGTTGGTCGGTCGGCACTCTCCCCGCCGTGACTGGAATGGGGCTTGTGCCAGCTAACTGGTTCTAGGTTCCGCCTGATTGGTCCCAGGTGAACAGCGGACACATGTACATCACTATTACATTCAGAACACGTGACTGGAACCTTACAGTCTCTGGCGAAGTGCTCAGTGGACGCACAGCATCTGAAGCAGATATCAAAACTCCTTAGGAACTCCTTACGTTCCTCAAAGGGCATGGCTATGAAGACACGGCATTTCCTTAAAGGATGTGGTTTATCATGGATAGGGCAATGATGAACGGGTTCCTTAGGGCTTTCATTTCCATTGTTAGTAGTGGGCACAACCCCTGTCTTTTTTACTGAAATTAGACCTTTAGGGTTTCTCTGTCTGGGACTTAAAGTCTCGTGTCTCTGTTTAGTAGAGCCAAAGATGTTGGTTCCCAAGGTGTTGAAGCTCGGATCGTTTTTAGCTCTAGCTAAGTCCTTGATAAACTTACAGAAGAATGAAAATGGTGGAAAGGGAACACGATGTTGCTCCTTGTATTTTGAACCTGTTGTTGCCCATTGGTCTTGAATATTGAGGGGTAATTTCTCCACGATCAGGCCCACACCATGGGAGATATCAAGAAAGCTGAGACCTGGTAGCTGCGGGTCTCCCTTGACGATTTCAAACTCAAAAAGAAGATCACTTAATTCCTGGAACCCTTGGCGGTCTGTATTGGATTATCCAGGAAAGTCGTATAGTCGTTTAAATAAGGCGTGTTCAACGACTTCAGAGCCGCCATATGTCTGCTCTAATCTTTCCCATGTGAGACGAAGGCCTTTGACTGGTTCGTAGATATGAACGGTTTTGAGTCTCTTAACGCAGTTTGAAGACCATGGACCTAGCCATCTAATTAGCAAATCAAGTTCTTGCATAGGCGGTACAGCAAGGGTTTGAACTGTTGTCTTGAAGGTGGCCTTCCAACTTCTATAGTTCTCTGGGCGATCATCAAGTTCACTCGCTGTCACAACGCAGCTCAATGAGCTCGAGCTGCAGCTGATCTGAAGCATCGTCGGGGTCAACAGAGAACGGAGAGGAGAAAAGGCTGATCTCCTTTTCAATAGCTGCAAAATCTTGAAAGCCACGTTTAAACTCCCCAGCCAGAGATACGATACCTGCTGCATACCTGCTGGTTTGCGCACTGATATCATCCTGTGGAAAACTGTGCATTATCTCCTGCCACGCTGAAAAATGAATGGTATTGGGCTGTGTTTGTGACAAATGCCTTAGGAAAAGTTGCAGCTTTGCTCCAAAGGCTTTTGAGGTGTGAATAAAGCTGGCTTACCGCTGCATCTTTGCCCTAAAAACTCGTGTTCAGTACATTCAGACGCTTTTTATGTCGACTATAAACCCCAAATCAGCCAGCCAAATAGGATCAGATAGTTCTCGCATTAGTTGTCCCTTTATTTTCCAAGAATTCTCCCCTTTCTTTTCTGAGAGAGTAGAAACGCTGTAGTGCAGACCCCCGACTGAGCCATCTTACATCGTTATAATATAAAACATATTCGTATTCAGCCTGGATATCCAGTAGAAACTGTTTAAACTGGCGGTGGCACAGGGCTTTAGAGCGAATAAAATGAATGGTCTTTAGCCCCGGTTTCATAACATGGTCATAGTTGAGATGTTTAGCACAGAGAACTTGTTGATGAATGATACAATGCAGTTTAATAGCTTTCCCTCCTTCTTCGATCACCTTGTTACAGATTAGGGTTGATAATCCACTTCGTTCACGAGCCATGGCAGGTGCCCCATCAGTAATAATCCCAGTAACTTTGTTCCAAGGCAGCTTCATGTCATCTATGGCAGAACTAACAGAAACAAATTAATCTTTTCCTCTTGTTTTGTCCTTAAGGCTCTGGAGGTCAAGTAGATCTTTGGTCACATTCATTTCATCGTCCACCTCTCAGAAAAATTAGCAACTGAGCTGTGTGTCCGAGAGGTCCGTGCTTTCATCACAGGCTATTGAAAAGAAATCAAAATCCACTCCTTTTGACGTTAACTGTCTCTTAATATCTGATGAAATTTCTTCAATTCTCCGCGGTACAGTGTTACGAGCCAGGCAAATGTTGGAAAACTCTGACTTCTTCTCGGGACAGATATTCTGCACCATTTTCATAACGCCTTCTTTGAAAAAGTCACCCTTTTTAGCAATTAACATTGCTACCTCATAGATAGCCCTTGTGGAATTTTTATTTCACTCACGGGCTCTTGTAAAAAATCGCTGCTGTGACATTAAAACAGCTTCAAGTTGCTTCACCTTGTCACTGGGTCGCGCGCTGTTGGCTTGTCCTATGTGCTTTGTCTTGACTGGTAGTGTCTCTTGAGATTAAATTCCTTATAAACAGCCACAGTCTCTTGGCATATCAGACAAACACAGTGATTCCGTATTTCCATGAAAAAATATTCCACTTTCCACCTGTCCTGGAAGCAGCGTCCCTCACTTTCAACTTTTCGTTTCTTATTTGTAGTTGCCATTATAAAAATTGGCCAGAAAGGCAGACAATAGCAAGCTGTGCAATAGTAACACGTCAGATAATGGAATTTATAGCACAGTGACGGACAGTCAGGGGTTAATGAAGGGTATGACAGCTTGCTACCACAGATTCCTATATGCTCCCTTGTCTGCTTTATACATGTATCCTGAGTGCACTGCCCCGCCTGCCCGTCAGTGTGTTGTCTGTGCAGTTACTGCTCCCTGTCAAGGTGTTTGGTAGGCAGAAGTATTTTTTCTTCTTCTTAACCACTTCAGCCCCCCGAGCTTAAACCCCCTTAATGACCAGGCCACTTTTTACAATTCTGCACTACACTACTTTCACCGTTTATTGCTCCGTCATGCAACTTACCACCCAAATGAATTTTACCTCCTTTTCTTCTCACTAATAGAGCTTTCATTTGGTGGTATTTCATTGCTGCTGACATTTTTACTTTTTGCTATTAATCAAAAATTACCGAAATTTTTGCAAAAAATGACATGTTTCACTTTCTGTTGTAAAATTTTTCAAAAAACTACATTTCTATATAAATTTTCTCTAAATTTATTGTTCTACATGTCTTTGATAAAAAAAGTCCAATAAGTGTATATTTATTGGTTTGGGTAAAAGTTATAGCGTTTACAAACTATGGTGCAAAAAGTGAATTTCCACATTTTGAAGCAGCTCTGACTTTCTGAGCACCTGTCATGTTTCTTCAGGTGCTAGAATGTCAGGATAGTATAAATACCCCCCAAATGACACCATTTTAGAAAGAAGACACCCCAAAGTATTCACGGAGGGGCATGGTGAGTTCATGTATCATTTCATTTTTTTCACAAGTTAGTTTTCAGGCTGCAAAAAGTGTCACTTATGTAGTATCGCCAGTACTCAGGAGAGTAGGGCAATGTGTTTTGGGTGTATTTTTACATATACCCATGCTGGGTGAGAGAAATATCTCTGTAAATGGACAACTTTGTATAAAATTTTTTAAAAGTTGTCGTTTACAGAGATATTTCTCACACAAAGTATGGGTATATGTAAAAATACACCCCAAAACACATTGCCCTACTTCTCCTGAGTACGGCGATACCACATGTGTGACACTTTTTGCAGCCTGAGTGCGTAAAGGGCCCTAAAACCAATGAGTACCTTTAGGATTTCACAGGCCATTTTTACGCATTTGGATTCCAGACTTCTTCTCACGCTTTAGGTTCCCTAAATGCCAGGGCAGTATAAATACCCCACATGTGACCTCATTTTGGAAAGAAGACACCCCAAGGTATTCTGTGAGGGGTATGGTGAGTTCATGTGAAATTTTATTTTTTGTCACAAGTTAGTGGAATATGAGACTTTGTAAAAAACAAAAAAAAAATATCAATTTCCGCTAACTTGTGCCAAAAAATAAAAATTCTGTGAACTCGTCATGCCCCTCACAGAATACCTTGGGGTGTCTTCTTTCCAAAATGGGGTCACTTGTGGGGTATTTATACTCACCTGGCATTTTAGGGGCCCCTAAAGCGTGAGAATCCAAATGCGTAAAAATGGCCTGTGAAATCCTAAAGTACTCATTGGTTTTAGGGCCCCTTTGCGCATCTTGGCTGCAAAAAATTGTCACACATGTGGTATCGCCGTACCCGGGAGAAGTAGGGCAATGTGTTTTGGGGTGTATTTTTATATATACCCATACTGGGTGAGAGAAATATCGCTGAAAATGACAACATTTTACATTTTTTTATTCAAAGTTGTCAATTTACAGAGATATTTCTCTCACCCAGCATGGGTATATGTAAAAATACACCCTAAAACACATCGCCCTACTTCTCCTGAGTACGGCGATACCACATGAGTGACACTTTTTGCAGCCAAGATGCGCAAGGGGCCCAAATTCCAATGAGTACCTTTTAGGAGGGCATTTTTACGCATTTTTCTTCTCACGCTTTAGAGCCTCTAAATGCCAGGGCAGTATAAATACCCCACATGTGACCCCATTTTGGAAAGAAGACACCCTAAGGTATTCCGTGAGGGGCATGGCGAGTTCATAGAAGATTTTTTTTGGCACAAGTTAGTGGAAATTGATTTTTATTGTTTTTCTCACAAAGTCTCCCTTTCCGCTAACTTTTGACAAAAAGTTTAATTTTTCATGGACTCATTATGCCCTCAGCGAATACCTTGAGGTGTCTTCTTCCAAAATGGGGTCACATGTGGGGTATTTATACTGCCCTGGCATTTTAGGGCCCTAAAGCGTGAGAAGAAAAATGCGTAAAATGCCATCCTAAAGGTACTCATTGAGCTCTAGGCATCTTGGCTGCAAAAGTGTCACTCATGTGGTATCGCTGACTCAGGAGAAGTAGGGCAATGTGTTTTAGGTGTATTTTACATATACCCATGCTGAGTGAGAGAAATATCTCTGTAAATTGACAACTTTGAATAAAAAAATTTAAAAGTTGTCGCTTACAGCGATATTTCTCACACAGCATAGGTATATATAAAAATACACCCTAAAACACATTGCCCTACTTCTCCTGAGTACGGCGATACCACATGAGTGACACTTTTTGCAGCCAAGATGCGCAAAGGGGCCCTAAAACCAATGAGTACCTTTAGGATTTCACAGGCCATTTTTATGCATTTGGATTCTCACGCTTTAGGACCCCTAAAATGCCAGGGCAGTATAAATACCCCACATGTGACCCCATTGTGGAAAGAAGACACCCCAAGGTATTCCGTGAGGGGCATGGCGAGTTTACAGAAAAAAAAATTTGGCACAAGTTAGCGGAAATGGTATTTTTTTTTTTTTTTTTTTTTACAGTCTCATATTCCACTAACTTGTGACAAAAATAAAATTTTGCATGAACTCACCATACCCCTCACGGAATACCTTGGGGTGTCTTCTTTCTAAAATGGGGTCACTTGTGAGGTTTTTGTACTGCCCTGGCATTTGAGGGTCTCTCGCAATCATTACACGTATGGCCAGAATTAGGAGTTTTTGCGATTCTCCTTATATTGACCATACGGGTAATGAGAATTTTTTTCCGCTCAGCCTCTGCGCTGAAAGAAAAAATGAACGTCACAGATTTTTCCATTCACATTGATCAATGTGGATGAAAAATCTCTAAAAATGTGCAAAAAAAGAGGGAAAAGCTATAAAGCTGCGATCGCTAAGGGACCCTAAGGCCTCATTCAAGCGTCCGCAATTCTGTTCCGCAAAATTTTGCGGAACAGAATTGTGGATACATTCAATTCTATGGGGACAGACTTTGTCCCGCTCGGATCCGTAATTGGAGATCCGTAATTGGAGATCCGCAAAAGTATAGAACATGTCCTATTCTTGTCCGCAATTGCGGACAAGAAAAGGCATTTTCTATATAGTTCTGGCAATGCGGATCCGCAAAATGCGGAAAGCACATTGCTGGTGTCCGTGTTTATGGATCGGATCCGTGGATCCGCAAAACACATGCGGACATCTGAATGAGCCTTACAGGGGTGATCAGTGACAGGGGGTGACAGGGGTGATCAAGGGGTGACATGGGAGATCAGGGGTTAATCAGTGACAGGGTGGTGGGTGGGTGGGGGGTGTGGTGATTGGTGCACTTTGATATTTTTCTCTGGTGGTCCCAAGCAAAGGGACCACCAGAGAAGCGGTAGCAGCAGATCAGACGCTGTTCACAGAACAACGCCTGATCTGCGATTTTTTCTGCCATATACAGCCTGCCAGCGCACGATCGGCGCTGGCAGGCTGTAGTATAACTACATGCGAGCCGCCGATGGCGCGCATTGCGCATGTGCGGGCGCGCTCCATCTCGCCTCACGAGATGACGCCTAGATGCGTCCGATCAGAGCTACAGGGCCGCCGCCAGGACGCAATCCTGCGTGCGGCGGTCCTGTAGCAGTTAATGGTCAACCTTGTGGCTGTGTGTGGAGGCAAAGGGAGAAGGAAAGCCCAAATCTCGCGAGATCTCGTACGTCACGAGATTTGGGCTTTCCTTCTCCCTGCGCCGGCTGATGACGTCAATTCCCGCGGCGAGAGATCCCAGGAGTCCTAAACGGCGCTCGGGGACTGTAAGATCTATATTTGGACAACTTATCTGTGGGGCCTTATCAGTCTGGAACACGGGCCTGACTTTGGACATGCCTATGCATTATTTTCCTTGATTTGTCTTTTATAAATGTAGGCATGCACATCCACTCATCATATCGTGCAGGATGTTTTTTATCTTTATGTTTTTTGTTTTATATGATGAGCCTGTCTGAAAAGATACTGACGCTTATGCAGCAGGGGGCAATGGTGAAAGAGCAGCTGACGCATCTTGCTGTCCGCCCTGTAGCTGTTGGGGATACACAAAGGGAATGTGCCATGGAGGAAGAGGAGGAGGAGGAGGAGCTGCCACTGCAAGAAGAGGAGGAATTGGAGGTGAAGGAGCAGGAGCACGATGATGACGATGGCACTGGTCAGGACACCCAATCTTCTCAGTGGGGGGTGGACACAGAAAGAATTGGCTCCTCGGGCACGCTGGCCAGAATGGTGACCTGTAGACTCGTTTGCTTACGTAGTGACAGGTGTATCGGTGACATCCAGCAGTCTGATGATTACTGGGTAGTCATGCTTTTAGACCTTCACTATCAAGGCAAAACAGAGGAATGATTTCCCCTCTCACAGAAAGGGGGGCCAACTTACGTTATTTCCAGGAAACACTGTGTACGCAGCTTGCTGCTGCTTAATGCGAGCAGATACGTGCTACTACTGTGTCTGAAAGGGAGGCCACACTGCTGCTACTACTACTACTACTCCTATTACTATGTCCGTACCCTTTCCACATCCACACTGCTGCTACTACTACTACTCCTACTATGTCCGTACCCTTTCCACATCCACACTGCTGCTACTACTACTACTATATCCATACCCTTTCCACATCCACACTGCTACTACTACTACTACTACTATGTCCATACCCTTTCCACATCCACACTGCTGCTACTACTACTACTCCTACTACTATGTCCATACCCTTTCCACATCAACACTGCTGCTACTACTCCTACTATGTCCGTACCCTTTCCACATCAACACTGCTGCTACTACTACTACTACTACAATGTCCGTACCCTTTCCACATCCACACTGCTGCTACTACTACTACTACTATGTCCATACCCTTTCCACATCCACACTGCTGCTACTACTACTACTCCTACTACTATGTCCATACCCTTTCCACATCAACACTGCTGCTACTACTCCTACTATGTCCGTACCCTTTCCACATCAACACTGCTGCTACTACTACTCCTACTATGTCCATACCCTTTCCACATCCACACTGCTGCTACTACTACTACTACTATGTCCGTACCCTTTCCACATCAACACTGCTGCTACTACTACTACTACTACTATGTCCATACCCTTTCCACATCCACACTGCTGCTACTACTACTACTCCTACTACTATGTCCGTACCCTTTCCACATCAACACTGCTGCTACTACTACTACTACTACTACTATGTCCATACCCTTTCCACATCCACACTGCTGCTACTACTACTACTCCTACTACTATGTCCATACCCTTTCCACATCCACACTGCTGCTGCTACTACTCCTACTATGTCCGTACCCTTTCCACATCAACACTGCTGCTACTACTACTACTACTGCTATGTCCATACCCTTTCCACATCCACACTGCTGCTACTACTACTACTACTATGTCCGTACCCTTTCCACATCCACACTGCTGCTACTACTACTACTACTACTATGTCCATACCCTTTCCACATCCACACTGCTGCTACTACTACTACTACTACTACTATGTCCATACCCTTTCCACATCCACACTGCTGCTGCTACTACTACTACTATGTCCGTACCCTTTCCACAGCCACACTGAGGCTGCTACTACTACTCCTACTATGTCCATACCCTTTCCACATCCACACTGCAGCTGCTACTCCTACTATGTCCGTACCCTTTCCACATCAACACTGCTGCTGCTACTACTCCTACTATGTCCGTACCCTTTCCACATCAACACTGCTGCTGCTACTACTCCTACTATGTCCGTACCCTTTCCACAGCCACACTGCGGCTGCTACTACTACTCCTACTATGTCCATACCCTTTCCACATCCACACTGCAGCTGCTACTACTACTACTACAATGTCCGTACCCTTTCCACATCAACACTGCTGCTACTACTACTCCTACTATGTCCGTACCCTTTCCACATCCACACTGCAGCTGCTACTACTACTACTACAATGTCCATACCCTTTCCACATCCACACTGCAGCTGCTACTACTACTACTACAATGTCCGTACCCTTTCCACATCCACACTGCTGCTGCTACTACTACTATGTCCGTACCCTTTCCACATCAACACTGCTGCTACTACTACTCCTACTATGTCCGTACCCTTTCCACATCAACACTGCTGCTACTACTACTACTACTGCTATGTCCATACCCTTTCCACATCCACACTGCTGCTACTACTACTCCTACTATGTCCGTACCCTTTCCACATCCACACTGCAGCTGCTACTACTACTACTACAATGTCCGTACCAATGTGGTGTTTTTATTTTTTGTAATAGTAACGAAGATATAAAATAGCTGCATTGTCCAAAAAAAATTGTCAAAAATGTGATATACAGAATATTTATTTTCACATTTGTTTTTTCCTTGACAGGATTTGCCCTCTGCAGCTCTCCTGTTTTTCCTCGAAAAACCACACGATAAAAATAAAGTCATAGTTACGGCCTCTATTTACATTGTATTTACACGTAGATCCCCTCAGGGGCGCACTGGCCAGTACATAGACCCTACAGGGAAATTGATGAATTACATTTGTTGTTTTTTTTAACATCCCAACCCCTGCAGTGCCATCCTGGGCATCAAATGGTCCCTACAGTGGCCCCCCAGTATAAATAATGCCCTCCTTGTTTCCCCTAGTATATATATATTTGCTCCCCTGCTCCTCATTGGGCCCCAAGGATATATATATTGGCTCCCCATTGTGCCCCCAGTATATATTTTTCCTCATTGTGCCCCCAATATATAGTGGGGATTCGGTCTGGTAGGCAGGGTGAGTGGACGCAGAACAAAAACAGTTCTTAACCAGTATTCAGTGTTTATTCAGAACATAAACAAAATTCACCTTAGTTTTAAGTCCTGGTGTTCGGGTTCACAAGTCCTGGTGTGTGTTCACACCTTGCAGCGGAATCGCGTATAGAGTGCGAGTCCTGGAAATCGTCGACCTGTCCCCCCAGACAGGTAGCAACCATGCATCCAGCCGGAAGCACATAAACACAGCAATAACCCCTTGCCCACACTCTTAGCTGGCTTTTATGGCAGTTTGGCGTCAACGCAAATCCCAGATCGACATGTGCTGCGAGGAAAATATCTCCCATCTACCAAGCAACCCGACTGTGTCACTATATATATCTATATATATATATATCGCAGGGAAATGATAAAAATGGAGATTTGATCAAATCCCTAAGGGAAATGATCAATTCACGGAAGATGTTGGAAGATGTTTAAAATAACATCTCTGTGGGGTGATTTCCCTAAAAAAAGTAAGTGATTTGGTTCAAATCCCTTAACTGTCTTAGTGAAAAGATTACATAAACAAGTAAGGAGTCCTGGAAAAAAAAGAAAGCAGTTGAAGGACCTTCAATAGACATGTGACCAGTAATATTGCTGTGTTACTGGTCACATGGTGATGATGTCATCAAAGGTCCTTTTTTCCAAAGCTCTCACAGTTCGTTGATAAAAGGCCCTAGCGACACCCCTGATTCTAGGTATATACTATTCTGGCAGCCGGAACACAGCCAGGCATATTTCTGTGAGGGCACACTCCTGGCCGTGGAAATTTAAAGACGTGTTAGTGGATTCCACAATTTTGGTATATGTAAAGGTAGATAGAGGCCCATTAGATGGAAATAACATTGTGGGGATCGCATTAAATATAAAAAATAATTTATACCAAATTGGTACCTCAGCTGGAATTATAAAAGATTGGCTACCTAGAGACACTCTTCAAATAGCTACTACAACATTTACCGAAACAGTTCCCCGAACTAACCTAAGTCTGCGTGAGATTGCAGGAAAATTATCCTTATTTGGAGGTCAAGGATTTAAGAAGTGTTCTTGTGAACAATCCAAAATACAATGTAAAACAAAAAGATGTGCCTGTAAAAAAAAACGTACTTTGTAACTCGAGATGCCACAAGTCAACGTGTTTTAATAAAAATGAATGAACATTATTATTTATTAATTACATTCACAAAAAATGTTTAAAATTTCACTAAAAATATCCTTTCTGTTTTTAAAAATATCAGCTTAAGTACCTATTTCTTACAATATTATTTCATATTATTATTAAATTATCAAAAATATTAAACTTTTCACTAAAACATTTAAGGGATTTGATCAAATCACTAACTTTCTTTAATAATTTATGTTTCAATGACTATTGTTGTATTACCTACTCTACATTTATTAATGCATGGTTTACTAAATAGATATTATCAAAAATATTAAACTTTTCACTAAAACAGTTAAGGGATTTGATCAAATCACATACTTTCTTTAGGGAACATCATCTTCTGTTAATTAATCAAATCTCCATTTTCATCATTTCCCTGCGATATAGATAGATAGATAGATAGATAGATATACACAAACACAGTGGAATGCAAAAGTTAAAGAAAGTTAAAGATGAATCACACTTTTTAACATTTTAAGCAATATCAATATATTAAAGGGTACCTTGCAAAAGTCTGGGAAGCCAAGGATATCTGAGTGCTCAGATAACTTTGACCGAGGTCTCAGACCTTAAATACCCTATTAGGGTTAGGGCTTGTTCACAATCATCGTTAGGAAAATCCCGGTGATGCAAATTTCAAAGCTGTATAAATACCCAGACTCCTCTAACCTTGTCCAAAAAAAAACATCAGCCATGGGTTCTTCTAAGCAGCTGCTTAACACTCTGAAAATGAAAATTATTGATGCCCGCAAAGCAGGAGAAGATGACAAAGTGTTTTCATGTTGTCATTTCCTCAGTTCAGATTGTAATTAAGAAATAGCAGTTAACAGGAACAGTGGAGGTCAAGGAAAGGTCTAGAATGTCAAGAAAATCTCAGAGACAGCTGCTCGTAGGATTGCTAGAAAGGCAAATCAACCCCGCTTGACGGCAAAAGACCTTCAGGAAGATTTAGTAGACTGGAGTTGTGGTATATTTTTCTATTGTTCAGCGACACCTGCACAAATATGGACTTCATTGAAGAGTTATCAGAATAAAACCTCTCCTACATCTGCACCACAAATTTCAGCTTCAGAAGTTTGCAAAAGAACATCTAAACAAGCTTGATGCATTTTGGAAACAAGTCCGGTGGATCAATATGTTTAAAACAAAACACAGGGAACATTTTACAGGTGGAGGGAAGAATGAATTCAATGAAATTCCATCAAATTCTGGAAGCAAACATAACAACAGCTGTAAAAAAGCTTGAAAAGAGGATGGCTTCTACAAATGCATAGTGATCCTAAGCACACCTCAAAATCTATTATAGATGACCATATAAGGTTTTACCATGGCCCTTACAGCCCCTGATCTGCTAAAGGTTTTACCATGGCCCTCACAGTACCCTGATCTACTGAAGGTTTTGCCATGGCCCTCAGTCCCCTGATCTGCTAAAGGTTTTACCATGGCCTCACAGCCCCTGATCTGCTAAAGGTCTTACCATGGCCCTCACAGTCCCCTGATCTGCGAAAGGTCTTATCATGGTCCTCACAGCCCCTGATCTGCTGAAGGTTTTACCATGATCCTCACAGTCCTCTGATCTGCTAAAGGTCTTATCATGGCCATCACTGTCCCCTGATCTGCTAAATGTTTTACCATGGCCCTCACAGTCAGACACACAGAGAGGGTTGATTTATCCCTCCCTGATTAACCCTGCTGGCCTCACCTGGGGCCAGGGAACCTGTAATGGATTAGGGGTGTGGACTGAGAGAATCTAACTACCAACTTGTTGTTTAAAGTGCCTGTGACCAAGGCTAGATTTGGGATGGCGAAAATCTGAGATCCCATGCTAGCCTGGGTAGAATGATGAATGTTCGGGACAATTATGTGAATACTGTGGACTATCCGGTGGTCCTCACGGAGGGTGAGACCATGGTGAGAACAGAGACTGATGGACTTGGTGTTGAAAATAAGCTCATGCATGACTTAATGTGGGGCAATGGAGACACTTCTGTAAAATGTAATGAAGCTCCTACAGAACCTGTACCTGTCCCTTTAACCTGTTGCCGACCGCCTCACGCAGGATTGCATCCTGCGGGCGGTCGGTCTGTTCCTCCTTGACGCGCCCGCGCGTCATCTCGCGAGAGGCGAGATTTCCTGTGAACGCGATCACGTCGGGGACAAGAAGCTACAGCCTGCCAGCGCTGATCGTGCGCTGGCAGGCTGTAGAAGTTAAATGAGCATATCAGACGCTGTTTTGTTAACAGCGCCTGATATGCTTGCTGATCGCTCCTTTGGTGGTCCCTTTGCTTGGGACCACCAAAGAAACTTTTATAAGTGCACCAAAACACCACACAGACCCCCACCCATCCACCCCACCCCCCGTCACTGATTAACCCCTGATTAACCCCCGATCACCCCATGTCACCCCCCTGACACTAATTACCCCCTGTAAGGCTCATTCAGACGTCCGTATGTGTTTTATGGATCCATGGATCCACGGATCCGCAAAACACGGACACCAGCAATGTGCTTTCCGCATTTTTGCGGATCCGCACATTGCCAGAACTATATAGAAAATGCTCTTTTCTTGTCCGCAATTGCGGACAAGAATAGGACATGCTCTATCTTTTGCGGAGCTGCGGCCGGATGCTTGGGGGCCGAAACCCGGAAGTTTGCGGCCGCAGCTCGCAGAATGCTGATGCGGCGAGCGCATAGTGTGCTCTCCGCATCACCGCCAGCCCCATTCACACTGAGTGGTCCGCATCTATTCCGCAGAATTGCGGAATAGATGCGGACATTTTTGCGGACGTGTGAATGGGGCCTTACTACTTTTTTTTGCACATTTTTTGGCAGAGATTTATTCATCCACATTGATCGATGCGAATGAGGAAATCTGTGCCGTTTTGTTTTTTTTTGCACATTTTAAGCAGAGATTTTTCATCCACATTGATTGATGCGAATGAAAAATCTGTGCCGTTCATTTTTTTTCTTTTCAGCGCAGAGGCTGAACGGAAAAAATCTCATTACCCGTATGCTCAATATAAGGAGAATCGCAGAAACTCCTAATGCTGGCCATACGTGTAATGATTATGGAGACCTCAAATGCCAGGGCAGTACAAATACCTCACATGTGACCCCATTTTAGAAAGAAGACACCCTAAGGTATTCCGTGAGGGGTATGGTGAGTTCATGTAAAATATTATTTTTGTCACAAGTTAGTGGAATATGAGACTGTAAAAAAAAAAAAAAAATCAATTTCCGCTAACTTGTGCCAAATTTTTTTTTCTGTGAACTCGCCATACCCCTCACGGAATACCTTGGGGTGTCTTCTTTCCACAATGGGGTCACTTGTGGGGTATTTATACTGCCCTGGCATTTTAGGGGTCCTAAAGTGTGAGAATCCAAATGCGTAAAAATGCCCTATGAAATTCTAAAGGTACTCATTGGTTTAGGCCCTTTGCGATCTTGGCTGCAAAGTGTCACTCATGTGGTATCGCTGAATCAGGAGAAGTAGGCATAGTTTGGGGTGTATTTACATATACCATATTGTGTGTGAGAAATATCACTGTAAACGACAACTTTTTAAATTTTTTTATTCAAAGTTGTCAATTTACAGAGATATTTCTCACACAAAGTATGGGTATATGTAAAAATACACCCCAAAACACATTGCCCTACTTCTCCTGAGTACGGCGATACCACATGAGTGACACTTTTTGCAGCCCGGGTGCGCAAAGGGGCCCAAATTCCAACGAGTACCTTTAGGTTTTATATGGCTGCTCACAATTTAGCCCCACCCAAAATGCCAGAACAGTACAAACACCTCACAAATGACCCCATTTTGGAAAGAAGACACCCCAAGGTATTCGCTGAGGGGCATAGTGAGTCCATGAAAATTTAACTTTTGTCAAAAGTTAGCAGAAAGGTAGACTTTATGAGAAAAACAATAAAAATCAATTTCCGCTAACTTGTGCCAAAAAAATCTTCTATGAACTCGCCATGCCCCTCACAGAATACCTTGGGGTGTCTTCTTTCCAAAATGGGGTCACATGTGGGGTATTTATACTGCCCTGGCATTTTAGGGGCCCTAAAGCGTGAGAAGAAAAATGCGTAAAAATGCCCTCCTAAAAGGTACTCATTGGTTTTAGGCCCTTTGCGATTTGGCTGCAAAGTGTCACTCATGTGGTATCGCCGTACTCAGGAGAAGTAGGCAATGTGTTGGGTGTATTTTACATATACCCATATTTGTGTGAGAAATATCTCTGTAAATTGACAACTTTGAATAAAAAATGTAAAAAGTTGTCGCTTACAGCAATATTTCTCACACGCAGCATGGGTATATGTAAAAATACACCCCAAAACACATTGCCCTACTTCTCCTGAGTTCGGCGATACCACATGAGTGGCACTTTTTGCAGCCAAGGTGCGCAAAGGGGCCCTAAAACCAATGAGTACCTTTAGGATTTCACAGGCCATTTTTACGCATTTGGATTCTCACGCTTTAGGGGCCCCTAAAATGCCAGGGCAGTATAAATACCCCACATGTGACCCCATTTTGGAAAGAAGACACCCCAAGGTATTCCGTGAGGGGCATGGCGAGTTCACAGAATTTTTATTTTTGGCACAAGTTAGCGGAAATTGATATATTTTTTTTTTTATTTTGTTTTTTACAAAGTCTCATATTCCACTAACTTGTGACAAAAATAAAATTTTACATGAACTCACCATACCCCTCACGGAATACCTTGGGGTGTCTTCTTTCCAAAATGGGGTCACATGTGGGGTATTTATACTGTCCTGGCATTTTAGGGGCCCCTAAAGCGTGAGAAGAAGTCTGGAATCCAAATGCGTAAAAATGCCCTGTGAAATTCTAAAGGTACTCATTGGTTTTAGGGCTTTTGCATCCAGGCTGCAAAAAGTGGCACACATGTGGTATCGCCGACTCAGGAGAAGTAGGGCAATGGCTTTGGGGTGTATTTTTATATATACCTATACTGTGTGTGAAAATATCTCTGTAAACGACAACTTTTAAAAAATTTTATACAAAGTTGTCAGTTTACAGAGATATTTCTCTCACCCAACATGGGTATATGTAAAAATACACCCTAAAACACATTGCCCTACTTCTCCTGAGTACGGCGATACCACATAAGTGACACTTTTTGCAGCCTGGGTGCGCAAAGGGGCCCAAATTCCAACGAGTACCTTTAGGTTTTACATGGCGGCTCACAATTTAGCCCCGCCCAAAATGCCAGAACAGTAAACACACCCCACAAATGACCCCTTTCGAAAGTAGACACCCCAAGGTATTCACTGAGGGGCATAGTGAGTCCGTCTGAGATTTCTTTTTTTTTGCCAGAAGTTAGCAGAAATTGAAACTTTTTTTTTTTTTTCTCAGAAAGTGTCATTTTCCGCTAACTTGTGAAAAAAATGAAATGATACATGAACTCACCATGCCCCTCCGCGAATACTTTGGGGTGTCTTCTTTCTAAAATGGTGTCATTTGGGGGTATTTATACTATCCTGACATTCTAGCACCTGAAGAAACATGACAGGTGCTCAGAAAGTCAGAGCTGCTTCAAAATGCCGAAATTCACTTTTTGCACCATAGTTTGTAAACGCTATAACTTTTACCCAAATCAATAAATATACACTTATTGGACTTTTTTTTATCAAAGACATGTAGAACAATACATTTATAGAAAAATTTATATAGAAATGTAGTTTTTTTTTTTTACAACAGAAAGTGAAAAATGTCATTTTTTTGCAAAAATTTCGTTAAATTTGTATTAATGGCAAAAAAAGTTAAAATGTCAGCAACAATGAAATACCACCAAATGAAAGCTGTATTAGTGAGAAGAAAAGGAGGTAAAATTCATTTGGGTGGTAAGTTGCATGACGGAGCAATAAACGGTGAAAGTAGTGTAGTGCGGAATTGTAAAAAGTGGCCTGGTCATTAAGGGGGTTTAAGCTAGGGGGGCTGAAGTGGTTAAATGAAAGTGTAAGGAAAATGCAGATAGAAAGCAATGGTTTAAGTGAAATGACCATTGGAAACAATGGTGCAGACACAGTGCCAAGTGAAGGTGCAGAGTTTGTTGAAATGTATAATGATAATATGGATCTATGTGCAAGAAGTGATGAGGATGATGACAGCCCTCTTCCTTTGCAGGCTGTGATTGGGGAAGAAGCTCCCCCTCTTGGTAAAAATGTGGATGGTATAAAAATGCTGATTGATGTTGAGAGCTCACAACTGAGGGAAACCACTGTGAAAAATGTGCAAGTACATGGGGCAGTCCTAGGGGGTGTACCACACATACTAGAAGTGGATATGCAGTCTCCACATGTTTCTATGATTAATAAAATGTCCCTGGTGGGGATTAGCTCATCGGTGCCCCTAGAGGACAGGATTGAGAATGACACGAGCGGTATATATAACGCATGTTCTGTGACCGATAGCAACTCAGAGAGAGAGGCTTCCATGTCGAGGTCTTGCCAAACTAAAGTGGTTACTAGTAGCGACCAAATGACAGTTATATCTGACGAGACGAGAGTTCAGTCGGGTGACGTCAGCCTAGTGTCTGAAGCTCATATCCAGACAGTCTTAGATGACCTGACAGGACACTACAGCTGCAAACCGGAGGCTGATCTCACTCTCGCCACACGGTCCCTAGATACGATAGAGAAGGGACTAGCTGTCGTCACAGAGTCACCGAAGAAGGCTGCAGAAGGGTCAAAAGAGGAGACCCCAGAAAAGATGAGTGAACAGAAGGGTCTCCTGCCTGGTGTCCTGGGGAGGGGAAAAGACTCCAGAAAGACACAAAAGTCTATAGTAGACATCAACAATGGGCTAGAAGAGTCCCTGGGTGGAAATCCCACAGAGTGTCTAAGGAAGAATGGTGGTACTCCTACAACTGCTGTTACACCAGAACAGAGTGAAGAGCAGCTGGAACAGAAGGTCCAAGAGTGGGGCGCTGCTAACAAGCTGGTGCGAAAAACTAAGAAGACGACTATGGCCCTCTCCTTGGCTAGAGCCCTTGAAAAAGCTCTTGAGCGTGACGAATTTGAGAGGCTGAACAGGCAACTCAGAGCAGAGATGGAAGATCTCAGGAGCTCAATAGATGGTGTCGAGAAGAACTTCTATGAGTTGGCGAAGTCTTAGCGTGCTCTCGAGCGGCAGGTGAAAGAAAAGGAGAAACCTGAAGAGGAGGATTCTCTGAAAGAGGCCAAGAAGGCAGAGCCTGTTAAGAATGGGTCTGGAGATTGTTGTGCTACGGTACCAGCCGAGGCAGAGAAGATGGATGATCTTTCTGCTGAACCCGTTGATGGGGATGATGTGGATGCAGAAGCCAAGAGACTCGTGGCGGTATGGTCATGCAAGACATTCCTTTAGCCTGCGGTCTGCTGGGGAAGACATATGAGGAGACCGATGCCCACCATGCAGATGCTGTCTAATGCTGTGAGGTGGCTCTCCTAGAGCCTAAACGAATAGGGAACAATATCCTGGGTGAACCTCTGGAGGGATTGCCAGAAGACGAGATGAGAAAGAGGATGCCATGTCCGTGAAGGATGAGAAGGCTAATAAAGTGAATGAAGACTCCAAAGAAACAGAGGCCGAAGAAGCTAAGGCCGAGGTCTTGAAGTGGGAGAAATCCTCGGATGTTCTAGAAACCAAGGATAAGGTTGAAGAGAGGTCTGCCGAAGTGGGCGGAGCCACTGAAGAAGCAGAAGACCCTGAAACTGAGGCCAAATCTGAGAAAACCACTGTTGAAGAAGAAGCGAGCGGGGGCAAGCATGCTCTTCTGAAGGAGCGCCGCAAAGCCGAGGAGAAAGGGTCTGAACACGACCATGACTGGGAGCAACTATGCGAACAGTCCAGTCAAGAGCTGCAGTAGTACAAGAAAAGGCCTGTGCATGAGCGCGAGAATCAAAGAGTGCGAGAGCATGTTATTGTCACTCAGAAAACAGTAGAGAAAGAGTATCTGGCCATTAGTTGGGCACAAAAGGCTTTTAGACAGTTTCTACTGAGTAGGAAGGCAGTGTTTATGACAAACCGAGCCCTTCTGGCCTGGGTCTGGCAGAAGAAAGGGAAGCCTGTGATGCTGGCCACATCTTCCAGGGGGAACATTGAGCTGGAAGGTGACAAGATAATGCAGATGCCCTGTCATGAGCACCCGGTTGGTATATTTGTTCACCCCCACAGGTTTGAACAGAGGGGGTGGATATGTGATGATGTGAACTGTAAAGTCGCGGTAGTCGTATGGTGGGGGTGTGTATCTCACCTGGTGGTTCAGTTTCACTGGGTGAGGTAGCTGAAATCCAGAAAAGTGCTGCTTCAGTAAGTCATAGCTTGCTGGAGATTGGTTAAAGTTGTCAGGGATGGATTTCCTTGGACTGGGAGTCAGGTTGGTAGTGGGATTCTCTCAGTCCACACCCCTAACCCATTACAGGTTCACTGGCCCCAGGTGAGGCCAGCAGGGTTAATCAGGGAGGGATAAATCAACCCTCTCTGTGTGTGAAGGAGAGCCAGGGGAGGCTCTGAGCGTGGTCTCAGCTGAGGAGCCACGGGGCTAGGTGCTAGCCACAACGGTTTGGTTGGACATTGTTACAGCCAGGAGGCTGCTGAGCGAGTGGCTGAGAAAGCCGCATCCAGTTCCAGGTGTGAACAGCGCTATAGAGTTGAGATAGGGAATACCTCTGTTTAGTTAGAGCCCTGACGGGCAGGATTTCATTTGTATCGTTTTGTGTTGTTTTGTTGGTGCTGGTGGCCAAATGGATATGCAACACGGTTGTCCGTGATAAGTCTAAGAGAATGACCCCCGAATAAGGGACGATCCCTTACAGTGGATAGACCTCAGAAGAGCAGGGAATGCAAGACGGCCCAGGAATCTCACAGAACCAGAAGACGTCTGAATGGATGAAAGTCCCTCAAACAAGAATTGAAAGACTCTTGGCTGCTACAAAAAGCATTTAGAAGTTGTGATATTCCCCAAAGTGGGTGCTACTAGGTACTAACCATGAAAGGGGCCCAAAGTTTTGTTTTGGACCTTTTTAACTTTTAAAATGTAAACTATTTAAAAAAAAATTCTATTTGCTTAAAATACAAAGGGAATGTGTGATCTTTAACTTTATGCTTTTTGGAGATCACTTCATCTTCAACTTGCTTAACTTTTCACAGTTAATTTGACCAGGGGGGGCCAAACCTTTGCATGCCAGTGTGTGTGTATATATATATATATATATATATATTGAGAGAGAGAAAGAAAGAGAGAGAAACCCTCTTGCCCCCCCACTGCTGGTAGAGCCAACATATCTTTAAAATAAATAAATACTCCACCAGGACCTGATGCTCCTAGTATCTAGATGTCACATTATGTGACATCACAACGCTAGGATCGTCAGGTCCTGCTGCCTCCCATACAGATCAAGTGCAAGTGGACGAAGTATTTTTTTAACCCCTTAAATTTTTTTATTTTTTTTTACAGTGTACCGGTTTTTAATAGCTGTTAGACGGACGCAAACGGGTCCATTGATTTCAGTGGGGTCCGTCTAGCCGTGAAAACGGCCAAAAACAGGACATGTCCTATTTTTTGATGTAGGCTATTCACTGGCTGGATTCACATCCATGAAAATAGACTTTAATTGCTCCTGAAAAAGGCTGTCACGTGTGAATGAGGTCTTACTGAGACTGGAGCGCACAAGGATGAAAGGGGAGATGAAGATTGGGGAAAACCGCAATATACTTTACTACCGTGCACAGAGCTGGGCTGAGGAGGAACACTGCACTGTTGGGTAAAGTATTCCTGAGGAATCCTCTGCCCAAGCTTTATTTCACTTCTCTCCTGTCAGCCTGAGCTGATGGCAGAAGCTGCAGAGAGAAACAGATACTAATAATCAGCAGCTCTTCAACTGCAACCCGAATGGTGTTCGGTCAAAACGAGATTGACAATTTCTACTTGAACAAACATCTGTGGGAGAGGGGGTTATGTACCTGGTGTGAACTGGCCCTTTAACCCCTTAGTGACCACCAATATGCCTTTTTACTGACGTAAAAAGGGGGTTTTAGCTAAACAACTGGCTTTAATCAATCATTACATGTACCCAGGGGCGTAGCTAACGGCTCATGGGCCCTGGTGCAAGAGTTCAGCTTGGGCCCGCCTTCCCTCAGTGCTTTGTGTGTCTTCTTATGCAGCACAAGTGTCTTTGGGCCACCTCAGGCTCCTGGGCCCGGTAGCAACTGCTACCTCTGCACCCCCTATAGCTACGCCCATGCATGTACCCAAAATGGTGCATTAAAAACTATAACTTGACCTGCAAAAAATAAGACCTCATACAAGTACATTGATGAAAAAACAAAAAAGTTATAGCTCTTGGAATGCGATTTTTAAAAAAATGTAGGGAGTGCACACCTTATGAACACAGGCATTTTCAGCAAGAAGCAGGGTGAGGCCTGCCATGGAAGAGGAAACGGGTGACTTGTTGAATGCTGAAGAAGAACAACGGGTCAGAGCCACCGTAACGAGGGTAGGAGGGTGAGTGGGGCAGCCTTGCCTCCAAACCACCAGGAAGAAAGTTTTAGATCTGCTGATGTAACAGGTTAGTTCCTTATACACCTCTATCAGACCCACCCTGGGCGGGCCAGCAGGTCCGTCGCCTGAGCAAACTGTTATGGCAGTGGGTGTGAAACCACTGTGCCAACTTACAGATGTGACCTTGGCAGCCCCTGGTTTTTACCCCTGTGGAGGGATCTGGACTTTGCTGCAGGGGAACCTCCAGGCCACTACCTCCTGAAGTAGTCTCTGCGTGATTGACAACTGGACCACTGAGAGGTCAGGCAAAATTGTGGTCAGGGCAGGAAGAATATGTGAAGCAGAAGGTCAATACAGAGGTCAGGCGGTGGAGAGTCAGGAATCAGGCAGAAGTCTGTACACAGGCAGTAGAACAGTAGACCTTTGCAGTATACTAGCAACCTAAAGAACCTATTACTCTGGCACCTTCCTACTGAAGAAGGTGTCTAAAGTGGGAGGGCATCGGCTGGTGACAATCAGGAGAAGGCTGCAGTCTGTGTGGAGGACTGCCGGCCGGGCCCGCAGATGGATGGAAACAGCTGGAGGAGGGTCTACTCTGTCGGGTACCCGGGCGGGTGAGCAGAACAGCAGCGGTCATGGGCTGATACAGCTGGTACTGCCTCTAGCTCCAGAACATGGAAGACGTATAAATCTCTACAATATACTCTTCTGCTCTCAGTTTTGCCTGAAATATAAGTGTGAATGAGGCCGTACCATCTACTGGCCTCGTATATGGCGGGTTTTATTTTCTGTTCTCCCATAGAGATCATGCACAGCCAGGTATATCCCCAGGTTTCCGGCTATATTGAGCGTCATCACCCAGAAGTCAGATTGGTATTGATCTCATCAATAACCAAAACATGGTCAGCTGCAGCACATCGCACCTGTACGACTCACACCGTAAAAACCTGAAAGACGTCAGCACCACTTCTTGTAATAAAACACTGAGTCTCTTCATAGACGTCTTCTAAAACCGAATACAGATAAGGCGGAAAATTCCAACACGTTTTGAGCCATTACAAGCTGAAAGATAAAATATACGGAAAACCGCAGATGAAAAAGAGAGGTCCATCGTTATATCAGCGAACATCGCGATCAGGAAAATCCTGTTTAATAACCCACACCAGACAAAGGTGCTCCCTGCCCATATGACACAAAGTAACAAAACTGCAGAAATACAGCAGCTTACTGGAAACCAGCTGGGAAACATAAACCATATGAATCATGATCTGTGGAGATAGAAAAATATACGATGTCCAGTAATAGGAGAAAGATCCCCCATAAAACTAACGACCTAAATCAGTGCCCCGAAAAAGAAACGGCGACTACAGCTAAATACAGTCCCTGCAGAGCATTGCGTCACAGTACACTGAACTGTCCCTCCCTTACAGGAGTAAGGTCACATGGGCGTGACATCATCACAGGTCCTTCACCATGACTTCCCTCCACTACTGAGCTCCACCCCTTCCTGCCTTGATCACATGACAATCACATCATCACAGGTCTTTCATCACCACTTCTCTCCACCACTGAGCTCCGCCCCCTGCACTGATCACATGACAGTGACATCACCACTTCTCTCCACTGCTAAGCTCCGCCCCTCCTGATCACATGACAGTGACATCATCCCAGGTCCTTCTGCTCTTGCAGTGCAGCAGATACAGAGCAGGTCCTGGTCGGTAGTCACTGCTGTGGTGTCTGGAGCCTCTTCTTCTCTCTGGTATCAGCCATTTCTCCAGAATCCCCCTTTATCCCCGGTGCTTGGGGCTCTGAGAAGCGGGGTCTCTCCAGGAGCAGTGAGTGCGGTTCTGGATCTCACTAATGCTCTTGTCCCTGGAGGATTTCCAGCCTCTCCTCATAAAGGCGCCTGCAGTACTAGAAGCCTCCAGCTCCTCCAGTTCTCTCCTCTTCTCCTGAATGACCACCAAGGATGGACAGGAAGGAGATCAGCAGAAGAATATTAGACCTCACCTTGGAGATCATCTCCCTGCTGAGCGGAGAGGTAAACTTCTCTAGATTTCTCTCCTCTGTATTGTATTCTGTACCATCATAGGAAGTGATAGGAAGAGTCCGGGCTCCTGGAGAACGGCCTCCAGACCTTCCAAGTGACGGAGAACCTGAAGATCAGCCCCCAGTATGGTCAGTGATGGATCATGGGGACCAATAGTCATGTTGTAGGAGCCATGAGAAGGTAAGTAGGCACGTTGTACCCAGGAGGAGAGGAAGCAGAGGAGGAGATGGCCGGAGTGTGGCCTGGAGGAGGATTTCTACCACTAGTCTGACATCTAGATGATCCTGGACTATAACAAGGAGCCTCCACTACGTCTAGAGGAAAGAAGGTTTCTGCACCAACATAGAGGAGGAGTCTTTACTGTAAGAGCAGTGAGACTATGGAGCTCTCTGCCAGAGGAAGGAGTCATGGGGGATTCTCTAGAAGAGTCCAGAAGAGGCCTGGAGGTCTGGAGGGTAATAATATTCCAGCTTCTAGTGACTGGATTACTGGAGATGGGGCCATGATCCCGGGAGGGATTCTGAGTGTAGATCTGGAGTCAGGAAGGAATCTCTTTCCTAAGTGTCTCTCTCCATCCACAGGATTACACCATAGTGAAGAAGACATCGGGGGGGACTCCCATCATCCATGAGTCCGGAGGGTGGAGCAGGACCCCCATCACAGAGCCTCCCCCCCTGATACATGAGCAGAAGATCCTAGAGCTCACCCACAAGATGATGGAGCTGCTGACTGGAGAGGTGACACTGCTGGGAATGCTGGGAAATTCTCCAGTAACAGCACTGGAGGGTCTGGGTGATGACGGTGTCATTGTGTTGTCAGGTTCCTGTAAGGTGTCAGGATGTGGCGGTCTATTTCTCCATGGAGGAGTGGGAGTATATAGAAGGACACCAGGATCTGTACAAGGAGGCCATGATGGAGGCTCCCCGACCTCTGACATCACCAGGTAAGAAATCTATTTGATTTTAAAGATTTAAGGATCATGTAGATTCCTCCTTCATCTGATCATCTAGATATATATTGCATTGTCCAGGTTCTCAAAAAAACTACTTTAAAACCCACTTAGGCTCTACTATCCATGGTGATAGGCTCCACCTGTGACACTTGGCTTCCATCTTTGACTCTGTAAATACCAGACTGATGGATTTATACTGACTAAACCCGAGAGACATGTAGTAATGGCTGTTATACCTCAGGTAGGTGTCATCAGATGCCAGGTGTTATAGATGACATTACTTCTACACTATAAAGGCTGGAGACATGTAGTAATGACTGTTATACCTCAGGTAGGTCTCATCAGATGCCGGGTGTTATAGATGACATTACTACTACACTATAAAGGCTGGAGACATGTAGTAATGGCTGTTATACCTCAGGTAGGTGTCATCAGATGCCGGGTGTTATAGGTGACATTACTATTACACTATAAAGGCTGGAGACATGTAGTAATGGCTGTTATACATCAGGTAGGTGTCATCAGATTCCAGGTGTTATAGATGACATTACTACTACACTATAAAGGCTGGAGACATTTAGTAATGACTGTTATACCTCAGGTAGGTCTCATCAGATGCTGGGTGTTATAGATGACATTACTACTACACTATAAAGGCTGGAGACATGTAGTAATGGCTGTTATACCTCAGGTAGGTGTCATCAGATGCCGGGTGTTATAGATGACATTACTTATACACTATAAAGGCTGGAGACATGTAGTAATGGCTGTTATACCTCAGGTAGGTGTCATCAGATGCCGGGTGTTATAGATGACATTACTTCTACACTATAAAGGCACCGGAGACATGTAGTAATGGCTGTTATACCTCAGGTAGGTGTCATCAGATGCCGGGTGTTATAGATAACATTACTATGGAGACATGTAGTAATGGCTGTTATACCTCAGGTAGGTGTCATCAGATGCCGGGTGTTATAGATGACATTACTACTACACTATAAAGGCTGGAGACATGTAGTAATGGCTGTTATACCTCAGGTAGGTGTCATCAGATGCCGGGTGTTATAGGAGACATTAATACTACACTATAAAGGCTGGAGACATGTAGTAATGGCTGTTATACCTCAGGTAGGTGTCATCAGATGCCGGGTGTTATAGATGACATTAATACTACACTATAAAGGCTGGAGACATGTAGTAATGGCTGGTATACCTCAGGTAGGTGTCATCAGATGCCGGGTGTTATAAATGACATTACTACTACACTATAAAGGCTGGAGACATGTAGTAATGGCTGTTATATCTCAGGTAGGTGTCATCAGATGTCGGGTGTTATAGATGACATTACTACTACACTATAAAGGCTGGAGACATGTAGTAATGGCTGTTATATCTCAGGTAGGTCTCATCAGATGCCGAGTGTTATAGATGACATTACTACTACACTATAAAGGCTGGAGACATGTAGTAATGGCTGTTATATCTCAGGTAGGTCTCATCAGATGCCGAGTGTTATAGATGACATTACTACTACACTATAAAGGCTGGAGACATGTAGTAATGGCTGTTACACCTCAGGTAGGTGTCATCAGATGACGGGTGTTATAGGTGACATTACTTCTACACTATAAAGGCACCGGAGACATGTAGTAATGGCTGTTATACCTCAGGTAGGTGTCATCAGATGCCGGGTGTTATAGATGACCTTACTTCTACACTATAAAGGCACCGGAGACATGTAGTAATGGCTGTTATACCTCAGTTCGGTGACATCAGATGCCGGGTGTTATAGATGACCTTACTTCTACACTATAAAGGCTGGAGACATGTAGTAATGGCTGTTATACCTCAGGTAGGTGTCATCAGATGCCGGGTGTTATAGATGACATTACTACTACACTATAAAGGCTGGAGACATGTAGTAATGGCTGTTATACCTCAGGTCAGGTGTCATCAGATGCCGGGTGTTATAGATGACATTACTACTACACTATAAAGGCTGGAGACATGTAGTAATGGCTGTTATACCTCAGGTCAGTGACATCAGATGCCGGGTGTTATAGATGACATTACTACTACACTATAAAGGCTGGAGACATGTAGTAATGACTGTTATACCTCAGGTAGGTGTCATCAGATGCCGGGTGTTATAGATGACTTTACTACTACACTATAAAGGCTGGAGACATGTAGTAATGGCTGTTATACCTCAGGTAGGTGTCATCAGATGCCGGGTGTTATAGATGACATTACTACTACACTATAAAGGCTGGAGACATGTAGTAATGGCTATTATATCTCAGGTAGGTGTCAGCAGATGCCGGGTGTTATAGATGACATTACTACTACACTATAATGGCTGGAGACATGTAGTAATGGCTGTTATACCTCAGGTAGGTGTCATCAGATGCCGGGTGTTATAGATGACATTACTTCTACACTATAAAGGCTGGAGACATTTAGTAATGACTGTTATACCTCAGGTAGGTGTCATCAGATGCCGGGTGTTATAGATGACATTACTCCTACACTATAAAGGCTGGAGACATGTAGTGATGGCTGTTATACCTCAGGTAGGTGTCATCAGATGCCAGGTGTTATAGATGACATTACTACTACACTATAAAGGCTGGAGACATGTAGTAATGGCTGTTATACCTCAGGTAGGTGTCATCAGATGCCGGGTGTTATAGATGACATTACTTCTACACTATAAAGGCTGAAGACATGTAGTAATGGCTGTTATACCTCAGGTAGGTCTCATCAGATGCCGGGTGTTATAGATGACATTACTTCTACACTATAAAGGCTGGAGACATGTAGTAATGGCTGTTATACCTCAGGTAGGTGTCATCAGATGCCGGGTGTTATAGATGACATTACTACTACACTATAAAGGCTGGAGACATGTAGTAATGGCTGTTATACCTCAGGTAGGTCTCATCAGATGCCGGGTGCTATAGATGACATTACTTCTACACTATAAATGCTGGAGACATGTAGTAATGGCTGTTATACCTCAGGTAGGTGTCATCAGATGCCGGGTGTTATAGATGACATTACTTCTACACTATAAAGGCTGGAGACATGTAGTAATGGCTGTTATACCTCAGGTAGGTCTCATCAGATGCTGGGTGTTATAGATGACATTACTACTACACTATATACAGTGGGGAAAATAAGTTTCTGGTGCACTGGCAAGTTTTCCCACCTACAAAGAATGTAGATCTGTAATTTTTATCGTAGCTACACTTCAACTGTGAGAGACGGAATCTAAAAAAAAATCCAGAAAATCACATTGTAGGATTTTTAAATAATTAATTTGCATTTTATTGCATGAAATAAGTATTTCATCACCTACCAGATTTGTTAGTTTTTCTTTAAGAAGCGCTCCTGCTCAGCACTCATTACCTGTATTAGTTGCACCTGTTTGAACTCGTTACCTGTATATAAGACACCTGTCCACACACTCAATCAATCACGCTCCAACCTCTCCACTATCGCCAAGACCAAAGAGCCTTCTAAGGACACCAGGGACAAAATTGTAGACCTGCACAAGGCTGGGATAGGCTACAGGACAATAGACAAGCAGCTTGGTGAGAAGGCAACAACTGTTGGCGCAATTATTAGAAAATGGAAGAAACACAAAGATGACTTTCAGTTTTCCTCGGTCTGTGGCTCAATGCAAGATCTTGCCTCGTGGGGTAAGGATGATTCTGAGAAAGGTCAGGAATCAGCCCGGAACTACACAGGAGGACCTGGTCAATGACCTGAAGAGAGCTGGGACCACAGAGTTAAAGGTTACCCTCAGTAACACACTACGCCGTCATGGATTAAAATCCTGCAGGGCACGCAAGGTCTCCCTGCTCACGCCAAAAGATGTCCAGGCCCATTTGAAGTTCGCCAATGACCATCTTGATGATTTAGAGGAGGCATGGGAGAAGGTCATGTGGTCAGATGAGACCAATTTAGAACTCCACTCGCCTTGTTTGGAGGAAGAAGGATGAGCACAACCCCAAGAACATCATACTTTGGGGGATGCTTTTCTGCAAAGTTGACAGGACGACTGCACTGTGTTGAAGGGAGGATGGATGGGGCCATGTACGCAAGATTCTGGCCAACAACCTCCTTCCTTAGGTAAGAGCATTGAAGATGGGTCATAGCTGGGTCTTCTAGCATGACAATGACACGAAACACACAACCAGGAAAACTAAGAAGCGGCTCCGTAAGAAGCATTTCAAGGTCCTGGAGCGGCCTAGCCAGTCTCCAGACCTGAACTCAATCGAAAATCTTTGGAGGCAGCTGAAACTCAATGTAGAACACCAATAGAAGTATATGTGGTTCAATAATAAATATCAAGCTAATCACACATCCATCATGGTTATAGTATCACATTTTTATTAAACTTTTATTGCAGACATGATTGGCATACACAAATATATAAAAAAAGTAAAAAACACCCACACAGTGGTGGTGACCACACGGCAGGATAAATGCAATAAAGTGCAAGTGCAAAAAGTATTTTTAGGGAGGTACTATAAGTGCAGATAGAAGAGCACATAAATAAGTATTATACACACCGCCTAATGGTATGGCTATAAACAGTACAGATCAAATAACATAGTATATAGGCAGATATCTATATAGTACCAACCAAATAATTGTGTCCAGCCTCAGGTCAGACCACCACCACGCCCCGACGCGTGTTTCGCCGTCAGCTTTCTCAAGGGGTAGAGGTTGGTGGGAACATATTGGATTTATATAGTGCTAACAATAATGCATTCACATCTGAGCCCAAACCATTAATCAGTAATGTGCCAATGCCCTGCATGACCCTATCAAAGAAGACCTCCCAGAATCAGAGAGGAAGCCGCAGTTACCTGTGTAATTTAATATTAAATGATCCCCTGCCACTGGTTCCGGCATGACGCCGGCCTTGAGACGCCGCACCCAGAAGAATTGCGCCGTCCGCCACATCACAGGGCCGGGGGAACATCTTGGGCAGAAACAGGTGCGCACCACAGCAACCATATTTAAAAAGGTAACACACTAAGGGCATTGCATATTACATAAGCAAGAAGTGTGCTAACACCACTGTAGATGACCAGCGAGAGGACCGAGAGCAACAATCGGTATACAGCATGTATATGTGGTCATAAATATATGTAACAAATATGTATAATAGATAGTAAATAAAAAGTGCATAAAATAAATATATTAAAGTAGACAATTCATGAAGCAAATAAGTATGAGAAAAAACCCTGAAAAGAATGCATTATAGTGTTATATAATTGCATAATAAAATGATGCAGATATACACTCACCTAAAGAATTATTAGGAACACCTGTTCTATTTCTCATTAATGCAATGATCTAGTCAACCAATCACATGGCAGTTGCTTCAATGCATTTCGGGGGGTGGTTCTGGTCAAGACGATCTCCTGAACTCCAAACTGAATGTCAGAATGGGAAAGAAAGGTGATTTAAGCAATTTTGAGCGTGGCATGGTTGCCAGACGGGCCGGTCTATTTCACAATCTGCTCGGTTACTGGGATTTTCACGCACAACCATTTCTAGGGTTTACAAAGAATGGTGTGAAAAGTGAAAAACATCCAGTATGCGGCAGTCCTGTGGGGCAAAAATGCCTTGTGGATGCTAGGGGTCAGAGGAGAATGGGCCGACTGATTCAAGCTGATAGAAGAGCAACGTTGACTGAAATAACCACTCGTCACCTCCGAGGTATGCAGCAAAGCATTTGTGAAGCCACAACACGCACAACCTTGAGGCGGATGGGCTACAACAGCAGAAGACCCCACCGGGTACCACTCATCTCCACTACAAATAGGAAAAAGAAGCTACAATTTGCACGAGCTCACCAAAATTGGACTGTTGAAGACTGGAAAAATGTTGCCTGGTCTGATGAGTCTCGATTTCTGTTGAGACATTCAAATGGTAGAGTCCGAATTTGGAGTAAACAGAATGAGAACATGTATCCATCATGCCTTGTTACCACTGTGCAGGCTGGTGGTGGTGGTGTAATGGTGTGGGGGAGGTTTTCTGGGCACACTTTAGGCCCCTTAGTGCCAATTGGGCATCGTTTAAATGCCACGGGCTACCTGAGCATTGTTTCTGACCATGTCCATCCCTTCATGACCACCATGTACCCATCCTCTGATGGCTACTTCCAGCAGGATAATGCACCATGTCACAAAGCTCCAATCATTACAAATTGGTTTCTTAAACATGACAATGAGTTCACTGTACTAAAATGGCCGCCACAGTCACCAGATCTCAACCCAATAGAGCATCTTTGGGATGTGGTGGAACGGGAGCTTTGTGCCCTGGATGTGCATCCCTCAAATCTCCATCAACTGCAAGATGCTATCCTATCAATATGGGCCAACATTTCTAAAGAATGCTATCAGCACCTTGTGGAATCAATGCCACGTAGAATTAAGGCAGTTCTGAAGGCAAAAGGGGGTCCAACACCGTATTAGTATGGTGTTCCTAATAATTCTTTAGGTGAGTGTATATAATGTGAACCATGACAATAAAATGAAGTGTGAATGAATACATAATTAGTGAATGCATAAACTATGAAAAAAATTTCAGTTCACACTTTACTTCATCACTTTTTTCTTTTCACACTTTGCCTTTTTCACATTATCGTTTATCCATTTTGGCTCTATACACATGTAATTCAAAACAAAAATATAGAAAATAGAAGCTAAACACAAATAAAAAAATGATATACAGTATATATTTTTCTCATCACTTCATTGCATCTCACCTCATCATCATTAGTTTTGAATTTGTTTGTGTATGCCAATCATGTCTGCAATCTATGTTTAATAAAAAGTTGATACTATAACCATGTTGGATGTGTGATTAGCTTGATATTTATTATTGAACCACATATACTTCTATTGGCGTTCTATTCTATGGTGTGTATGGGTTGATTATAGGTGGGCATATGGGTTTGGTGTTTATGAAACCTAATGTAGCCCAGCGACACCCCCGACACCTGAAAGATCTGGAGAAGACCTGTACGGAGGAGCGGGCCAAAACCCCTGCTGCAGTGGGTGCAAACCTGGTCATGAGCTACAGGAAACGTCCGACCTCTGGAACTGCAAAGGTTTCTGTACCAAATATTAAGTTCTGTTTTTCTATTGTATCAAATACTTATTTCCTGCAATAAAATGCAAATTAATTATTTACAAATCCTACAATGTGATTTTCTGGATTTTTTTTAGATTCTGTCTCTTACAGTTGATGTGTACCTACGATAAAAATTACAGATCTCCTCGTTCTTTGTAGGTGGGAAAACTTGCAAAATCGCCAGTGTATCAAATCCATATTTTCCCCACTTTACATACCCAACCACCATAAAGTGCAAATCATGAAAAATTGCACTTTATGCAACATACCCCATTAGATAACTCACCTACCTACCCGTCCCAGTCCCTATATCGATAAAAGCTAATAGCTCAAATACATACATATGCATCACATACCTCTTACATCCAGTGATGTCTCCTCTGATATAGATGTTCTCTTTCCTTATCTTCTCCTTTCAGACCAGACCCCCATGATGACTTCTTTCATCCATCTCTTATGTCTGCATAGTTCGACAAACAGACATCTTAGTTTCCTACTTTTCCATCATCCTCCCACCTTCTGAACACCTCATCCTGCCACCTCTAATACTGTGCCCGCTGTGCTCTTCAGTACCATACTGCAGACACAGTCCCCCTAAAAATACTAGTACCACACAGATAGTGTCCCCATCATAAATTTATGGCACATAGTGCCCTAAAAAATAACTGCGCCCATCAAATAGCGTTCCTGAGACTAATAGTGCTAAAAGCATAATGTCCACCATAAATAATTGTGCTAAGCAGATACTATGCCATGGTGCCCCCCCCACAGTAATTGTGCTTCCAAAAGTCACACCAATAGAAGTAACTATCTGCCAGAGTGCATAATGTTAACAGTGCCCCCAATAGTAATAATGCCCCCATTGTGCCCATACTAATAATCATGTTCTCCTCTTATATATGCCAGTATAAAAATAACACCTTTTAATATGCACCAGTACAAGAAATACCCCCTTACCTTTCAGATCAGATCCTCAGATCAGGCTTTAAATCAGACCCCCATATCACACCCCCATATCACACCTCAGATTAGACCTCCATGTCAGACCCCCTAATTAAAGCAGAGCCCCTTACGAGACCTTAGATCAGACCTTAAAATAAATAAAGTAACTTGCCTCTCCTGCGCTGCTGCTACTCCCCACGTCCGGCATCTTCTTCTGCAGTTGTGCTCCCTGGTCTTCTCCGGGTCATCTGACTGCGAGTGGCATCAGGTCATAGTGCATGCACTACGTCCTGATGCTGTACGCAGTCAGCACAGTGTGGCACAGAACCTGAAGAAGACTAAGGAGGAGTGGTGAGTACCGGCAGCACTTCCCTGACCTCTTCCCCCACGACTCCTAAAGACTAGTGAGCGATTCCATAATGGAAGCGCTCACTAGTGTTTACAGTATAAGACACACTGCGTCTTATAAGGCGAAAAATATAGTAATTTGAGTTGTGGCACTGGCATGAGGCCCTGTGAGTCCCCCTGGCTTAGGGGACCAGTTACAAAGGTGACCACTGCAACCCCTATAACTACGACACTAGCGTCAGAACAGAGTGACGTGATATTAAAATTGCATCTGGTGACACTATAAAACCAACCCCATCTCTTGCCGCCTAGATGGTAATACTATTTGAGTCCTCCATTCACCATTATCACCATCAAACCACGCAAAAAAACTAATCTAAAGTGACAGTAAGTGGAGGATCTGAACTCCTCCACGGCATTAGTTAAATCCATTATACCTTTTCACGTGTCTCCTGAATTATTGCCCTCTAAAAACTCTTGGACTCACTCTTGACATCTCTGCTTAGCTACCCTAATAACCCTCCTTAATTCTCCATAAGTATCTCTCTAATCTCCAGATTCATAAGCGGCATCTCTTTTCCTAAACAAGGCCCGTACCCTACTATCAAAACATGGGTTTAGCTTCAGTACAGAAATCTCACATCGAGGAGCAAAGTCCCTCCAATTCCTCCCACTGCCTAACCACATCCCAGATCATATTTTAAAAGCGTACAGCATAGAGACTCCTCACCTGAGCAGTTTTACCTGCAGCCCAAAGGCATATATGCTGGAATGATCTCTTCCGGGTATGCTTTCATTGACATCATGTAGCTCCTTCAAATCCAACTCAAAGAGGTTTTCCGAGACTTTTATACCGATGACCTATCCTCTGGATAGCTCATCAGTATCTGATCTGTAGGGGTCCAACACCCAGGAACCAGGCTGATCAGCTGTTTGAGAAGGCATCGGCGCTCACAGTAGCATCGCAGACTCTTAGCTTAGACTATGATGTCACGTTCATCAGTCGCTGTGTCTCGGTCTATGTTTTGTTTGCCGTGCATGCTGGTTGCCTGGGGCAACGTGTAGTTTATGCAGCATGTGTGTACACTTCTCCTTTAAGGTTTGTTTCCCTTCCCTGTCTGGTGCTTGTGGTGTTTAAATTACCTGTGGCTGGTAGTCTGGAGTTTAGTTGTCCTCCAGCCTCTGTTGGTGCTGGAGCTATGCTCCTGTCCTGGATATTCCATCTGCCCAGTTATTGAGGGCCACCTAGTGAGACATCAATGTCATCCCGTTGTTACCATGTTTTCCTACCATACCCGTTGCTATGTATGGTGTAGTTTATGTTCAGGGTTTTTGTTTTATGGCTAGTTGTTGTTTCATGTCTGGTCTGTTTTGGTGTGTATTGTCCTGCATATGTGCCTTCGGTGAGAGGGCTCCAGGGTTCCCCGGAGGGGGAATAACAAGTCAGTGAGCAGCTCTGCCTGGGGCCGCCATGCACCCTGTCTGCATGGGGGTCCAGGCGGTTACTGGTGTGTTGGTTTTCCTTCCTGTTGCTGCAGCAGGTAATTGCTAGTTGTTCTGGGTTCTTACCTGCCGATCCAGTTGCTTTTCACTTTCCCTTTCCTTGCATCTAGGCCAGTAGGAGACTCCTGCTCATCTGTATCTTGGAGGAACAGGTCGTCTCTAATTCCTGACATTATTTCCAGGGATCATCAGCGCGACTCAGGGTCTGAGGTTTCCGGTGTATGAGCCGTCCTACCATCTAGGTCCGCTCATATGGATAGAAGTCAGGGCTAGGATGAGGTTGGCATTAGGAGGTGCCCTGCTCCCTATCCCCAGTGTCCAGGCCTAGTTTCTGTTACCGCTTCCCATCTGTGT
The DNA here is from genome assembly GCA_033119425.1 of Bufotes viridis. Taxonomy (NCBI): domain Eukaryota; kingdom Metazoa; phylum Chordata; class Amphibia; order Anura; family Bufonidae; genus Bufotes; species Bufotes viridis. The sequence continues at coordinate 4,737,228 of CM065592.1, forward strand.
TCGGTGTGGAGTTTCCTCCTACACCGCACCGTGACAGTAATGTGCTGGCAGAGGACGAGCCTGATTGTAAGAGAAGGTTGGGATTTTCAGATTTATGAATGTTCTCATATCGGGTTTATGTAATAGAAGTGATCAGTGAGTGTAGAGCAGAGTCCTGGACTTTATCATCCATTATAAGAACAATAAGAAATTGCCTGCGTGTTTCAAGCCCTAAAGGAATCTTATAGATTTGTCTTTTTTGTTATTTGAGAAAAAAACACTATCTCTTTTTAATCCTAACAGAAAATTCCAGTAAGAACTTCATGTTATCACTGGATTATAAAATAGAAGATGAAGATATCGAGCAGCGCTCTTCAGGAGAAAACCTCATGACCTGTAATATCCATCCAGGACTTCACAGAACAGACCTGTCATATAATCCTCCTAATTACCAGGAACCTTCTTCTGACCAATTACAAGTTATTACCACAAGTACCGGGCAGAAAGAGAGTAAAAGGTTTCAGTGTGAAGAATGTGGAAAACAATTTACACGAAGTTCAAACCTATATACACACAAAAGAATTCACACGGGTGAGAAGCCATATTCATGTAGTGAATGTGGAAAATCGTTTATATCTAAATCACAATTTGTAAAGCATCGGAGAATTCACTCCGGAGAGAAGCCGTATTCGTGTTCAGAATGTGGGAAATGTTTTACACAAAAGTCAAATCTTGTTACACATCAGAGAATTCACACAGGTGAGAGGCCGTATTCATGTTCAGAATGTGGGAAATGTTTTATGCAAAAGGCAAATCTTGATTCACATCAGCGAATTCACACGGGAGAGAAGCCATATTCATGTTCAGAATGTGGGAAATGTTTTACAGAGAAATCGAGTCGTGATAAACATGAGAGATGTCACACAGGAGAGAAGCCATATTCATGTTCAAAATGTGAGAAATGTTTTCCAGATAAATCACAGCTTGTACTACATGAGATAATTCACACAGGAAAGAAGACTTATTCATGTTCAGAATATGGGAAATGTTTTATGGGAAACTCAAATCTTATTACACATCAGATAACTCACACAGGAGAGAAGCCGTATTCATGTTCACAATGTGGAAAATGTTTTGTTACTGAAGCCAAGCTTAAGGTTCATCAGGGAAGTCACACTGGAGTGAAGTTGTATTCATGTTCAGAATGTGGGAAGTGTTTTACTCGAAAGTCAAATCTTGTTACACATGAGAAAATTCACACAGGAGAGAAGCCTCTGAAATGTTTAGAATGTGGGAAATGTTTTGCGCAAAAGTCACATCTCATTACACATGAGAGAAGTCACACAGGAGAGAAGCCGTTTTCATGTTCAGAATGTGGGAAATGTTTTCTTACCAAAGCCAAACTCTACTATCATTGGAGGATTCACACAAGAGAAAAACCGTATTAATGTTTAGAAATTTGTAAACTACAGTTGGTAGCAAACTACACTTTGCTGAAACCACTGCAGCTTTCTGGATTTCAGTTATCTCACACAGCTGAGGTATTTGGGTGGAATACACACGCCCTCCAGCACTATACTGTACACATTACCACAAAACATATTTCCTGTAGGAAAATTGCGGTGATCTCCGGGTTTTAAATATTTTTATAACAAGGAATATTCTTGTTTTGAAGCTGAAGTCGGAGTCTCTACATTTCTACTGACTCCATGATTCCGACTTCACGGCCCAGAGTCTGTGACAATTAACTCTTTCCTTTCTAGTAACAGAATTGAATCCATTTGTATTAATAAATTTAGATTTCTTACAGAAATGCCTGGTTATCTGAGATCATCCGAGAAGCCACACAGGGGAGAAGACATAGTCATGTTCAGAATGAGGAAAATGCTTTAGTATTAAATCCAGAATTGGTTTCGTTATGTATAACATCTGGGGTTTAATAAAAACTTTGTCCTCCTATTTATTAAAAATAATGGGGCAGATTTACCATTGAAAATGTGCTCATTTCTCGGCACAGTTTGTACATGCCTTGTTCTGCATTTATCAAGTATTTTGGACAGTTTTCTCCTCATGATCTGCATTCCTACAGAGATTCAGCTAAAGAATAGATTTGTTCAGTATCATAATCCCGGACGAGCAGAGAGGAGGATGAGGCAACTCTTTAGCTCAGTGTCCTGATGTAACTTGGCCTCCTGTGTGATTAGGACAGGATTTGTGTGCACTAATAGGACGGCGGCCATTTTATTTCCCCTGTTGATTGCTCCCCAGACAAAACGAGCCATTATAACTAAAGAAAGGTATTTGTGAATATATTTATAATAAAGTAATATTTAAGTATTTTATTTTCTAAATTCCCGGAGAAACCCTTTAAGCCTAACTGGATTACCATTGCAACCTATAGGAGTTGTGCTGTATTACTGTGTAGACCTGTCATCTGCAGACCTCCACAGGAACTACTGTTGTAGTAGCCTCATATCCCACAGAGGGACTGATGTTAGTACAACGAATAAACGGCTCTACCAATTACTGCGCAGAAAAGCCATATGAGCACCGGGAGTAGAGCTCTCCTGGGAAATCCACCTCAGATTCCGTAGCCACAATTGACCACGTAATCTGAGGTGTCATGTGTATGGCGTTATTGCTGATCACACACGAGTCCCAGGTCTCTATTGCGTGAAAAGGTAAAAATTATTTGGCTATCACATCTGTTCCATTCCAGGCACCATCTTTAAACACTAAACTAGCACCATACATGTACAGCACTGATCAGGAAGGAGTTGAACTGAGACAGTGTCTGGACAAAACTGGATTGATCTTTCCTACGTGAACAAACATCGCTGGGAGAAATCGGTGTGTGTATGGTGGGGGAGGAGATGAAGCACCTAAAGTTGGCCAGCCACAGTCTGGTGTGAATTATGGCATGTGCGCTAGCGCTTTAAGAGCTGAAGGGAGCACACGCCCTACTGGTAGAGTCATTGCCAACAAGAAACAGACTGTGGCCTACAAGAAAAGAAGTAACAGATGGCTCTGGTTGCTGAACCCGCTGCAAGGATGCAGAAGAAGACTGGCAGGTCTGGACAAACGGAACAAGGGCAGGAAGGTGAGTGGAGTGGCGCCCGTTCCCTCCTAGGACAGCAGCCCTGATGTAACAGTACCCCTGAACTTACACCCTCTCTTCTTATATCTGGACGGTGGCAGGAATCTTCTCAGCAGAACGGGAGTATCAATGTTCAACAGGCTCTTAAGACCTCTCCTCAGGCCAAACCCCTTCCAATCCAGAAGAAGGATTTACCTCTGCTCATGTAACAGGTTAGTACCTTATACTCCTCAGCTGGACCCTAAGCTGGGCCAAGGGGCTCCATTGCTTCAGCAAACTGTTATGGTACTGGGTACCACTGTGTCAACTAACAGATTTTTACTTTGGGCTAATCCTAAAGACGTTATCCTGGTGTTCCCCTGGTTTTCACCATTTAACCCCTGTACAGGGATCTGAACTTACCAGGCCACTACCTCCTGGAGTAGTCTCTGTATAATTGCCAACTGACCCATGCTGGGCAACAAGGGATAAGGGAAACGCTGAGGTCAGGGCAGGCAGAGTAGGTACTATATGTAAGCAGTCTGAGCGCAGGCAGAGTAGGTGTTATATGGTAGGCGGTCTGAGGTCAGGGCAGGCAGAGTTGGTACTATATGATAAGCGGTCTGAGGTCAGGGCAGGCAGTGTAAGTGTTTTATGGTAAGCTATCTGAGGTAAGGGCAGGCAGAGTAAGTACTATATGGTAAGCGGTCTGAGGTCAGGGCAGGCAGAGTGGGTGTTATATGGTAGGCAGTCTGAGGTCAGGGCAGGCAGAGTAAGTACTATATAGTAAGTGGTCTGAGGTCAGGGCAGGCAGAGTAAGTACTATATGGTAAATGGTCTGAGGTCAGGGCAGGCAGAGTGGGTGTTATATGGTAGGCGGTGTGAGGTCAGGGCAGGCAGAGTAGGTGTTAAATGGTAAGTGGTCTGAGGTCAGGGAAGGCAGTGTAAGTGTTATATGGTAAGCCATCTGAGGTCAGGGCAGGCAGAGTAAGTACTATATGGTAAGTGGTCTGAGGTCAGGGCAGGCAGAGTAAGTACTATATGGTAAATGGTCTGAGGTCAGGGCAGGCAGAGTAGGAACTATATGGTAAGTGGTCTGAGATCAGGGCAGGCAGTGTAAGTGTTATATGGTAAGCCATCTGAGGTCAGGGCTAGCATTGGAAGGTCAATACGGAGGTTAGAGATGAGTCAGAAGTCTGTACACGAGCAGACAACAGAACAAGAAACCTTCACAGAATACCTGCAAACTAGAGAACAAGCCATTGTCTGGTGACAATTAGGGAGTGCACACTGGCCCTTTAAGAGCCAGAGGAAGCATGTGCCCTACAAGCAGGGGAAGAGAGATTACAGCCGATGCGGAGAGACAGAGCTAGAAAAGAGAGATTACAGCTGGTGTAGAGAGACAGAGCAGGGGAAGAGAGATTACAGCCGGTGTGGAGAGACAGAGCAGGCGAAGAGAGATTACAGCCGGTGTAGAGACACAGAGCAGGGGAAGAGAGATTACAGCCGCTGTAGAGAGACAGAGCAGAGGAAGAGAGATTACAGCCAGTGTAGAAAGACAGAGCAGAGGAAGAGAGATTACAGCCGGTGTAGAGACACAGAGCAGGGGAAGAGAGATTACAGCTGGTGTAGAGAGACAGAGCAAGGAAAGAGAGTTTACAGCCGGTGTGGAGAGACAGAGCATGGGAAGAGAGATTACAGCCGGTGTGGAGGGACAGAACAGGGGAAGAGAGATTACAGCCGGTGTGGAGAGAGAGAGCACGGGAAGAGAGATTACAGTCGGTGCGGAGAGACAGAGCAGGGGAAGAGAGATTACAGCCGGTGTGGAGAGACAGAGCAGGGGAAGAGAGATTACAGCCGGTGTGGAGAGACAGAGCATGGGAAGAGAGATTACAGCTGGTGTAGAGAGACAGAGTTGGGGAAGAGAGATTACAGCCGGTGTAGAGAGACAGAGCAGGGGAAGAGAGATTTCAGCCGGTGAGGAGAGAGAGAGCAGGGGAAGAGAGATTACAGCCGATGCGGAGAGACAGAGCAGGGGAAGAGAGATTACAGCCGGTGTGGAGAGACAGAGCAGAGGAAGAGAGATTACAGCCGGTGTCGAGAGACAGAGCAGCGGAACAGAGATTACAGCCGGTGTCGAGAGACAGAGCAGGGGAACAGAGATTACAGCCGGTGTCAAGAGACAGAGCAGAGGAAGAGGGATTACAGCCGGTGTCGAGAGACAGAGCAGGGGAAGAGAGATTACAGCCGGTGTAGAGAGACAGAGCAGAGGAAGGGATCGGCTGGAGGACGGTCTGCGTCCTGCTCTTCGTTACATTCCGCTCTCAGTTTTACTGATGAAAGTACTGACTGAAATACAAAAGTGTGAACGAGGCCGTACTGTCTACCGGTCTCCTATTTGGCGGTTTTATTTCCTTGGACATCACGTGTAGCTGATTATACATCTCCCAGCATCGGAAAGGCCTGTCCATTACAAGTGTGTGCACCAAGTAAAACCTGACAGACGACGGCGCCACTTCTTGTAAAACCCGGAGTCTATGGATAGAAATTCTCTAAAACCCCATAAAAATAAGACGGAAAAAGCTGAAAGATAAAATGTACAAAAAAAGAGAGAAAAAAGAGAGGTCATCAGTATATCACCGACTAACAAACAAAACCACCGCCCCGGACAGAACAGACTGCTGCTAATTACAACCCCTGCAGAGCATTACACCCCAGAATATCCAGCCCCTGCAGTGTATTATACCCCGGTTTATACAGCCCCTGCTGAGCATTACACCCCAGTATATCCAGCCCCTGCAGAGTATTATACCCAGGTATATCCAGCCCCTGCTGAGCATTACACCCCAGTATATCCAGCCCCTGCAGAGTATTATACCCCGGTATATCCAGCCCCTGCTGAGCATTACACCCCAGTAAATCCAGCCCCTGCAGAGCATTACATCCCAGTATACGGAGTTACACAGCGCCTTCCTCACAGAAGTCAGGTCACATGGATGGGATGTCAGGTTCTTCATCACCACTTCTCTCCACTACTGGGCTGATCACCTGACAGTGACATCATCGCAGGACCTTCGCTGCCACTACTGCTCCACATCTGATCTCCACCCCCTATTATACTGATCACATGACAGCGATCTCATCACAGGTCCTTCATCACCACTTCTCTCCACTGCTGAGCCACGCCACCTGCACTGATCACATGATAGTGACGTCACCCCAGGTCCTTCGGCTGTTCAACAGTTCGGGTTGGTGGCAGCCGCCCCTTATGGATTCCATATGCCGCTATAGTGGAATCCATAACGGGATGCGCGACTTACCACAACCCGAACACCGGACTTTTTTTTAAAGTTCGCTCATCTCTATTCATAAGTAGTGCAGACCAAGAAGCAATATGCCTCAGATGAGTGGCTTAGTAGTATAATTGTATGTTGGGAAGTGCAAACTCCCCCTTGGAGGTCGGCGCCAGCAGAGTCTGCTTTGTGAATCGGTGGCGCCTATAGTTCCCAAAAAGTTAACCACTGCAGACTGGGTCGAGCGAAGAATCGCGGCCGACACCCTCACTGGGAGTGTTTCAAACAAATACAGAAATTTAGGGAGGATGGACATTTTGATCGCAGCTATGCGGCCCGTGAGGGAAATTGGTAGGGCTTTCCATTTAGCTAATAATGTTTACATTTCCAATAGCATGGGGGGAGTTATCCTCAGGGCTGGGACAAGGCCCACCACCAACAGAGGCTGAGCTGCCCAAGTGCGCCCCCCCCCCCCCGGGCGTTCCTTGTAATTTTACCCCATCCAGAACCCCATCAGACGGAAAAGAATATTCTTTATTTAAAAACTATCTTACTTCACTTTAGGGCAGACTCTCACGCTCTATCCCTGCTGGGGCCTGGGCTGGGTCGTGACACAGTGCTGTGCTGCTGCCCGCGCTGCTCCTGGTCTCCAGAGGGCGCACATGTGACCTGACTGTGTACAGTCCCTGTACACTGTCCCTGATACTAATTGATAGTAGCAGCCTCACTAAAGGGCACTCGTCCTGAAAAGGGACAGTATCAGGGACAGTGTACAGCTTACCACAGGGCGCTTTTAGGGACCCTACACGTGTGTTCCATGTTATGAGTATGTCCTGCAACCGTAGCATCAACCTGGATATTCCACATGTGATCCAGGTCTGCCTATGCTGGGAACAGTGAAGCTGCCGTCGCTCTGCAGACGTGGTCAGTGTAGGGTTGCCACCTTTTCTTCGAGCCAAACCCGAACAGGCCAGCCACGCCCATCGGCGCGCAGCGCTGGTCCATACAAGTTTCTCCTACAGAGCCGCACTTTAAGGGGCTGTACACTCTGGACAAGTGTGGAGTAGATCTCCTGACAACAAGCAGATCTCCTAGATTCCAGCTCATGAAATGATTGGCTGCTACTGGTGAACCACTCAGCATGTGAAACACCTTAAAAACCAATATATAGACACCAAGGAGCCTCCACAAAGACAACTGTAAAGTCTGTATAAGGAGGGTGGTCCTCATCAGGGGCTCTTTATTACTTGCATCATCCGACGTTTAGCTTTTTCTGAATGGTTACCATGGCAGCCAGGATGCTAAAGTCCTGGTTGCCATGGTAAGTGTAGTGGGAGCGGGGAGAATATACTTACCGCCCGTGCGCTCCTGGGCGCTCCAGAATGTCGTCAGAGCGTCCCACGCACATGGATCACGTGATCCATGCGCATGGGGTGCTCTGACATCATTCTGGAGCGCCCGGAGCCGCACGGACTGTAAGTATAATTCTCCCCGCTCCCCACTACACTTACCATGGCAACCAGTCCTGGCTGCCATGGTAACACTGAAAGCATTTTGAAGACTGATCCATCTTCAAATGCTTTCAGTTCTCTTGCGTTGTGACGGATCCGGCGGGTACTTCCGGCGACGGAAGTGCATGCTGGATCCTAACAACGCAAGTGTGAAAGGGGCCTTAGCAGAATATAAAAGTATGAATTTTATTAAATAGAACAGGTAAGGGGCATATGGATAAATTCAGCTGACATTAGCAAATAGCTAATGTCAGCTGACAGCTAGTGAAAAAAATGATCAAATGGGGGGTGAGTGAACTACTAGTTTGGAAGCCCTGTCAGTGCAGTGTGTCAGACAGTAACAGTACATCAATGCTTGCCTTAAGACAAGCTGAGACTGAGCCTCTGACTGAGAGAGTGACAGTCAGTCTCACATACCTCCAGTCCTCTCCTCTCTCTCCTTGGCTGAGGCACCTTCATGTTATCAGACCTGCTGACTGAGTCCTGTCGGCTAGTGTGAGAGCAGCAGGAAGTGATGTCACCACTGCTCTGCTACACACTACACAGAGATTGATTGAGAGAGGGAGGGGAGGAGTCTGGGGGAGCAGCAGCACGGCCATCCATCCAGGAAACATCGATGGCAGAGCAGACAGAGAGAGAGAGAGAGAAAGTTCTTTCACAGGGCAGGCTCACATTAGGGAGGAGTAGGTAGCAGTGAGGGGATGTAGGGAGGAGTAGGTAGCAGTGAGGGGATGTAGGGAGGAGTAGGTAGCAGTGAGGGGATGTAGGGAGGAGTAGTTATCAGTGAAGGGATGTAGGGAGGAGTAGGTAGCAGTGAGGGGATGTAGGGAGGAGTAGGTAGCAGTGAGGGGATGTAGGAAGTAGTTATCAGTGAGGGATGTAAGGAGGAAGAAGGTAGCAGTGAAGGGATGTGGGGAGGAATAGGTAGCAGTAAGGGGATGTAAGGAGGAGTAGGTAGCAGTAATAGGGATGTGGGAAGTAGATAGCAGTGAGAGGTGTAGGGAGGAAGTAAGTAGACAGTGAGGAGATGTAGGGAAGGAGTAAAGTATCAGTGAAGGAGATTTAGGGAAGGAAGTAAGTAGCAGTGAAGGGATGTAGGGAAGGAGTAAGTAGCAGTGAAGAGATGTAAGGAGGAAGTAAGTAGCAGTGAGAGGATGTAGGAAGGAGTAAGTAGCAGTGAGAGATGTAGAAGGAAGATAAAGTAGCAGTGATGGGATGTAGGGAGGAAGTAAGTAACAGTGAGAGATGTAAGGGAAGGAGTAAGTAGCAGTGAGAGATGTAAGGAGAAGTAGATAGCAGTGAAGGGATGTAAAGGAAGGATAGAAGTAACAGTGAGAGGATGTAGGAGGAAGTAAGTATCAGTGAGGGATGTAAGGAGGAGTAAGTAGCAGTGAGGGATGTAGGGAGGAGTAAGTAGCAGTGAGGGATGTAGGGAGGAGTAAGTAGACAGTGAGGGGATGTAGGGAGGAGTAAGTAGCAGTGAGGGATGTAGGGAGGAGTAGGTAGCAGTGAGGGGATGTAGGAGGAGTAGGTAGCAGTGAGGGGATGTAGGGAGTAGAGATGAGGAGGATGTAGGGAGGAGTAGGTAGCAGTGAAGGGATGTAGAGAGGAGTAGGTAGCAGTGAGGGATGTAAGGAAGGAAGTAGAGTAGCAGTGAGGGATGTAGGGAGGAGTAGGTAGCAGTGAGAGGATGAAGGAAAGGAGTAAGTAGCAGTGAGAGATATAGGAAGGAGTAGAGTAGCAGTGAGAGATGTAAGGAGGAAGTAAGTAGCAGTGAAGGGATATAGGGAGGAATAAGTAGCAGTGAGGATGTAAGGAGGAAATGAAGTAGCAGTGAAGAGATGTAAGGAGGAAGTAAGTAGCAGTGAAGAGATGTAAGGAGAAGTAAGTAGCAGTGAGAGATGTAAGGAGGAATAGAATAGCAGTGAGAGATATAGGAAGGAAGTAAGTAGCAGTGAAGAGATGTAAGGAAGAAGTAAATAGCAGTAAAGAGATGTAGGGAAGAGTAAGTAGCAGTGAGGATGTAGGGAGAAGTAAATAGCAGTGAGAGAGATGTAGGAAGGAAGTAAGTAGCAATGAAGGATGTAAGGAAGAGTAAGTAGCAGTGAGGGATGTAAGGAGGAGTAAGTAGTAATGATAAGAGATATAGGAAGGAAGTAAATGTAGCAATGAAGGATATAGGGAGGAAGTAAGTAGCAGTGAGAGATATAAGGAAGATAAGTAGCAGTGAAGGATGTAAGGAAGAAGTAAGTAGCAAGTGAAGGGATGTAAGGAAGAAGTAGAGTAACAGTGAGGATGTAAGGAAGAAAGTAAGTAACAATGAGAAGAGATATAAGGAAGAGAAGTAAAGTAATAGTAAAAAGAGATATAAGGAAGAATAAATAACAGTAGAAAGAGATATAAGGAAGGAAGTAAAGTAACAGATGAAAGAGATAGTAAGGAAGGAAGTAAGATATACAATGAGAGATATAAGGAAAGAAGTAAAGTAGAGATATAGAGAGATAGTAAGGAGAGAAATAGATATGCAGTAGAAGAGATATAAGGAAAAGTAAGTAACAGTGAGAGGATGTAAGGAAGAAGTAAGTAGCAGTAGAGAGATATAGGAGGAAGTAAGTAAGTAGTAGAGGATATGGGAAGAAGTAGAGTAGTAAATGAGATGATAAGGAAGGAGTAGGTAGCAGTGAGGGGATGTAGAGGAAGGTAGAGTAAGCAGTGAGAGATGTGAGGAAGGAAGTAGGTAGCAGTGAGGTGAGAGATGTAGGGAGGAAGTAGAGTAGCAGTGAAGAGATGTAGGAAGGAGTAGAGTAGCAGTGAGAGATAGGAGGAAGTAGTAAGTAGCAGTGAGAGAGATGTAGGGAGGAGTAAGTAGCAGTGAGGAGATGTAGGGAGGAAGTAGAGTAGCAGTGAGGGGATGTAGGGAGGAGTAGGTAGCAGTGAGGGGATGTAGGGAGGAGTAGGTAGCAGTGAGGGATGTAGGGAGGAGTAGGTAGCAGTGAGGGATGTAGGGAGGAGTAGGTAGCAGTGAGGGATGTAGGGAGGAGTAGGTAGCAGTGAGGGGATGTAGGGAGGAGTAGGTAGCAGTGAGGGATGTAGGGAGGAGTAGGTAGCAGTGAGGGGATGTAGGGAGGAGTAGGTAGCAGTGAGGGGATGTAGGGAGGAGTAGGTAGCAGTGAGGGGATGTAGGGAGGAGTAGGTAGCAGTGAGGGGATGTAGGGAGGAGTAGGTAGCAGTGAGGGATGTAGGGAGGAGTAGGTAGCAGTGAGGGATGTGGGGAGGAGTAGGTAGCAGTGAGGGGATGTAGGGAGGAGTAGGTAGCAGTGAGGGATGTAGGGAGGAGTAGGTAGCAGTGAGGGATGTAGGGGAGGAGTAGGTAGCAGTGAGGGGATGTAGGGAGGAGTAGGTAGCAGTGAGGGGATGTAGGGAGGAGTAGGTAGCAGTGAGAGGATAGTAGGGAGGAGGAGTAGGTAGCAGTGAGGGGATGTAGGGAGGAGTAGGTAGCAGTGAGGGGATGTAGGGAGGAGTAGGTAGCAGTGAGGGGATGTAGGGAGGAGTAGGTAGCAGTGAGGGGATGTAGGGAGGAGTAGGTAGCAGTGAGGGGATGTAGGGAGGAGTAGGTAGCAGTGAGGGGATGTAGGGAGGAGTAGGTAGCAGTGAGGGGATGTAGGGAGGAGTAGGTAGCAGTGAGGGGATGTAGGGAGGAGTAGGTAGCAGTGAGGGGATGTAGGGAGGAGTAGGTAGCAGTGAGGGGATGTAGGGAGGAGTAGGTAGCAGTGAGGGGATGTAGGGAGGAGTAGGTAGCAGTGAGGGGATGTAGGGAGGAGTAGGTAGCAGTGAGGGGATGTAGGGAGGAGTAGGTAGCAGTGAGGGGATGTAGGGAGGAGTAGGTAGCAGTGAGGGATGTAGGGAGGAGTAGGTAGCAGTGAGGGGATGTAGGGAGGAGTAGGTAGCAGTGAGGGGATGTAGGGAGGAGTAGGTAGCAGTGAGGGGATGTAGGGAGGAGTAGGTAGCAGTGAGGGGATGTAGGGAGGAGTAGGTAGCAGTGAGGGGATGTAGGGAGGAGTAGGTAGCAGTGAGGGGATGTAGGGAGGAGTAGGTAGCAGTGAGGGATGTAGGGAGGAGTAGGTAGCAGTGAGGGATGTAGGGAGGAGTAGGTAGCAGTGAGGGGATGTAGGGAGGAGTAGGTAGCAGTGAGGGGATGTAGGGAGGAGTAGGTAGCAGTGAGGGATGTAGGGAGGAGTAGGTAGCAGTGAGGGGATGTAGGGAGGAGTAGGTAGCAGTGAGGGATGTAGGGAGGAGTAGGTAGCAGTGAGGGGATGTAGGGAGGAGTAGGTAGCAGTGAGGGGATGTAGGGAGGAGTAGGTAGCAGTGAGGGATGTAGGGAGGAGTAGGTAGCAGTGAGGGGATGTAGGGAGGAGTAGGTAGCAGTGAGGGGATGTAGGGAGGAGTAGGTAGCAGTGAGGAGGATGTAGGGAGGAGTAGGTAGCAGTGAGGGGATGTAGGGAGGAGTAGGTAGCAGTGAGGGGATGTAGGGAGGAGTAGGTAGCAGTGAGGGATGTAGGGAGGAGTAGGTAGCAGTGAGGGGATGTAGGGAGGAGTAGGTAGCAGTGAGGGGATGTAGGGAGGAAGTAGAGTAGCAGTGAGGGGATGTAGGGAGGAGTAGGTAGCAGTGAGGGGATGTAGGGAGGAGTAGGTAGCAGTGAGGGGATGTAGGGAGGAGTAGGTAGCAGTGAGGGGATGTAGGGAGGAGTAGGTAGCAGTGAGGGGATGTAGGGAGGAGTAGGTAGCAGTGAGGGGATGTAGGGAGGAGTAGGTAGCAGTGAGGGATGTAGGGAGGAGTAGGTAGCAGTGAGGGGATGTAGGGAGGAGTAGGTAGCAGTGAGGGGATGTAGGGAGGAGTAGGTAGCAGTGAGGGGATGTAGGGAGGAGTAGGTAGCAGTGAGGGGATGTAGGGAGGAGTAGGTAGCAGTGAGGGGATGTAGGGAGGAGTAGGTAGCAGTGAGGGGATGTAGGGAGGAGTAGGTAGCAGTGAGGGGATGTAGGGAGGAGTAGGTAGCAGTGAGGGGATGTAGGGAGGAGTAGGTAGCAGTGAGGGATGTAGGGAGGAGTAGGTAGCAGTGAGGGGATGTAGGGAGGAGTAGGTAGCAGTGAGGGGATGTAGGGAGGAGTAGGTAGCAGTGAGGGGATGTAGGGAGGAGTAGGTAGCAGTGAGGGGATGTAGGGAGGAGTAGGTAGCAGTGAGGGGATGTAGGGAGGAGTAGGTAGCAGTGAGGGATGTAGGGAGGAGTAGGTAGCAGTGAGGGGATGTAGGGAGGAGTAGAGTAGCAGTGAGGGATGTAGGGAGGAGTAGGTAGCAGTGAGGGGATGTAGGGAGGAGTAGGTAGCAGTGAGGGGATGTAGGGAGGAGTAGGTAGCAGTGAGGGGATGTAGGGAGGAGTAGGTAGCAGTGAGGGATGTAGGGAGGAGTAGGTAGCAGTGAGGGATGTAGGGAGGAGTAGGTAGCAGTGAGGGGATGTAGGGAGGAGTAGAGTAGCAGTGAGGGGATGTAGGGGAGGAGTAGGTAGCAGTGAGGGGATGTAGGGAGGAGTAGGTAGCAGTGAGGATGTAGGAAGGAAGTAAATAGCAGTGAGAGATGAGAAAGGAATAAGTAGCAGTGAAGAGATGTAAGGAAAAGTAAGTAAACAGTGTAAGATAGTAGGAAGGAAGTAAGTAGCAGTGATAGAGATGTAAGAAGGATAGTAAGTAGCAATGTAAAGGGATAATAAGGAAGAGTAAATGAAGCAATGAAGTATGAGGATGTAGGGAAGGAAGTGAAATAGCAAGTAAATGAGATGTAAGGAAAGTAAGTAGCAATGAGAGTGATATAGGAAGGAAATAAATAGCAGTAAAGAGGATGTAGAGGGAGTGAGAGTAGCAGTGAAGATGTAGGGAAGAGTAGGTAGCAGTGAGAGATGTAAGGAGGAAGTAGGTAGCAGTGAAGAGATATAGAAGGAGTGAAAGTGGAGCAGTGAGGGGATGTAAGGAGGAAGTAGAGTAGCAGTAAAGGGATGTAGGGAGGAGTAGGTAGCAGTGAAGAGATATAAGGAAGAAATAAATATAAAGTAAAGAGATATAAAGAAATAAATATAATAGTAAAGAGATATAAGGAAAATAAATATAAGTAAAGAGATATAAGGAAAAATAAATATAGTAAAGAGATATAAGGAAAAATAAATATAATAAAGAGATATAAGGAAGAAATAAATACTAAAGTAAAGAGATATAAGAAAAATAAATAATAGTAAAGAGATATAAGGAAAGAAATAAATATAAGTAAAGAGATATAAAGAAATAAATATAATAGTAAAGAGATATAAGAAGAAATAAAGTACAATGTAAAGAGATATAAGGAAGAAATAAATATAGTAAAGAGATATAAGGAAGAAATAAATATAAGTAAAAGAGATATAAGGAAAAATAAATATAAGTAAGAAGAGATATAAAGGAAGAAATAAATATAAGTAAAGAGATATCAAAGGAAATAAATATAAAGTAAAGAGATATAAAGGAAAGAAATAAATGATAGTAAAGAGATATAAGGAAAAATAAATATAAGTAAAGAGATATAAGGAAATAAATATAAAGTAAAGAGATATAAGGAAAGAAATAAATATAAAGTAAAGAGATATATAAGGAAATAAATAATAGTAAAGAGATATAAGAAGAAATAAATATAGTAAAGAGATATAAGAAAAATAAATATAATAAAGAGATATAAGAAAATAAATATAAAGTAAAGAGATATAAGGAAAAATAAATATAATAAAGAGATATAAGGAAAAATAAATATAATAGTAAAGAGATATAAGGAAAAATAAATATAAAGTAAAGAGATATAAGAAAAATAAATATAAGTAAAGAGATATAAGGAAAATAAATATAAGTAAAGAGATATAAGGAAGAAATAAATAATAGTAAAGAGATATAAGGAAGAAATAAATATAAGTAAAGAGATATAAGGAAAAATAAATATAATGTAAAAGAGATATAAGGAAATAAATATATAGTAAAGAGATATAAGGAAGAAATAAATATAAGTAAAGAGATATAAGGAAAAATAAATATAAGTAAAGAGATATAAGGAAAAATAAATATAAGTAAAGAGATATAAGGAAAGAAATAAATATAGTAAAGAGATATAAAAGGAAAAATAAATATAAGTAAAGAGATATATAAAGAAAAATAAATATAAAGTAAAGAGATATAAGGAAAAATAAATATAAATGTAAAGAGATATAAGGAAAGAAATAAATATAATAAAGAGATATAAGGAAAAATAAATATAAGATAGAAAGAGATATAAGGAAAGAAATAAATATAGTAAAGAGATATAAGAAAAATAAATACTAGTAAAGAGATATAAGGAAAAATAAATATAGTAAAGAGATATAAGGAAGAAATAAATACTAATAAAGAGATATAAGGAAAAATAAATATAAGTAAAGAGATATAAAGAGAAATAAATATAATGTAAAGAGATATAAGGAAGAAATAAATACTAAGTAAAAGAGATATAAGGAAGAAATAAATATAAGTAAAGAGATATAAGGAAAGAAATAAATATAATAAAAGAGATATAAGGAAAGAAATAAATATAGTAAAGAGATATAAGGAAAGAAATAAATATAAAGTAAAGAGATATAGAAAGAAATAAATATAATGTAAAGAGATATAAGGAAAAATAAATATAGTAAAGAGATATAAGGAAAAATAAATATAATAAAGAGATATAAGGAAAAATAAATATAATAAGTAAAGAGATATAAGGAAAAATAAATATAATGAATGTAAAAAGAGATATAAAGAAGAAATAAATATAATAAAGAGATATAAGAAAAATAAATATAGTAAAGAGATATAAGGAAGAAATAAATATAGTAAAGAGATATAAAGAAGAAATAAATATAAGTAAAGAGATATAAGGAAAAATAAATATAAGTAAAAGAGATATAAGGAAAGAAATAAATAATAGTAAAGAGATATAAGGAAAAATAAATATATAATAAAGAGATATAAGGAAGAAATAAATATAATAAAGAGATATAAGGAAAAATAAATACTAGTAAAGAGATATAAGGAAAAATAAATATAGTAAAGGATATAAAGAAAAATAAATATAGTAAAGAGATATAAGGAAGAAATAAATATAAGTAAAGAGATATAAAGAAATAAATATAATAATAAAGAATATAAGGAAAAATAAATATAAGTAAAGAGATATAAGGAAGAAATAAATATAAGTAAAGAGATATAAGGAAGAAATAAATATAATAAAGAGATATAAGGAAAAATAAATACTAATAAAGAGATATAAGGAAAATAAATATAGTAAAGAGATATAAGGAAAGAAATAAATATAAGTAAAGAGATATAAAGGAAATAAATAAATATGAATGTAAGTAAAGAGATAATAAAAGAAATATAGAATATAATAGTAAAGAGATATAAGGAAAAATAAATATAAGTAAAGAGATATAAAGGAAAAATAAATATAGTAAAGAGATATAAGGAAATAAATATAAGTAAAGAGATATAAGGAAAATAAATATAAGTAAAGAGATATAAGGAAAGAAATAAATATAGTAAAGAGATATAAGGAAGAAATAAATATAAGTAAAGAGATATAAGGAAAAATAAATATAGTAAAGAGATATAAAGAGAAATAAATATAATGTAAAGAGATATAAGAAGAAATAAATATAGTAAAGAGATATAAGGAAAATAAATATAAGTAAAGAGATATAGGAAAAATAAATATAATAAAAGAGATATAAGGAAAAAATAAATAAATAAGTAAAGAGATATAAAGGAAAAAATAGTAAAGTAATAATGAAAAAGATATAAGGAAAGAATAAATATACAGTAAAGAGATATAAGAAAGAAATAAAATATAATGTAAAGAGATATAAAGGAAAAATAAAATAACAGTAATAGAGATATAAGAAAGAAAATAAATATACAGTAAAGAGATATAAGGAAAAATAAATATAAGTAAAGAGATATAAGGAAGAAATAATAAATATAGTAAAGAGATATAAGAAAGGAAATAAAAATAAACAATGATAAAGAGATATAAAGGAAAAATAAATATAATGTAAAGAGATATAGAAGGAAATAAGTAAATATAGTAAAGAGATAATAAAGTAAGAGAAAGATAAAATAAATATAATAAGAGATATAAGGAAAAATAAATATAAGTAAAGAGATATAAAGGAAAATAAATATAAAGTAAAGAGATATAAGAAAAGAAGTAAATATAGTAAAGAGATAATAGGAAATGAAGTAACAGTAAGAGATATAAGGAAAGGAAGTAAATGCTAGTAATGAGAATGTAAGAGGAAAGAAATAAAAATAGTAATAGAGATATAGAGGAGAAATAAGTATAGTGAGAGATGATGAGGAGAGTAAGGTAGCAGTAAGAGGATGTAGGGAAGAAATGAGGTAGCAGTAGAGAGATAGTGAGTAAGGAAGAAGTAAGTAGTAGTGAGAGATGTAGGGAAGGATAGAGTAGCAGTGAGGGATGTAGGAAGAAGTAGAGTAACAGTGAGGGGATGTAGGGAGGAAGTAGGTAGCAGTGAGGGGGATGTAGGGAGAGTAGAGTAGCAGTGAGAGGGATGTAGGAGGAAGTAGGTAGCAGTGAGGGATGAAGGAGAGAAGTAGGTAGCAGTGAGGGATGTAGGGAGGAGTAGGTAGCAGTGAGGGATGTAGGAGGAGTAGGTAGCAGTGAGGGATGTAGGAGGAGTAGGTAGCAGTGAGGGATGTAGGGAGGAGTAGGTAGCAGTGAGGGGATGTAGGGGGAGTAGGTAGCAGTGAGGGGATGTGGGAAGGACTAAGTAGCAGTGAGGGGATGTAGGGAGGAGTAGGTAGCAGTGAGGGGATGTAGGGAGGAGTAGGTAGCAGTGAGGGGATGTAGGGAGGAGTAGGTAGCAGTGAGGGGATGTGGGGAGGAGTAGGTAGCAGTGAGGGGATGTGGGGAGGAGTAGGTAGCAGTGAGGGGATGTGGGGAGGAGTAGGTAGCAGTGAGGGGATGTGGGGAGGAGTGGGTAGCAGTAAGAAGAGAAACGGGTTTGCCAAAGTAAGTAGCATGTCATCTGCAAAGAGGGAGATAGAGAATGATTTATCTTTTATTGGGATTCCTTTGATTTCTGGGCAATTTCGTATGAGGGTGGCCAGGGGTTAGATACTAAGCACGTAGAGGAGGGGGGAGAGATGGCACTGCTGGCGGTTTCCATTATAGATTGTTAGGCGAGAGGAGTGGGAGTGCGGTAGATGAACCGTCGTGCCTGGGGAGCAGTAGAGTCCCCACAAAGCGGTCACAAAGGGACTCCTGAAGCCATAATGCTGCAGGGTTCAGAACTAGAGTTGAGCGAACTTCTGTTTTAAGTTCGTTTTCTAAAGTTCGGGTTCGGGTTATCCAAGCATCCCGGTATGGATTGCGCTACCACGGACCATAACGGCATTTGGAATCCATAAGGGGATTCTTCAATGAACCGGAACCTTGGACAACACGGAGGACCTGGGGTGATGTCACCGTCATGTGATCAGTGCAGGGGGCGTGGCTCAGTACTGGATTAGATAAGAGGTGGTAGCCTACGACCTCTTATCCAATCCAGTACTAAGCCACGCCCCCTGCACTGATCACATGACGGTGACGTCACCCCAGGTCCTTAGGGTTGTCCAAGGTTCGGGTTCATTGAAGAATCCCCTTATGGATTCCAAATGCCGTCATGGTCGCGGAATCCATAACGGGATGCTTGGATAACCCGAACCCGAACTTTGGAAAACAAACTTAAAACAGAAGTTCGCTCAACTCTATTCAGAACATAAAGTCCCAGTTTAGGCAATCAAAAGTCTTTTCTGCGTCAAGGCTCAGTGATAGGGCCTCAACACCTCCCCTGCCCGCCGCGTCGATGAGGTATATGGCCTTTCTGGTATTGTCCCCTGCCTGGCGGAACCAGACATACCCAACTTGGTCTTTGTGGATTAAGTGATGTAGCCAGGAGTTCAGGCGATTCACTAAGAGTTTTGTAAATATCTTCAAGTCCGAGGTTAACAGTCTAATCTAATCTAAATCATCTGTCGTGACTTTTTACTTCGGTATATCTGTTTCCGGGCGGCGTTGATACGTGCCTTATAATGTTATGCTTGAGACCTTCCTGTTATACAATTTGTCCATACGGTAAGTCTGGGAAGTATATGAGGCGGTGCTAGTACCTGGGAAAGGCGACTGCTATAGGTGAAGTCCAGTTCTACAGACTGTGCATGGCGCCATTACACATGGTAACCACCCTTCACCTTTTACTATGTCTCTTTGGGTTATGGATGACATTTATTGGTTCCAGTATAAGAAAGCTATTGCCCTGTGATGGACGGCTGATGAGTTTCCTAACACGGCTCAATGGAAATATTCTGAGACGTTACTATAATTACGCTGTTTGCCTTTTTCTTGAAGGCCTCGTGCACACGGCCGTGTCTATATTTCGGTCTACAAACAAAGGATCTGTAAAATCCAGATATCTTCCGTGTGCATTCCACATTTTTCTCCCTCCCATCAATAGCGAGGGCTCGTCCACAATGTGAATCAGAATAGGACACGTTCTGTAATTTACGGAAAGGCCTCATAGAAATGAATGGATCAGCGATAGCAGATGGATGAAAGATGTGGTCGTCTGCATGAGGCCTAACGTTGCATTTAATTCACGCTTCCCCAGGATCGATCTGTGCGTGTCTATGTTGGTCCTTTATGCTATAACCCCCATTATGTGAGCCCGTTTTCACTGTGGTCTCATCATATGTATGATATCTACATATTGGACACTACGCAGCTTAGGCCCAGTTCACACTTCAGTTATTTGGTCAGTTATTTCTATCAGTTATTGTGAGCCAAAACCAGTAGCGAAGCCTCCACAGAGATCAGGTGTAATTTCTGTTTTTGACACGCACCTGGTTTTGGCTCCCAATAACTGATGGAAATAACTGGCCAAATAACCGAAGTGTGAACAAGGCCTAACCCTGTAACCTTTGATGCTTTAAATATATATATACCACATTTTTCGCTTTATAAGATGCATAAAGTGGGGGAAATTCAGTGCGTCTTATAAAGCGAATCTGCGCAGAAACATGGCCAGTGGCACATTGCAGGCTGATATCCATGAGCGCACCGCCAGCGTTATGAAGTGAGGCAGCGCCCTCTAGGAGGAGTGTGGGACAGGTGGCAGCAATTGAAGCTGAGTGCTGCCAAGCCTGCATGTCCGGTGTATCACAGCTGGGATCCCAGAGCGATTCTCCTCTGCACTGGTCCTGATTGGTGGTGAGCGCCGGCCGGAACTGCTGCTCCGCAGCCTCCAGCAATCTGGTGCTCCGAGTCATCACTGCTTTCCCCTAGGATTCCTGGACTGTCTCCACCTGAAGTTCCTGGGTGAGTGAGTCTGGATATGAAGAAGGGGATGACCTGGACAAAAATGTATTCTATATGACTGTAACCTCCCTTCATCCATACTGCAGTACATGGGTCTATTCCTATGGATGATGGGGGTTATAACACTTTGGTTCAAAATATTTGCTTCTTAGGCCTCTTTCACACTTGCGTTCTAAGGATCCGGCAGGCACTTCCATCCCGCCGGATCCGTCAGAACGCAAGTCGCCTGAAAGCATTAGAAGACTGATCAGGATCCTGATCAGTCTTCGAAATGCTTTCAGGTTACTATGGCAGCCAGGATGCTATCAAAGTCCTAGTTGCCATAGTAGTAGTGGGGAGCGGGGGAGCGGTATACTTACCGTCCGTGTGGCTTAAGGCCGTATCCGGATTAATGCACTTCAATGGACATTAATTCCGGATCCGGCGTTACGGCATGTCTTCCGGATTTTTAGACGGAGACAAATCCACAGCATGCTGCGCTTTTGTCAACGTCCAAAAAACGTTCACATACAGAACAAAAGACATCCTGATGCATCCTGAACGGATTTCTCTCCATTTAGAATGCATTAGGATTATCCTGATCAGTATCTTTCCGTCCTAGAGCCCCGAGGATGGAACTCTAGGACGGAAAGCAAAAACTCTGATGTGAAAGGGGCCTTATTTTCCTCCTCTAAAACCTAGGTGCGACTTATCATCAGGTGCGATACATATACATATATATTACTTGAAAATGCTAAAACACAGTTTTTAAATTGATATAAAAGCCAATAGAGATATAGGTACCCATACAGATAAAAGAGATATGGAAAAAAGAAAAAGTTTTAGTACACACACAAAAATTCACAAAGGGAATAAACCATACTCATGTTCACTTTGTGGGAAAAATTTTACATATAAATCGGAACTTCCTAAACATGAATGAAATCACACAGGAGAAAATCATATTCTTGTTTAATATGCGGCAGATGCTTTACATGTAAATCAGATCTTGGTAGACATCAGACAATTCACACAGGAGAGAACCCATTCTCATGTTCTTTCTGTGGGAAATCCTTTACAGGTAGATCAGGTCTTACTGTACATCAGAAAATTCACACAGCACAGAAGCCGTATTCATGCTCAGAGTGTGGGAAATGTTTCATTACTAAAACCAAACTTAGAGATCATCAGAGAAGTCACACAAGAGAGAAGCCATTTTCAGCTTCAAAATGTAAGAAATCTTTTGCAGAAAAAATCAAGTTTTATTATATATCAGACAATTTACACAGGAGAGAAGCCCTTTTCATGTTAACAATGCAGGAAACGTTTTCTTTCTGAAGCTTATTTTAGGGATTGTCTGAGAAGTCACATAAGAGACGAACCTTTTTGATGCTCTTTATGTAGAAATGTTTTACAAGAAAATCGAATTTTAAAACTCATCAGAGAATTCACACGGAGGAGAAACCACATTTTTGTTTGGTACATGGAAATGCTATAACCGTCAGATTTTCCATACATTAATGGACAATAAGAGGGTTATTTTGCGGTAGAATAATGGTGGATCTCCGGTAGAATATGGAGGAGCAACTGAAGTCAACTGTTAACGCGATCCATGGAGAAGTGAAAGACTTATTTCCAAAGCAGTGAAGATGAATTGTCCCTTTGACCTTTGCTTCTTCTTCTATATTCACATCTCCACACATTCATTCGTACATAACGAACCCTCAATCAGCCTTTCGGCCTATATTACAGCTCTTAAACCAGTTTCGAGAGGTTTGTAAGTTTAAGATCAATTTAGAAAAATCTGAAGCCCTCAATGTGACGACCTTCAGGGTAGTCATACAGACACTGAATACAACAACCCCCTTAAAATGGCCTTCTCAACACCTTATCTGGGAGTTAAGAGCACAGCAGAACCCATCCAACCTCTATAGATCTAATTATCCCCTCTCCTAACAAGAGTGAAGACCCATATAGCTTCCATCACTTACCCATACATCTCTTGGCTGGGAAGGAAGCACCTCTTGAATACTTTCATTCTTCCCCAACTTATATACTATACCGGCTTTACCCCTTGACATCCCACCTAGCCTCTTTAAAGGGGTTGGCCAATGTGTATATAAGATGAGTATATGGCACGTACGAATATAGCCTTTTCGCGCCATATTCTATATTTCATAAGGTATGTTCCCTGGTTTACCAAGTCTTTTGTGCTGTCCACAATGGCTGCTGATGGAGAGTCATGTGACAAGGCAAATCACCTCCATCTGCGCCTGCACAGTTGGGAGTTTAGCCTAGGTGCAGTGTTTTTGAATAGAGGATTCATTACATGGAGGTGGTTTGCCAGGTCACATGACCCTCCATCAGTGCCCATCTTATCGACAGGACCCCCATGTGGACAGCACAGATGATTTGCCTAACAAGGTGGCATGGCTTTTGAAATATTGCAGATGGCACAGAATATCAACAATGGCTATATTAGTATGTGCCATATAGTCATCTTAGGGGGGCATTCACATGACATGCAGTACTTTTTTCCCCATCTAAAAAAAACAGATCTCAGATGGAAATAGCCAGAAAGTGGTCAACCCCTTTAAGCATATACAACTTATTTTCACAAGGTTTTTCTGGGAAGGTAAATGACCTCGCTTACATTATTCCATCTTGGCGCAGAAGTGACCCCAGCGAGGGGTGGCCTTACCAGACATGTCCTTGTTCTATAAGACAGTACATCTCCCTAGGTGGACGCAACTAGCTAATCCTTCCATTGTCATTCTACATATTGATATGGAGAGGTTGGTGCTGGGTTCTGCCCAGTTATTCTGGGTCAAATCCTCTCCTCAGAACATGAGAGACATACATAGCCCTCTCATGAAAGGCCTTTTAAAAATGTGTGCGTCTGACCCAGCACTAACACAGTCTGGCACAGTCACATTGTTCTCTGTGACGCCTATCGCATGTGAATGTTAGGCCATAGTCCTTACAGGGAAATTTCTCAGTGGGCTGATGCCCATGGGGCCACCCAAGCCCTCCTCTCTGCCGCTGGCATAATGAGCTCTCAGCGAAAATTAACCCTGTGAGAATCAGAAACTCATGTACCCCACTAGCGGCCGCACATGCAGTCTGAATGCCCAAATCTTCCCCCCTAAGCCCCCTGCTCCATATCTTTTAGTCCATCACCAGCAGGGTATATTTTGGCCATAGAGGTTAATACTGTTAATAAGTACAAATAAGTGTATTTTTCAGTGTTACTGGCAGGGTATAGTTCAGCCATAGAGGTTGTGCAATTGTGCATTTTTTTCCCCCAAAAACCTGTTGCAAAGTTTCCTCATTTAATAATCAGTTTACAAAACTTGTGACGTGGCATTTGGTGGAGTAATGGAAAAAGGAAGACTCTCGCCATGTGATCCACAGGTACGAAGGCTGTAGTACTGCAAGCAGAAGCATAATCGGCATTTGCCAGCACTAGTAGCAGGCCTCAGTTCTCCCGAGCTTCTTGTAGGTGACAGATTATTATTGTGGACTGGACGGCTTACTCATCCAACCATGCCTTTTACTCAGGGTTTAGTGCAATCTTTCTGCTTCTTCAGTCCCAGAGAAGCCTTTCATTGGAATCATCTCTGTCTTCACTGCCCCTCCTAGTGGGACACCTTCTATGAAGAGACAGCTCCATGCATGCTATGTAAAATACTGCTGATGCAGTGTTTGGACTGCCATGAGGAGGAGGTTCAGGCTGAGGCAGGTAGTTGTGTTGTTGGTGGTAGGGGCAGTTGGCGAAAATACGGAGGAGGAATTCATGAGGGGATGGTCAAAGGATTATTTTGGATTACAGTGGTACTATACCTACTAGACATGAAAAATGGAAGCTATTTGCTTGGTCAAATGTGTGTCAGGCCCATCTACCAACATCAAGGTGGTTTCTGCAGATGGGTATCCAACACTAACAGAACTGCCTCTCCTGGGCCTAATCTAAGCCTACAATTAGGGGTGAGCAAATTGAGCTTCACATCCAAGATCTGAAGTTGATTCTTTCCCTAATTTCAAGTCCAAAGTCGTGCGAGACTTTGGTGAAGAACTTTGGCCTTTGATTCTGCAACTTTAAAAACATTTTTAAACAGGAATCCGAAGTCGGCTTCTGTACTGGCTGGTACCTCGGTACCAAAGCCGACTTTGGATTCCTTTTTGTAACAGAAGGGAGTGGTCGACAGTGTCAAAGGCAGAGGACAAGTCAAGGAGAAGGAGGACAGAGTAATGTTTTTTGGTTTTGGCAATAGCAGGTCATTGGTGACTTTGGTGAGGGCAGTCTCTGTTCAGTGGTGGGGTCGGAAGCCAGATCGTAGCCGGTCAAAGAGGGAGCATGAGGAGAGGTGAGAGGACAGTTCAGAATGGACATGTTGTTGAAGTAGCTTTGATGCATATGGAAGAAGTGATATGCGGACAATATATATGATATGATAAATGGACAAAGAAGATGGGTCAAGTGAAGGCTTTTTGAGGATGGGTGTATTGGTAGCATGTTTAAAACCAGAGGGAAAGACACTAGAGGTTAGTGATAGGTTGAAGAGATGAGTTAGGGCTGGGATAAACACTGTGGTGAGGTTAGGGATGAGGTGGGATGGGATTGGGTCAAGTGCACAGGTGGTGAGATGTGATCTGGAGAGTAGAGTGGAGAGTTTTTCTTCTGTAATGGTGGAGAAGCAGGTTTTGGGAGAAGAGGACTGAGCAGTTGTGTAGCGGGTCTGTGGGACTGTGCACTGAAACTTCCTCTGATGTTGACGATGTTTTGTTTGAGGTAAGTGGCAAAGTTCTCAGCTGAGGTGAGAGGAGAGGATGGGGGCGCTGTGGGACGGAGAAGGGAGTTAAAAGTGTTATAAAGTCCCTGTGGGACAGAGAAGATATGAGAGATGAGAAGTAGGCCTGTTTTGTATCAGTGAGTGAGGACTTGAATATGAGGAGGTATTGCTTGTATGCGGTGAAGTGATCCTTAGAATGGGATTTCTTCCATCGCCGCTCAGCAGCACTGGAAGCTTGTCTGAGATTTTTGGTCAGGTTGGTGTGCCGGGGTTGTCTGTTGATTTTTCGAGTTTTATTGTGTGTCAGGGGGGCAACAATGTCCAGAGCTGTACTTATTGGTGTGTTATACAGAGTGTTGGCAGTATCTGGGTCTTGGAGGGAACAAATGGTAGAGAGTGGCAGAAGAGAGTAAGAAAGCAAGCGAAAGTCGAGATGTTTATGGTTCCTGTGGGGGTGTGTTAGTGTGTGGACCGGGGAGCAGCAGAAGAGACCAGTGAAGAGAAGGTGAGTAGGTTGTGGTCGGATAAGGTGGAGAGGTGAATTAGAAAGGTTAGATAGGGAGCAGGGGCGGATGAAGATCAGATCCAGAGTGTGAATATCTCTGTGGGTGGGAGCGGAAGACCACTGTGAGAGGCCAAAGTAGGAAGAGAGTGATAGGAGTTTAGAGGTGGCTGGTGTCAATGGGGATGTTGAAGTCACCCATGATGATAGTGGGGATGTCAGCAGAAAAAAAGTGTAGGAACCAGGTGTTAAAGTGGTCAAGAAAGATGGTGGCTGGGCCTGGGGGCGGTAAGTGACAGCTACTTGGAAGTTGGAGGGAGAGTAGATGCAAACAGAATGTACTTCAAATGAAGTGAGTGTAATGGAGGTGGCAATGGAGTTGGGCTGTAGGAGCAGGTGTCTGATAGGAGAAGACCAACTCCTCCACCATGTTTGCAGCCGGGGCGGGGGGTGTGAGTCAAATGAAATCCGCTAACAGAGTGTGCAGCAGGGGAGGAGGTATCAGAGGGTGTCAGCCATGTTTCTGTGAGACCCAGAAAGGAACGTTTTCGAGAGATGAAAATATCATGAATGTAGGAGAGTTTGTTACAGACAGAGTGAGCGTTCCATAATGCTCCTGCAAGAGGAACCAAAGGAGCAGGGGTCAGAGGAATGGTTATTAGGTTTAAGGGCTTGTAGAAATTTGTAGAAGGAGATTTGTAGTAGGAGGTAGAGGTGATAGTAGGGATTTGCTGAGGGGGCCTGGATTTGGAGAGATATCACCAGCAATAAGGAGAAGCAGAGAAAGTGTTAGTAGGTGAGAATAAGAAAGCACATGAGGCATCTGTGTGTTTTTGGGAAGGAAGTGTTTTATGTTGCCAAACAGGTTTGTACAAGCGGTCAGGTGAGATGGTAAGGAGGAGGGAGAGATGAATAGTTCCTTGCTGGGTGAATGGATGTGGGGGTATTTCAGGAGGTTTTGGAAAAGTGGGAAGAGTAAGATGAAAGAGTGAAACATTGTTCGCATTAACTATTTTTGTAATTACCTTTGGTTCCCTTCTGGTTCAAATCTAGTATAATTCAATATGTGCACTTAAAGAGTTGCACTTGAAAGATGTTGCATTGAAAATTCATTGTCAATCGGGACAAAACTGAACAAACCGGAACGGTGTTCACCGGAATGCATTCTGTTTCGTTTCAGCGCATTCCCTTGACGCACACAAAACCGCTGCAAGCAGTGTTCTTGTGTACGGCATGGGATACGGAGCAAAACGAGTGGCATGAAACACAGTGTAAGTCAATGGTGCCAGATCAGTTTTCTCGGACACAAAAAAAAAAAATACGGATCTTCCTCTTCCCACTGTTATATAGCGAATGTATCCTCAGGAAAAAAATATAGATAAAGATTCTGTTTTTTTTTTCCGAGTCTAATCAGCACTGGGCTGACAGTTTCTGGCGGTGTTTGGCCATCATAACCCCCCAGCTCATAATCAGAGATGTATAGCACAATGATGAATGTCAGCTGGAAAGTCGTCTTCATATTTATTACTGAAGCTGCGGATACGTCTTTTCCTGATGAATATGATGTTTCTAGGACATTACTGTCTATGTTATAGTGACGCTGGATCTGTACATTTCATCAGAAGCATGCTGGACTCATAGGACAGAGCTCTAGAACACCAGGACTACTTCGAGAGATCGGAGACCAATGTGACGTACTTTATATTATACTGGAAGATGGAACTAAACCTCTACATTTCTGGAATGTTATTCCTTTCCGATATCGATTATTATAGAAATAACACAATAATGACTGGGAACAGGTGAACAATGAAATACCAGTTATGTTTCATTACCTTCCCTGTCTGTCAGTGGTGAACGTGTCCTGATCTTACCTATCACAGTGTATTATATTAGTTTTACCAGAACTGTTTTTCCAGAGGCGGCTAGTCACTCATAGTCTGGAAATACTTACATTCTGTTGTGGGAGTGGGTCAATTCTGAGCGCAATGACTGGACAATGTTTTTTTCCGAGAACTTTTGGTTAATAATGTTTCTTTTCTGAGGACTGCGGCTGACAATGTTTTTTTAAGAAATGCGGCTGACAATGTTTTTTTTTCCCCCAAGGACTGCAGCTGGCTTTTTTTTTTTATCCAAGAACTTCGGCTGGCAATGTATTTTTTTCTAAGGAATGCGGCTGACAATGTTTGTTTGTTTTTTCCGAAAACTGCGGCTGGCAATGTTTTTTTTAAGAAATGCGGCTGACAATGTTTTTTTCTGAGGACTGCTCCTGACAATGTTTTTTTCTGAGGACTGCAAATAGCAATGTTGTTTTTCTGAAGACTGCCATTAGTAATGTTTTTTTAAGCTTGCATACTGTAGGAAAAAGTCATGGCCACCAGAGAGGCTGACGCATTTTCCTACCGAGTGCAAGCACAACCACCACTGCTAGAATACAGGATCCGCCGCTGGATATGTGCAGTGTATAATGCGATGGAAAAATGAATCCAGAACAGGAGGCAATATGGAGAATCACAATACATTAGTAAGTGCCTTGTAGTCACTTTCTCTACGTGATACATGCCATGAGACAACCTGCTAAACATGAGTAACCAATGGAAAACCATTCAATTCATCCAGTACCATAATAACAGATCCCAGGGTGCAAGAAGTAATAGAATAGAAGAACAAGCTGCCTTCCGCAATGATGACCCCAAACCAATTCAAAAAGGATTCCAGTTAGTACAACATTCACACCGCGGCACCATACAAGCGTCAATCAGGCACAGTGGCCCCAGCCAAGGTCCCCAGATATTATAAAAATGATCAGACGTCTCTCTAGCCAAGTATGTTCATTCATATCAAGGTAGAGCCGCATCAATGAGTTGTATCCGGTGAGGGATAGATGGTTTTCTAGGGGCTTCCATAGAAGAATGTATTTCCTCGCATCGAACATCAGGAGCCTATAAAGTATTTAGCAGAAGAGCAGTCGTTGACCAAACCTAGCAAGCTATTCTCAGGGGAGCACATATGGTCTTCAAATACATATGCACCTCAGCCCAAAATGGTCTGCCACTGAGCCAACTTGTTCAGCGTACAGTTTATTAGAGGTAACGTAAACGGCCATTGAGCAGACAACCATTCATCCTGTGTTCCCTAGTATGGTCAGTAGTTCCAGCTTGCTCCTTTGTGGGCCTGTAATAGCCCAGCCCTGTGAGCTGCCATGGCAGAAATAAGCACTTCTCACATGACCACCTTACTAGCCCCCCATTCTGTTAGAGAATTAGAAGACCCTGTGTTCCTCCGCCAATACTGCACTGATGCTTAAAAAATCTGCAGTCAGTACATACATTTTTTTAGATAGAAATTTTACTGGTTCCTGGACATTAGAAACAAGGAGTACTATAGCTTTAAATAGTAATTCAAGCACAGCACATTAAACGACCCTTGTTCTGTCCCTAGCTAAGACCTCTCTACTAATTCAAACTAACTAAATTCTAAAGACCCTGAACTCGCTGTATTGGTTGCGTGTCTGACGATAAGGGTCTTTCTTGCTTTATGTGTGGCACAGACGTCCGAATTCATCAATGTCCAATCTCAGAATTACATTCTTTCCTTGTTTGGGATCGTAGCACCTATGACACATCTATATAATCTCTACTGAGCAGCGCCTCTAGCGTATTATCGCTAGATAGGAAGCTTACAAGTTGTGCTGTGAGGAAGGAGGTGTTTAACATTTGAAACGCGTTGTCTAAAGGATACCTTGCTTTAGAAGTCATCAGCAATCCTCAGTGTCTGTCAAGCGCCGACCATAGAAATCCTTCTTACTGTATATATTTCTAGTGATATGTGAAGTGGCAGACACCATTTTAAGTGATAAATATGAATCAAATTTCAAAAACTTTGGCTTTAGATGAAGAAAGTCAAGTTTTTGGGAAATTTTATTCATTTACAATCGATTCACTTATCTCTAGTAGTAAAAAGAAAAGTTCAGCAGCTCTCACCTTCCCCACCTTCACCTGTGAGCACGGAGGACCCGTGTCAGGCCCGGGTAATATAGTGCAAAAAGGTTCAAGGAATCCAGCTCCACTTCGGTAAAGGAATATTTATTTTGCTTGCGGTAAAATCACATCCAGTTACGGTTACAAAAGTCTTGTCTACGCGTTTCGGGCTACAAGAAACAATTTAAGCCCTTACTTATGACACAGTAAGACATAAATATGGCACTATTTGTAGGAGAGATTGCACCTGTCTTCACTAATTGTGGTCACATGACTGCAAACCCATCTCAAAAAAATGCCACACCTTAGAACAACACTTCTCATGAGAAAAAAGAAAAAAACATATAATAAACAATAAAAAAAACTGTGCAAAATACATGAGATGTATAGTGGCTATGAAAGATAATAAAATAAAGGAGAAAGTTTCATACGTTGGGAAACTGTGAGGACTCAAATCTAGGCGCCTGTTCAGACCATCTGGTTGACGCGTATTTAATGCATAAATCCAGAAGGATTCTCTGTTTAATAATTTTCTTCTATGGTCTCCTCCTCACTTGGGCAGTAAAACCCTCTCTATGCCCTGCACCACCAGATCCGATGTGTCCCCATCATGGCAGACAGCAAAATGCAGACTAGCTGCGAATACATTGCGACTGCCATGATGGGGCACATCAGAAATGTGTTTGCGTATTCTAGTTTTAATGGCATTAGTAGTGCAGCCCACATATTGCAGTTTTCATTTTTTACATGTAATTAAATAAACTGCATAAGCTGTATAACAATTAAGGTATGATTTCATGTGGAAAACCTGCCATTTGAAGCTGAGACAAAAGTATTGTAAATCGACATATGAGTGCAGCAGATACATCTATGGTGTCCGCACCTGTAGCTCCCTTTAGTCGTAAGCCAGACGGGCTGCTATTTTTTCTTTTCTTGGTATAGACTAGGACTAACATAGTTAGTGTCGATGGGGGTCAAGTTCTCTCCCTCCATAGCTAATATATTCATGGCATGGTGGGAGAGGAGCTTTCTCCTCATCGACACCCACCCTTTCTGGCATCGCATTAGGTGGTATGGCCGTTACATAGATGACCTGATCCTCATTTGGATTTTGGATTGTTTGCCATGATGGGGACACATCGGATCTGGTGGTGCAGGGCATAGAGAGGGTTTTACTGCCCAAGCGAGGAGGAGACCATAGAAGAAAATTATTAACCCCTTAAGGACCGGGGGTTTTGGGATTTTTGCGTTTTTGTTTTGCGCTCCCTGCCTTCCAAAAGCCATAACATTTTTATATTTCCGCTCACATAGCCATATGACGGCTTGTTTTTTGCGGGACAAGTTGTACTTTTTAACGGTACCATTTATTTTTGCATGTGATGTAGTGGGAAACGGGAAAAAAATTCCAAATGGGGTGAAATTGCAAAAAAAAAGCAATTTCACCACAGTTTTACGGGTTTTTAAATTACAACGTTCGATTTGCGATAAAACTGACTGGTTAATTTTATTCTTCAGGTCAGTACGAATCCGGCAATACCTAATATGTATAGTTTTTCTTGCGTTTTGATAGTGAAAAAAATTTAAAGTGGGAATTTTTTTTATTTTATTTTTTTGTCGCCATGTTTTGACCCCTATAACTTTTTTGTAATTATGCGTACGGAGCAGTGTAGGGGCTCATTTTTTGCGGGGCAATCTGAACTTTTAATTGATACCATTATGGGGTGCGTATGATGTTTTGATCACTTTTTATTCATTTTTTTTTAGGAAATGAAGCGTCCAAAAATGGCGAATTAGCCATTTGGACGCTTTTTTTCCGTTTTTATGTTTACCGTATGGTGAATATTTTTTAATATTATTATAGTATGGGCGTTTTCGCACATTGCGACACCCATTATATACATGTACGCCCTTCGTCCTTAAGAGGTTAAACAGAGAATCCTTCTGGATTTTTGCATTAAATACGCGTCAACCAGATGGTCTGAACAGGCGCCTAGATTTGATTCTGCAACAATAATCCATATTGCCAGAGTCCTCACAGTTTCCCAACGTATGAAACTTTCTCCTTTATTTTATTATCTTTTCATAGCTACTATACATCTCATGTATTTTGCACAGGTTTTTTATTGTTTATTATATGTTTTTTTTTTCTTTTTTCTCATGAGAAGTGTTGTTCTAAGGTGTGACTTTTTTTTGAAGGGGTTTGCAGTCATGTGACCACAATTAGTGAAGACAGGTGCAATCTCTCCTACAAATAGTGCCATATTTATGTCTTACTGTGTCATGAGTAAGGGCTTAAATTGTTTCTTGTAGCCCGAAACGCGTAGACAAGACTTTTGTAACGTAACTGGATGTGATTTTACCGCAAGCAAAATAAATATTCCTTTACCGAAGTGGAGCTGGATTCCTTGAACCTTTTCGCACTCATCTCTAGTATAATGGGAAGATTAACACATCTTCCATGTTCTGGAGCTACTCCAAGTTTTAGTTTAGAAAATATTGATATAAGATACTGCCCAGAATACACAAGTGTGAATGAGATAAATACCTCCTTAAGGTTGTTTTCACCAAAGAGGCAGTACCATGTATTAGGGACTCAGAAAGAAATGTTTGGACTCCACGAACTGTGTGGTGAACATGGAGGGAAAGCATTTAGAACATAGTCGAGAAAGCCTAAATGTGGGAAGGTTGAAATACATCTCGTAAGATTCGTTACATGTACTATATGCACAAAATAAACTACAGGGAGGCCCATGAAAAAGTAGCCGGCCTCCAGCAATAGTATGACAAGATGAATGCGCAAGTGGATTGTGCTTGTTTAATTACCCACAAGTCATAAAAGATGCAGAAAGTGGTCCCCGTTCAGGTCTCTGCATCTTTAGGCAGGTCGGATTCTGTTGGCTGACACGGCTTGCAGCTCTTCAGCAGTGATGCTGCAGATGGTGTTTGTGATGTTTTCTTCGGGGTATGGGGATTGTTAGCAGATACTTTCAGGTTTAAATTTCCACACAGATAAAAATGACATGTGGACAAGTCTGGAGAACGTGGTGTCCATAACCCCTCGCTCACGGTTCGCTCCCCCATAAACAGTTGATGAACCTGTCCAGTGAGCTCCATGGGGTGCGGCATGTCGCCCCATCCTGTTGGAAAGCGGAGGACATTTTTTCTTCTGTAGCAGCACTGCTGAAGGGCTGCGAGCAGTATCAGCCGATAGAATCCGACCTGCCCCAAGATACAGAGACTTGAACGGGGACCACTTTCAGCATCTTTTGTGACTTGTGGGTTATTAAAAAAAAACAATCCACATGCTCGTTCATCTTATCATAAGATTACTGGAGGCGGGCTACTTTTTAATGGGCCACCCTGTAGAAGTGATTGCGCAGAAGTAGTGAATGCTGGAACTTTAGTACATACAAAAGAAATAGCATCAGGGAAGTTTTTAACAAATTATAACAAATTCAAATTTATTCATTTTTTAAAACATTTTTCCATCGTCTTGATCTTTTTGTACTGTAAGAAATGAAGATGAAAAGTCTACATGGGGAGTCCTTCCTCCTTCATGGTTCATGGGGACAATTCATCTTCACTGCTCTGACAGTAAACACAGCTCTGGCTCTTCTATTCTTCCTTATGTCCACCATACTTTATCTTAGGATCCAGTGACCAGGATCCATGGAGGAAGATATCATTTGGGTGTTTTGCAAATCCAAGCTAATTCCATCCCCAAATAAGGCTACTTTCACACTAGCAGTTTTGCTGGATCCCGCAGCGAAAACGTTTCCGTTACTGATAATACAACCGTCTACATCCGTTATGAACGGATCCGGTTGTATTATCTTTAACATAGCCAAGACGGATCCGTCATGAACTCCATTGAAAGTCAATAGGAGACGGATCCGTTTTCCATTGGGTCATTATTGACTTACACTGTGGGTCTTGCTCCGCATCTCAGGACGGAAAGTATACCGCAGCATCCTCCTCTCCGGTATGAGGACGGAGCGGAATGCATTTTGGAGCATTCCTTTCTGTTCAGTTATGTTTTTCCCAATTGACAATGAATGGGGATAAAACGGAAGCGTTTTTTTCCGGTATTGAGACCCTATGACGGATCGCAATACCAGAAAACATTAACGCTAGTGTGAAAGTAGCCTAAACCATTTTGTTGACTGTTTAAGGCCTGAGAATAATCTGACAGGTTAAACATCTTTTATGATTTTATAGTATTTTCCACATTACAAACAAAAAGTCTTCTCGGTGTGAATTCTGTGATGAGTTTTAAAATTTGAAATCCTTGAAAAACATTCTCCATATAAAGAACATCAATCTAGCTTCTCTCCTGTGTGAGTTCTCTGATGATCTCGAAGTTTGTTTTAGCAATAAAACACTTCCCACATTCGGGACAAGAAAATGGCTTTTCTCCGGTGTGAATTCTCTCATGCATAGCAAGATGTGACTTATCTATAAAACATTTTCTACATACAGAACATGAATATGGCTTCTCTCCTGTGTGAATTTTCCCATGTTTAACAAGACTTGACTTATTTGTAAAATATTTCCCACATAGCGAACACATAAATGGTTTTTCCCCTGTGTGATTTTTCTCATGAGCAACAAGACTTGACCTATTTGTAAAATATTTCCCACATAGTGAACACAGATATGGTTTTTCTCCAGTGTGAATTCTCTGATGTACAACAAGATCTGATTTATACATAAAATATTTCCCACATTCTGAACATGAATACGGCTTCTCTCCTGTGTGACTTCTCTGGTGTGTAACCAGAGTTGATTTATTGGTGAAACATCTTCCACATTCTGAACATGAATATGGCTTCTCTCCTGTGTGAATTCTCTTATGTTTAACAAGACTTGATTTATTTGTAAAACTTCTCCAACATAGTGAACATGGATATGGCTTCTCTCCTGTGTGACTTCTTTGATGTGTAACAAGATCTGATTTATTTATAAAACTTTTCCCACATTCTGAACACGCAAATGGTTTCTCTCCTGTGTGAATTCTCTCATGCTTTAAAAGATCCGATTTATTTGTAGAACATTTTCCACACTTGGAACAAGCAAATGGCTTCTCACCTGTGTGAATTCTCTGATGTTTTACAAGGTCTGATTTATTTGTAAAACATTTCCCACATTCTGAACATGAATACGGCTTCTCTCCTGTGTGAATTTTCTCATGTGCCATAAGATCTGATTTATTTGTAAAATGTTTTGCACATTCTGTGCACGAATATGGTTTCTCTCCTGTGTGAATTCTTTCATGTCTAACAAGACTTGATGTTTCCCGAAAACATTTCCCACATTGTGAACATGAATATGGCTTCTCCCCTGTATGAATTCTTCTGTGTTTATACAGATTTGAGCTGTTTGTAAACTGTTTTCCACATTCACCACATTGAAACCTTTTACCCCCTTTCTGCCCGGTACTTGTGGTAACAATCTGTGATTGGTCAGGAGAATGTTCCTCATGATTAGGAGGATTACATGATAGATCTGTACTGTGAAGTACTGGATGCACATTAGAGGTACTGATTTTTTCCCCTGAAGATCGCTGCTCCATATCTTCATCTTCTATGTTATAATCTAGTGATAACACAAAGGTTCCTTCAGAGTTATTACTGGGATTTTCTGTTAAAATTAAAATAGATTTTGTTAATTTTTTTTAAAAACCTTAGAGAAATTTATAACATTCCTATGAGGCTACAAAAACATATTCAGATCCATGGATTTTGAGATGCAATTTCTAAGCCAAAACCAGAAGTAGATCGAACTGGAAGCAGAAGCTTAAATCCTTCCTTTATATTTCCCATTTATTTACCTCGAAAAACTGCCCCTTATGTTTACTAGGACTATATACAGTAGCTGTCCAAACAGCTGGTTTTATAGGAGATACACTGAAAGACAAGTGTCACAGGCGGCCCCCTATCACCATGGACTGTGGGGCTTAAGTGGTCAAACTGGGTTCTCCCAGATCCCGGCCATTACTGCAGCCGCCAGTGCCCCCCAAAACCTGCTGCTAAGCTGAGTGTCCAGCCTGGAGCATGAGAGGATGGAGAGAAGAGCTCGGGAGGATGTCTATGTGCAGTCACAGCTCCCTCTGCTCCTGCACATAACACAGGGGTCACTGCCCGGAGGGCTACTTTACTGCAGCTCTAAGGTGGAGCCTCACCTGAAGAAACCTCCCAATCCCCTTCCCCCATTCATGATCCCATACCTGTGGTGACATGGACTGGAATGTCCTCCTCCACCTCACTCTTACACGGGGGATCGCCCATCATCCGCTCTTCTTCATCCTCCACTTTAATATCAGTCACATCTTCCCCCTGATTTGTCATCTGTAACAATTCAGGACAATACAGCAGACGGGTGGGAAATCTAACAGATCCACAGAAGAGACCCCCACCATCTATGACCCCTCTATGACTGCAGGACCCCCCTATATAGATGTGTATAGGGCTCAGCTCCATCTACCTGATGGTTCTCTGGGGGCTTCTCCTCTGGACAGTCCTGGGAATACAGAGGACGGGGACATCTCTCGGGGGGATTTCTCCTCCTGGATCCATCTGTGGAGACACAAGCGCACGGTGACTGAATACATGGCCTCCTGTAGATCTCTCTATAGATCAGAGACTTTTATCCTCCACTCCTGAATATCTCACCCTTTCTCTCTGTCTATCTCCCGCTATCTATCCTATCGTCCTGTAAAAAACAAAAATCTAGAATAGTCGGGATAACAGAGTCACTAAAGATATCAACTCTTTGGAAAGGCTGAAGGAAGATCTGTCTGGTAGATTCCATGGTTCCATCAGGGATGCTATACCTGCCATTGCTCCTGCTTTCTTCGTCTACCCACCAGTGACTGACAGTTTTCTCCTCAGGAGATGTCGAAAGACAGAACTTTGAATCAGTCAGTGGTCAGAGAGAGCGGGACCTCCTGAATAACCACAAGTCTTCTAGGAAGCAGACTGCAAGCACTATACAGTAAGGTCTCTGCATGTAAGCAACAGACGAATGAACCTGAAGTGTACACACTGCACATGACCGGAGAATAACATGTGGAGCTCCTACATTACATGTCATTACACGCGTGTACACACTGCACATGACCGGACTGAGGCTTTAACACGGCCTCTTCTCACCTCGTCTCCTCTTACCTGGTGATGTCAGAGGCCGGGGAGCCTCCATCATGGCCTCCTTGTACAGATCCTCCTGTCCTTCTATATACTCCCACTCCTCCATGGAGAAATAGACCGCCACATCCTGACACCTTACAGGAACCTGACAACACAATGACACCGTCATCACCCAGACCCTCCAGTGCTGTTACTGGAGAATTTCCCAGCATTCCCAGCAGTGTCACCTCTCCAGTCAGCAGCTCCATCATCTTGTGGGTGAGCTCTAGGATCTTCTGCTCATGTATCAGGGGAGGCTCTGTGATGGGGGTCCTGCTCCACCCTCCGGACTCATGGATGATGGGAGTCCCCCGATGTCTTCTTCACTATGGTGTAATCCTGTGGATGGAGAGAGACACTTAGGAAAGAAATTCCTTCCTGACTCCGGATCTACACTCAGAATCCCTCCCGGGATCATGGCCCCATCTCCAGTAATCTAGTCACTAGAAGCTGGAATATTATTACCCTCCAGACCTCCAGGCCCCTTCTGGACTCTTCTAGAGAATCCCCATGACTCCTTCCTCTGGCAGAGAGCTCCATAGTCTCACTGCTCTTACAGTAAAGACTCCTCCTCTATGTTGGTGCAGAAACCTTCTTTCCTCTAGACGTAGTGGAGGCTCCTTGTTATAGTCCAGTATCATCTAGATGTCAGACTAGTGGTAGAAATCCTCCTCCAGGCCACACTCCGCCATCTCCTCCTCTGCTTCCTCTCCTCCTGGGTACAACGTGCCTACTTACCTTCTCATGGCTCCTACAACATGACTATTGGTCCCCATGATCCATCACTGACCATACTGGGGGCTGATCTTCAGGTTCTCCGTCACTTGGAAGGTCTGGGGGCCGTTCTCCAGGACCCCGGACTCTTCCTATCACTTCCTATGATGGATTCTCCTTCCCGATGTCTGACTTGTTACAGAATACAATACAGAGGAGAGAAATCTAGAGAAGTTTACCTCTCCGCTCAGCAGGGAGATGATCTCCAAGGTGAGGTCTAATATTCTTCTGCTGATCTCCTTCCTGTCCATCCTCGGGGGTCATTCAGGAGAAGAGGAGAGAACTGGAGGAGCTGGAGGCTTCTAGTACTGCAGGCGCCTTTATGAGGAGAGGCTGGAAATCCTCCAGGGACAAGAGCATTAGTGAGATCCAGAACCGCACTCACTGCTCCTGGAGAGACCCCGCTTCTCAGAGCCCCCAGCACCGGGGATAAAGGGGGATTCTGGAGAAATGGCTGATACCAGAGAGAAGAAGAGGCTCCAGACACCACAGCAGTGACTACCGACCAGGACCTGCCTGTATCTGCTGCACTGCAAGAGCTGAAGGACCTGGGATGATGTCACTGTCATGTGATCAGGAGGGGCGGAGCTCAGCAGTGGAGAGAAGTGGTAGGAAAGGACCTGTGATGATGTCACTGTCATGTGATCAGTGCTGGAGGGAGCTGGATAAGAGTAGAGACGATGTCAGAGGAATATACCGAGTCTAATTGGCCAGTGGGCGGGGCCTTCAGAGCAGGAGGGGCGGAGCTCAGTAGCTGAAATCAATGGTGTTCGTACGACCTGTGATGATGTCACCAGCATGTGATCAGTGCAGGAGGGAGTGGTGAGTTTTGTAATGAAAAGAACATGGAGAATCAAACGATTTAGTGTGAGTGCTAGAACATGCTGGGAGTTGTAGTCCATGTCATATAATAACGGCCTGGGTATGCTGCGAGTTGTAGTCCACTCCTATTATCTCTCCTCCTGTGATATCGCATAACAGGCTGGGCATGCTGGGAGTTGTAGTCCTCTCCTCTCATACCTCCTCCTGTAATGTCCTCTGATATCATATAATAACAGAGTGGACATGCTGGGAGTTGTAGTCCTCTCCTTTTCTACCTCCTCCTGTTATGTCCTCTGACCACATAATAACAGGCTGGACATGCTGAGAGTTGTAGTCCTCTCCTCTCATACCTCCCCTGTAATGTCCTCTGATATCATATAATAACAGGGTGGACATGTTGGGAGTTGTAGTCCTCTCCTTTTCTACCTCCTCCTGTAATGTCCTCTGATATCACATAATAACATGCTGGACATGCTGGGAGTTGTAGTTCTTTGAGCTCCCGGAGTAGAGATCTCCGGCCGCTGTTCTCATCTCTTCATTATGTTTTTTTAAACTCGTTTATTGGAGAAAGTACAAAATACAAATCCATAAGATGGAAATGGGAAATCGTCTCCGCAGTGTGAACAGGACACTAAGCCGGAGGTGAGCAGGGAGGTCCACCTATCTTCTCATACGTGATAAAACCAGGACACGTGTGCAGGAGGTCACCAGCAGAAATAAATCCCAGCTCTCCATACACGACGTCCGGTGGAAGGGTAACTGAGGACACGAGTCTCCGCACCTGAACGTCAGCAGATCTCCTTCACCTAACAGAAGAGTAGACCAAGAACACCAAGAACCCCGAAGTGTGTGGAATGTACCCGGACGTCCTCTGTACACAATAAGATGAGATGGTGCAGAACTGAGGAGATTCCCCCACAGTGAGAAGGAGCACACCCAACATCAGCAAAGAACAGTCGCCATACGTCCTCCTCTAATAGCGCTAATAAGCGTACCTCTGCACAGGCGCCCCTGTTACCCCGGACCTCTTTCCAGAAGTTATGAGTAACAGTCTATACCCATATCATACGCCTGACCTCTTGCCCGTTCTGCAAAAAATAGAACATGTCCTATTCTTGTCCGCAGACACAGTCAAGAAAAGGCATTTCTTTTAAAGTGCCGGTGCGGTCCGCAAAATGCTCCATGATCCATCACTGACCATACTGGTGGCTGATCTTCAGGTTCTCCATCAGGTTCGGCTCGAGTCTCGAACTACTCAGCCAATAAAGGTGCAGGTAAGAACTGCCCTCACTGTAATGCCGTAGCCATGTTGGTTCCTGGCATTACAGTGATTGGCTGGACAGAACGCATCATCAGAGGTTATATAGCACCCGATGGCGCGTGTTCGGCTCAGTCTTAGTCAGGGAGAGCAGAGCGTAGGAAGGGACAGACAGTGTAGAGAGTGATATTGGACTATTTTTATTAGAAAAACTTTTCAGAGACCCAAAAGTCCTTTTAAAGAGGACCTTTCATCAGTCTAAAAAATGTGTACTAACTATGCTGACATTTAGAGCGGCGCCCAGGGATCTCCCTGCACTTACACTATACTCTTCTGGGACTTGGTTATACTAGGCGGAGCCTAGTACACTTGGTTATAGTAGGCGTATGCCAGGCTGTAGCGCTGGCCAATCGCTGCGTTCAGCTCATAAGCCTGGGAGAAAAAAAAACTCCCAGGATATGAGCTGTGCGCTGCGATTGGCCAGCGCTACAGCCTG
Organism: Bufotes viridis; assembly: GCA_033119425.1. Classification (NCBI taxonomy): domain Eukaryota; kingdom Metazoa; phylum Chordata; class Amphibia; order Anura; family Bufonidae; genus Bufotes; species Bufotes viridis. Next base: position 4,777,329 of record CM065592.1, read on the forward strand.
GCATACGCCTACTATAACCAAGTGTACTAGGCTCCGCCTAGTATAACCAAGTCCCAGAAGAGTATAATAGTAAGTGCAGGGAGATCCCTGGGCGCCGCTCTAAATGTCAGCATAGTTAGTACACATTTTTTAGACTGATGAAAGGTCCTCTTTAAGGACTATTGTGTGTGGCAGCAGAAATATATATTTTTTTAGCGCATCCTGCGTTAAATATTGTATAATAGGCTGCTGCAGACAGTTAAATTATCTGCGCCACATCTCCTGTGTAATCCCCAAAATATCTGTGACACTCAGTGAACTTTTTCTGTAGACGGTGTCTGCTGCGGACAGTCAAATTAGAAGCGCCACATCTCTAGTGTAATCCCAAAAACATCTGTGACACCCAGTGAACTTTTTCTGCAGACGATGTCCGCTGCGGACAGTGACATTACCAGTGCCACATCTCCAGTGTAATCCCAAAAATATCTGTGACACCCAGTGAACTTTTTCTGCAGACGATGTCCGCTGCGGACAGTGACATTACCAGTGCCACATCTCCAGTGTAACGTGTGCGGTTAAAAAATGTATCTGTGACCTACAGTGTACTTTGTCAATAGACGGTGTCAGCTTCTGACAGTGACATTACCAGGGAAACATCTCCAGTGTAACGCGTGCGGTAAAATTTTTATCTGTGACATACAGTGCACTTTATCCGTGGAACCTCTCCTGTATAACGTTTTCTCATCCCAAATACCTGGGACATTCCCTGTAATTTTTTATTAGCCGCTGGTGACAGCACTGACGTTATCTGTGGGATATCTCCCGTGTGATGTTTCCACATCCCAAATACCTGTTTACAATTTTTGCGCACACAATTCCAAATCCTGCGCTACTGTACGTGTGACATATTTTTAAGCATATATAACATGTAAAATGAAGAAGGCGAGCAGTAAGGGACAGGGAAGTGGCTGTGCTGCTGATGGTGCACGCAGAGGCCGTGGCCCTGGACGCGTTGAAACTGTGCCTGCTGCCAGAGCACAAGAAAAACACTCATCCACGATACCTAGCTTCATGTCCCAGTTTGCAGGGCGGTGCAGGACACCACTCTTGAAGTCAGACCAGTGCGACCAGGTGGTCGGTTGGATTGCAGCAGATAATTCTTCCAGTCGGTTAGGCACCACACTGTCTTCCACCAAGTCCAGTCTCAGTAGCCAAGGCCCTTTGCATATAATTTTTTACAGGGTCAGCTCACCTGCAGGCCCTCGCATATAATGTTTACAGGGTCAGCTCACCTGCAGGCCCTCGCATATAATTTTTTACAGGGTCAGCTCACCTGCAGGCCCTCGCATATAATGTTTTACAAGGTCACCTCACCTGCAGGCCCTCGCATATAATTTTTTACAGGGTCAGCTCACCTACAGGCCCTCGCATATAATGTTTTACAGGGTCAGCTCACCTGCCGGCCCTCGCATATAATGTTTTACAGGGTCAGCTCACCTGCAGGCCCTCACCTAAAATCTTTTAGAGGGTCAGCTCACCAGCCGGCCCCCACCTACAATCTTTTAGAGGGTCAGCTCACCAGCAGGCCCTCGAATATAATGTTTTACAGGGTCAGCTCACCTGCAGGCTCTCGCATATAATGTTTTACAGGGTCAGCTCACTAGAAGGCCCTCATCTACAATCTTTTACAGGGTTCGCTCACCTGCAGGCCCTTGCATATATTTTTTAGAAGGTCAGCTTACCTGCAGGCCCTCGCATATAATGTTTTGCAGGGTCAGCTCACCTGCAGGCCCTCGCATATAATGTTTTACAGGGTCAGCTCACCAGCAGGCCCTCACCCCTAATGTTTTATAGGGTCAGCTCACCAGCAGACCCTCACCCCTAATGTTTTATAGGGTCAGCTCAGCAGCAGGCCCTCACCCCTAATGTTTTATAGGGTCAGCTCAGCAGCAGGCCCTCACCGCTAATGTTTTAATGGTCAGATCAGCAGGCACTTGCTCCAAGTGTTTTAGAGGGTCACCAGCAGGCCATCAATCCTAATTTTTCAAGGGCGTATATGATGTCCTCCTTTATGTGTAATAAAGGGTGTATTGGAGTGCCAGTTCCTTGTAATTTTTGGCAGCCCTTTCACTTAGTGCATAGGCTTTATGAGTGTAGGAGTCCCAATATGTGATATACAGGTTGTATCGTGCCTCTTGCTTGTAATTTTTGGCAGCACTTGCACTTTATATACAAGTAAATATACAGGAAAGAATGTTTCCTAACAATCTTTCCTCTAAAATCAATTTTATCTTCGGTTTTGTGTGTATTATTGTCAGTCTGTAAAAGTGGCGTACTACTCAGACAACATCGTTCCCAGCAGCGACCTGGGAATCCAAGATGCATCCAGACATCCTCCCCATGCTGTTCCCGAACCATTTTGGTGGTGTTTCCATCAATTTCTGACCTTTTCCTGTTAACCAGACACCCTCCCTTCCTCAGAACAGGGGTGCCTGGTTTAATGTTCGGGTTCTCCCATTGACTTCCATTATGCTATGGGTGCTCTGTAGAGCACCCGCGCATCCCGAGGTGTTCGGCCCGAGCACTTGGGTGCTCGATCAACACTAGTGCTCACCCTCTGTTGGGATCAGCGTGCATGTTCCCAAATTCTCTACAGCCAATGTCTGGTCATCTGCAGGTACTTTAGCCACCTTGCCCTAGGGAGTGGTGCCTAAGCAGTAGGTGCTCTAGCATGCTAACCCCTGCACAGGTGTTCTGTTCCATTAGTCTGTCCATATACTGACCTTTACCCAATTCCTGGCTCTGACTCACCTCTGCCTGACCTGTGCCTGATTACCCTACTGACCCTTTGCTGCCTGCCCGGGCAGTCAGCATATATCTCTGCACGCCAGTCATGCAGCTGTAGGAGCTGGGAACCGGCACTCAGTGTCAGCTGGGATCCCTAAAGAGGAGGCAGGAATGGTCTTTCACCATCCCAAGGGTGGAATGGCCCAGTAAGGAACTGGTTATTAAGGATATTGGTCGACAGGAACCACAATCAGATGAATCTTTGTCAGGTTTTAGTTAAATTATTAGAGTGGCATCGTAGAAGGAGTCAGGCATTATGTGTGTCGAGAAGTATGGGTAGGATAATATCTTGGTATTTGATGTAGACTTCTACCAGAGTCCCGTCGGGCCGGGATTTACCGTTAGCCATATCTGTAACTGCCTGGGACAATTAATCAATCAGAAAAGGGGCATCCAATAAAGACTGGTGATTTGCCTAAAATTGCAGGAAGACTTCATCTAAATAAGAAGACAAGACTCAACGTCCAAGTGCTGTCTGTACGAATATTCTCCAGAGGAGGATTGGATTTTTAGGATGGCAGGGGAGTCCGCGTCTTTTGTGTAACAGGTGAGCTAGACTGATTCCCCATCTTAAGTGGCCCTATTCAACCTTCTCTTGAAAAATAAGCAAATATTGCCTACCTTCTTCTAAGCATTGGGTCTCAGCTGCATCTGAAGGGTTTGCAATGTGATCCGCCTCTAGTTGGGGGCAGCCAAGTCCTCCTCCTGTCTAAAAGTCTTTTTAACAAACGATATAGAAGATAAGCCTTGAATGTTTCCCACAAATAAAGTGAGACAGTGAAAGGCTTATTGGCTGTTGGTCCGTGCCTGCTGCTGCCCTGCTACCCACCATGCTGCCCCGCATACTCTGCAAGCTGCTGTCTCCATTGCTCCAGTCTCTGTTCCCTTAGGGCACATGCATGCTCACCTGTGGCCTCTTAGGATCAGTATGCGCATCTGCAAATCCGGTCCCTGGGTATATAAGGCACTGTCGCCAAGCAGAGGGTGCCTGAGCTTGAGGTTCCCTGTGACCAGCAAAGACTTGTGCTTCAGCGATTCTCTTGCCTTATCCAGTCTGCATTCCCGTCTGTGTTCCTGACATGTACCCATCCTGCCTGTGTACTCGCGATCTCACAGTTCAAATTTCAGTTGAAGTTTCAGCCGCAAGCTCTCCTAGTATCTCCAGTTCTGCAGTATCAGAGTCTGGTCTGTCTGCTTCTGTGATTGTGGTGTGGTTTCTCTGCATCTCAGCCATCCCTCAGTCATCCAGCCAAGTTTCCTACAGTCTGAGGAGGAGTTGTTGGGATGAAGCTCTCTGGGTGTGAATGTAATGATGATATATGTGAGTGATTCCCTGTTGGGCACCTCTAGCCTGGATACAAGATGAGATACTGCCTCTAGCTTAGATACAAGAGGAGATATGACCTCTAGCCTGGATACAAGATGAGATACAACCTCTAGCCTGGATACAAGATGAGACACGGCCTCTAGCCTGGATACAAGATGAGATACGGCCTCTAGCCTGAATACAAGATGAGATACGGCCTCTAGCCTGGATACAAGATGAGATGCGGCCTCTAGCCTGGATACAAGATGAGATACAGCCTCTAGCCTGGATACAAGATGAGATACGGCCTCTAGCCTGGATACAAGATGAGATACGGCCTCAAGCCTGGATACAAGATGAGATGCGGCCTCTAGCCTGGATACAAGATGAGATACAGCCTCTAGCCTGGATACAAGATGAGATATGGCTTCTAGCCGGGATACAAGATGAGATTGGGCCTCTAGCCTGGATACAAGATGAGATACAGCCTCTAGCCTGGATACAAGATGAGATACGGCCTCTAGCTTGGATACAAGATGGGATACAGCCTCTAGCCTGGATACAAGATGAGATACAGCCTCTAGCTTGGATACAAGATGAGATACGGCCTCTAGCCTGGATACAAGATGAGATATGGCCTCTAGCTTGGATACAAGATGAAATACAGCCTCTAGCCTGGATACAAGATGAGATACGGCCTCTAGCCTGGATACAAGATGAGATACAGCCTCTAGCCTGGATACAAGATGAGATACGGCCTCTAGCCTGGATACAAGATGAGATACGGCCTCTAGCCTGGATACAAGATGAGATACGGCCTCTAGCCTGGATACAAGATGAGATACGGCCTCTAGCCTGGATACAAGATGAGATACGGCCTCTAGCCTGGATACAAGATGAGATACGGCCTCTAGCCTGGATACAAGATGAGATACGGCCTCTAGCCTGGATACAAGATGAGATACGGCCTCTAGCCTGGATACAAGATGAGATACGGCCTCTAGCCTGGATACAAGATGAGATACGGCCTCTAGCCTGGATACAAGATGAGATACTGCCTCTAGCCTGGATACAAGATGAGATATGACCTCTAGCCTGGATACAAGATGAGATACAGCCTCTAGCCTGGATACAAGATGAGATACGGCCTCTAGCCTGGATACAAGATGAGATACGGCCTCTAGCCTGGATACAAGATGAGATACGGCCTCTAGCCTGGATACAAGATGAGATACAGCCTCTAGCCTGGATACAAGATGAGATACGGCTACTAGCCTGGATAAAAGATGACATACGGCCTCTAGCCTGGATACAAGATGAGATACGGCCTCTAGCCTGGATAGAAAATGAGATACGGCCTCTAGTCTGGATATAAGATGGGATACAGCCTCTAGCCTGGATACAAGATGAGATATGGCCTCTAGCCTAGATACAAGATGGGATACAGCCTCTAGCCTGTATACAAGATGAGATACGGCCTCTAGCTTGGATACAAGATGAGATACGGCCTCTAGCCTGGATACAAGGTGAGATACAGCCTCTAGCCTGGATACAAGATGAGATACGGCCTCTAGCTTGGATACAAGATGAGATACGGCCTCTAGCCTTGATACAAGATGAGATACGACCTCTAGCCTGGATACAAGATGAGATACGACCTCTAGCCTTGATACAAGATGAGATACGACTTCTAGCCTGGATACAAGATGAGATATGGCCTCTAGCCTGGATACAAGATGGGATACAGCCTTTAGCCTTGATACAAGATGAGATACGGCCTCTAGCTTGGATACAAGATGAGATACGGCCTCTAGCTTGGATACAAGATGAGATACGGCCTCTAGCCTGGATACAAGGTGAGATACAGCCTCTAGCCTGGATATAAGGTGAGATACAGCCTCTAGCCTGGATACAAGATGAGATACAACCTTTAGCAGCCTGGATACAAGATGGGATAACGAAAATTTACTCACCGAAATTTTTGTTTCCTGGAGTCCGTAGGCAGCACACACCAAAGGGTTAAGTCCCCTAGGTACAACCAGAATTAGAGACCAATTAGTAAGCAGTAGATTGATTAATTAATTAGGAACCTTCCAGTATAAAGCGCCACAAACCACACAGAGCCTTGTATTGTATGCAGCAATAATTTATTTACGGGTGGGCATATTGTGCTGCCTACGGACTCCAGGAAACAAAAATTTCGGTGAGTAAATTTTAGTTATCCTGTTCGTCCTTGGCAGCACACACCAAAGGGACTTTAAAGCAGTACTCAAGGGGAGGGAGCACTGGCCGCCAATTGTAGCACTCGTTTGCCAAAAGAAGCTTCTTCTGCTGCCTGGATGTCTAACCTGTAGTGTTGCGGCCTTGCAAATTTGTTCTAAAGGTATTTGCGCTAGCTCCGCCCAGGAGGAAGCCGTGGATCTTGTTGAATGAGCCTTTATCACTAAAGGACATTGCAAGCCAGAAATTGAGTAGGCCAACTCTATTGATTGTTTAATCCATCTTGCCAAAGTTGCTTTACGCTTTTACCCTTATTTGGTCCTTGATGTTGTAGAAAAAGGTTTTCAGATATCCGGAACCATGAGGTGCATTGAATATAGTGCAGCACCGCTCTTCTGACGTCCAGTAGATGACTTTGGTCTTGCGTATTAACCTGGATCACTGGTAGATAAACTTCCTGATTAATGTTAGTCGTTGAAGCGATTTTGGGTAAGAACCCTGGCATGGTGCGAAGAACCAAACAATGGCCTAGATCTCTTAAATATGGTTCCCTGCAGGACAGGGCTTGCAGGTCACTTATACGTCTTGCTGACGCAATGGCAACTAAAAACAAGGTTTTCGCAGACAGATGCTTGAGTGATGCTTCTTCTAGCGGCTCAAATGGTGGTTTACACAAAGCTGATAATACCACCGACAAGTCCCAGGATGGAATGGGATGGTGAAATGACGGATTCACATTTCTCAGGGCTTTGAAGAAGGTGCGGATCAATGGATTATTTGTTAATTTCCCCAGGGCTGTGGAGTCGGTAGATAAATTGTCCGACTCCGACTCCGACTCCGACTCCTCAGATTTTGAAACTTCCGACTCCGACTCCGACTCCTCGACTCCGACTCCTCTGTATTTAATATGCAAATACGAAGCTGTTCCACCAAGTTCTTCTAATCTCCTCTAGCACAGAGAGGTAGTTGAGCAGAAGCTGCTGCCTTCTCCTTTGTGTGCTGATCTTCTGCTGAAGATTGAGCAGTGGGAGGATCCAGGAAGGGGCAGGGGAAGGGGCATTTATTTTAAAACATGATTTTCCTAGTAGAATCCCATAGTCATGTTTAAAATTTAAGCTAACAATCTGAGTTTACATGTTTTATAGCCTTAGCTGAATGATAGCAGTTTTTCAAAATGGTTTACAGCTTCAGTCTTGAACTATTGAGTATCCATTCCCTTCACTTATACAAGTGTCTCCAGTCCTTAATCAGTTATCAGTGAGAGGCGAGGATAACCATGGGTTCCCTGTAACAGCAGACCACAAGACAATGGAAAGTGTAAGTATTGCCGCTCCTTAAAGGGACACTGACAGGCTGATTTTCCAGCTAAAGATATATATATACTGGTATTCATCAGAGAATTAGGAATAAAACTATACTAATGTTACCCCAGTTAAGCTGTACTTGTGTTTAAAAACATTTTAATCTGTATGCAAATTCACTATCTTTGTGCCCAATGGGGCAGCGTCTCCTGCGGCTTTGTGCCCAGCCGCGCCCGAAGTACAGCTTCCCAGCGCTGTTCCCTCGTTATTATTCACTGCACTGGCCTTTTTTTCAGGCTAGCCGAACGCTGAATTCCTGCGCAGGCGCACGTGTAGAGTGCTGGCAGCAGCCTCGTCTGGCTATGCTGAGGCTGTGCCAGCATTCTCTCTTCCTCCTCGCTACCTAGTCCTGTCTAGTGCTGCCAGTACTCTACATGTGCGCCTGCCCCTTGGGCACAAAGGTAGAGAATTTGCATATTGATTAAAACGTTTTTAAACACAAGTAAACCTCAACTGGGGTAACAGTCGTCTAGTTGTATTCCTAATCCTCTGATGAATACCAGCAGATATATCTTTAGCCGGTAAATCAGCCTGTCAGTGTCCCTTTAACTGCATAGTAAAGCATATGAAAAGCTTCTTCACGGTCACTGCATGCATTGGCCTTTATTCTTACAGTAGAGAAGTAATTCATTATAACTTTATCTGAATTGGGACATTTAAACTTGCTTTTTTTTTATTCCAATTTTTTTTTATTCCAATTTAAATCTAGTAGGAGTCGGAGTCGGAGTCGGTCCATTTTTTGCCGACTCCGACTCCGACTCCAGGTACCCAAAATTGCCTCCGACTCCGACTCCTCGACTCCGACTCCACAGCCCTGAATTTCCCCTGCAGCTGCGCATTTATCGCGGTAAAGTGAACTTTCAACGTGTTGGTTTTTAGTCCTTTTTTGAAGCCATCATGAAGGAAGTGTATGACCGTATTTAATGATTCTGGGTTTTCAGAAGTATTTTGACACCAGGTTTGAAATATGCGCCAAACTCGGTTGTAAACCCTTATTGTGGCTGGTTTTCGGGCAGCTAGGAGTGTACTGATCACCTCTTCTGGAAGGCCTAAATGGACTAAAGACTCCCGCTCAGTCTCCAGGCTGTCAATTTCAGACTGTTGGGGTTTGGATGCAGAATCCCATTTTGAGTGAGAGGATCCTGTTGGGGCGGAATCCTCCAAATTCTCTCCTTGGATAGGTGGAGAGCTAGGGAAAACCACGTTCTTCGTGGCCAGTATGGGAGGATTACTATCGCTTCCGCTTGATCCTGCTGTATTTTCTTGAGCACCTTCGGGATCATAGGAATTGGAGGAAATATGTATATTAACTCTTTCTTCCAGCTGATTGACAATCCGTCGATCGCATATGCTTGAGGGGAGCGGTGAATGGAGCAGAACAGTTTGGTTTTGTTGTTCCGATCTGTTGCCATGACGCCTATATGCGGTTTCCCAACGAGTCACTATTTGTGTGAATACCGCTGGATTGAGACTCCATTCTCCCGGAAGGATTTTCTTGCGGCTGAGCTGGTCGGCCATGATGTTCAATGTACCTTTATGTGGACCGCTGTTATATCTTTTGTCCATGCTTCGGCCCACTTCATCAGACGACTGCACTCTTTGGAGAGGCTGTTGTTCCTTGTCCCCCTGCTTGTTGATGTAGTACACCGTAGGAATGTTGTCCGAATGGATTAGGACACTGCGATCCTTCAGCTGATCCTGAAAATATTTCAACGCTAGACGTACTGCTGTTAATTCTTTCCAGTTGGAAGACTTCCTGGAGTCTGCAATACTCCATTCTTTTGCACCCATAGATTGTCGACATGAGCACCCCAACCCCAGGAGGAGGCATCCGTAGTGAGGTGAATCTGGATCTGGGGTTGTAGGCTTCTCCCTTCTAGCAGGTGATTGGAGGATATCCACCACTTGAGATCTTGGCGTGTTGACCATGGAATCACGAATTTCCTGTCTAACGAATGATAGTTCTTGTCCCAGGCTGCTAGGATGGCATGTTGTAGTTCTCTGAAGTGAGCTTTCGCCCATGGCACTGCATCTACCGAGGATGTTAACAGGCCTAAGACTGACATCGCCCTCCGAAACGAAATTCTGGGGGAAGAAATTATTTTCTCTATATTCTTGCAAATTTTCGTTATCCTGTCTGAGGAGAGCTTGATACTCATGCGTTTTGAATCCAGGTTGAAGCCCAGGAAGATTATCTCTTGAGGTGGAAGAAGTTGAGATTTCTTGTGATTCACCAGAAAGCCATGGTTCTTGAGCATTAGTAGGGCCACGTTCAACTGTTCTGCCAGTTGAACTGAAGATTTTGCCATCAATAACCAGTCGTCTAGATACGGTATGCAACATATTCCCTTGAGGTGTAGAGCTTCCGCTAGGACCACTGCTATTTTCGAGAACACCCTGGGAGCTGATGATATCCCGAAGGGTAAACAGGTGAACTGAAGATGTGATACCCCAATTTGAGTCTGGACTGCTATTCTTAGATACTTCCGATGCTTTGGAAAAATGGGAATGTGCAGGTACGCATCCTGAAGATCTATTGATGCCAAGTAATTGTCTTCCTCTAGTAGAGATATCACTGAGCGGATTGACTCCATTTTGAATTTCTTCTTGGCAATATATTTGTTCAGGAACGTCAGATCCACTACTAGTCTCCACTTGTTTCCAGGTTTGGGCACTGGGAACACCTTTGAATAGATTCCTATGCCTGTTTCCGCAGCCGGTACTGGTTCTAGGGCAGCTTTTGCTATGAATTCTTCTAGCAACTGCCAGATTATTGGACTTGCATGATTTATGCAAAATCGATCTGGAGGATGTTTTATAAACTCCAGGACATATCCTCTTTGAATAGTGGAAACGACCCATGTGTCGTTTGACGTATTTTCCCATGTAGCAGCAAAGTTCTTTAATCTTCCTCCTACCGCTGGGAGGGGCCTGGCGTCATTGTGTTGGTTTTTTATCCTTTTGTTAAAGTCTGATCTTCCTTGTGTGGAACGGAATTTTCTTTGCCTGTCAAACTGTTGTTTGTTCCGAAATCTAGGAGATCTTCTCCTTTGAAACCGAAAGGATTTAAACGATTTCTTTTTGTTTCGGGAAATTTAGTAGTTTTACCATCATTTAATGATTGTTAAATTTTTTCCAGTTGAGGACCAAATAATGATGTGGGCTGGAAAGGAGATTGCAAAAATGGAACTTGGATGAGAGGTCACCTGACCATTGTTTAATCCATAGGGATCTTCTAGCGGAATTTACAGTTGCCATGGCTCTTGATGCAAACCTCAAAGAATCTAATGGTGAGTCACACAGGAATTCAGAGGCTTGTTTCAAAACCGGAATTTTTTCAGAATTTCCTCCCTTGAAACCCCATCTTCTAAGTCATTAGATAATTGAGAAAGCCAGATTCTCAAGGATCTTGCAACTGGTACAGAAGCTAGAGATGGTAAGCATGAGGCTGAAGTAGACGCATATGCCTTTTTAACAGAGTTTCTGCTTTTCTGTCAACAGGATCTCTGAGTAAAGAGGCCTCTTCAGAGGGAAAAATGACTTTTTGACAATCTGGCAACCGGGAGATCCACTTTAGGAACAGACATCCATTCTTTGCATGCATCATCTGCTAATTTGTATATATATTTAAACCTGGAACATGGATCTGGATTTTTATCTGGTTTCTCCCAGTCCTGCTTCATCCACTTATTGAGCAGTGGGTGACCAGGAAAAGCCTTGCTTTCCATTTTGGGAAAATAGAACAGCTTGTCACACTGTAATTTATCAGAGATATCTCTTTCTGACTCAATAGTGTGTTTTACAGCTTTGAGAAGGCCCCTAGCTTCTCTTTACGGAACAGCATGATGTCTTCCATATTATCAGAGCCTGAGTCCACTTCACCCTCAGAGGAGCTATCAGAAGATGAGATACACTGTGGCTCACACACTTCATGAGACGTTTTTGCTTTCTTATTTGAAGCTCTGACTTCATTAAACAGAGATGTCAATTCATTTTTAAACCAGCTCAGAAATCCACTATGTTGGGATTCAGACTCCCCAGCACAATCCTGACATAAATCAGAGTGAACATCATCTGGCATAGGCTGTTGGCAATTCCTGCAGCAGCAGTGTCTGGATTTTCTTTTCCTTTTCAGAGATTCCTCTTGAGAGGCAGACATCTAAACAGAGAAACACAAGGTTTCAGCCAGGATTGTAAAGGGAAAAACAAGGTGCTAGAGGAGACCGCTGCATCCAACCTATGCCAGAATTTTGCATACATGTTATCCCCATACGCTATCTTCCTTACCTTGGCAAGCAGAGGGAGTAGCGTCCTGGTAAGTGCATGTAGTTGTGGAGCCGCGGAGTATTTAAAAAACATCCGGGACGCGCCAGCCTGAGTGTGCACGCGCGAGATATCGCGATTCCCCAGTATCCTCTCACGCGTGTACCTCTGCTATAGCGCGTGTCTCTGCCGCCTCAACCTCAACCCACATTAAACAGAGGGAGGCAGGCAGAGCATGGAGCGAGGTGCTACATAAATGCACTGGGGGACAACACACTCGCTTCCATCTTCAGGGTGAGGGACACAATGTATCAACCCTGGCAGGGGATAACGTGGGTGGTGATGGTCTCTTCAGGCTGATCCTAGAGAAAAAAAAAATACAAGGCTCTGTGTGGTTTGTGGCGCTTTATACTGGAAGGTTCCTAATTAATTAATCAATCTACTGCTTACTAATTGGTCTCTAATTCTGGTTGTACCTAGGGGACTTAACCCTTTGGTGTGTGCTGCCAAGGACGAACAAGAAACAGCCTCTATCATGGATACAAGATGAGATACGGCCTCTAGCCTGGATACAAGATGAGATACGGCCTCTAGCCTGGACACAAGATGAGATACGGCCTGTAGCCTGGATACAAGATGAGACAATTTTTGGAAGCTTTGAAATAGCAGAACACGTGTGCCGGGTCGGTGTGTTCTTAAACACGCTGTTCATTAACGCCGTCATCATGCGTTTACCCACAGCTATGTATGTCAGTTTCACTCTGACATTATTTGCTATCGTTGTCTTGTTCCAGAGCTTAGGAAGTGGGGAGAGGAAAAGGAAAAATGCATAAAAGGCTAGCAGACTATAGGGTGTTATATGCCAATTTTCAGAGCAATTGGAGCAGCCTTGGTTCAGGTAGAATAGATTTGGATACGAACTGAGCTCTATGTTTCGAGTATCAGACAAACACTTTCCCTCTGTGCTCCTCCCCTTCTATCTAGAAACACAGCTTTTTATTTTTCTAGAGAGGTCTCCTGTCTGTGTTTAGACTTTCTAACGGGTACTGCGACACAGCTCTTAGGCCGGTTTCAGATGAAGTGAGAAACAGGCTCCTTTCCCATAGTTTTGTGAATTTCACAAATAGCCAATTTACGGTAATCTGTTGGGCAGTAGAACGCTTTAAAGAATTTATTATTATTATTATTCTGTGTTCTAGAAAATGAATAAAAAGACTATTACACTCAAGAGTCAATGGAAGCCAGACATTGAAGAACACAGGCATTGAGGAAAGTTGGTTTCTCCATCAACATAGAAGGGGATTCTTTAGGGTAAGATATGGACTTTTTACTGTAAGAGCAGTGAGACTATGGACTCTACTGTAAGAGCAGTGAGACTATGGACTTTTTACTGTAAGAGCAGTGAGACTATGGACTCTATACTGTAAGAGCAGTGAGACTATGGACTTTTTACTGTAAGAGCAGTGCGACTATGGACTCTTTACTGTAAGAGCAGTGAGACTATGGACTCTTTACTGTAAGAGCAGTGAGACTATGGACTCTTTACTGTAAGAGCAGTGAGACTATGGACTCTATACTGTAAGAGCAGTGAGACTATGGACTCTATACTGTAAGAGCAGTGAGACTATGGACTCTATACTGTAAGAGCAGTGAGACTATGGACTCTATACTGTAAGAGCAGTGAGACTATGGACTCTATACTGTAAGAGCAGTGAGACTATGGACTCTTTACTGTAAGAGCAGTGAGACTATGGACTCTTTACTGTAAGAGCAGTGAGACTATGGACTCTATACTGTAAGAGCAGTGAGACTATGGACTCTATACTGTAAGAGCAGTGAGACTATGGACTCTTTACTGTAAGAGCAGTGAGACTATGGACTCTTTACTGTAAGAGCAGTGAGACTATGGACTCTTTACTGTAAGAGCAGTGAGACTATGGACTCTTTACTGTAAGAGCAGTGAGACTATGGACTCTTTACTGTAAGAGCAGTGAGACTATGGACTCTACTGTAAGAGCAGTGAGACTATGGACTCTTTACTGTAAGAGCAGTGAGACTATGGACTCTTTACTGTAAGAGCAGTGAGACTATGGACTCTTTACTGTAAGAGCAGTGAGACTATGGACTCTTTACTGTAAGAGCAGTGAGACTATGGACTCTTTACTGTAAGAGCAGTGAGACTATGGACTCTTTACTGTAAGAGCAGTGAGACTATGGACTCTTTACTGTAGAGGAGCAGTGAGACTATGGACTCTTTACTGTAAGAGCAGTGAGACTATGGACTCTTTACTGTAAGAGCAGTGAGACTATGGACTCTTTACTGTAAGAGCAGTGAGACTATGGACTCTTTACTGTAAGAGCAGTGAGACTATGGACTCTTTACTGTAAGAGCAGTGAGACTATGGACTCTTTACTGTAAGAGCAGTGAGACTATGGACTCTTTACTGTAAGAGCAGTGAGACTATGGACTCTTACTGTAAGAGCAGTGAGACTATGGACTCTTTACTGTAAGAGCAGTGAGACTATGGACTCTTTACTGTAAGAGCAGTGAGACTATGGACTCTTTACTGTAAGAGCAGTGAGACTATGGACTCTTTACTGTAAGAGCAGTGAGACTATGGACTCTTTACTGTAAGAGCAGTGAGACTATGGACTCTTTACTGTAAGAGCAGTGAGACTATGGACTCTTTACTGTAAGAGCAGTGAGACTATGGACTCTACTCTAAGAGCAGTGAGACTATGGACTCTGTACTGTAAGAGCAGTGAGACTATGGACTCTACTGTAAGAGCAGTGAGACTATGGACTCTGTACTGTAAGAGCAGTGAGACTATGGACTTTTTACTGTAAGAGCAGTGAGACTATGGACTCTTTACTGTAAGAGCAGTGAGACTATGGACTCTATACTGTAAGACTAAGAGCAGTGAGACTGATGTTACTTACTATGATCTCATAGCCAAGTCTGTACTTTCTCTGTTGATTCTCACAGAAATAAGGAAAATTTTGGTAAAATAATTTTTCATCAGATACATTAAAAGGGTTGGCCAGGATTGTTATATTGATGGCTTATACTAATGATAGGACACTAATATGTGATTGGTGGGGTTCAACACCCGAGCAGGTCAATGTAGCTAGAGCGCCGGAAGTCAGTGCCGGGACTTCACAACTCCATCCATTGTTCTGTGGACGGAAGCCAAAACTGCGAGCAGAACATAATGGAGAAAATTGTAATGGAAGGATTTACACATCTTCAATGTTCTGGATCTACTCCTAGTTTTATCTCACAAATATTGGCAGGGCATAGAGGGTTAACATAGGGTCACTTTATTTCTATCTTAAGAATGCAGGAGGTCGGCAATCTACTGCTCATTATAGTGGGTGGGGTGGGTATAGTTAGATGTTACTTAAAAGATAACGGTCATATTATTATTTTTTTTCTATATTTTGATAAAGGTCATATGTATCACCTTAGTGGCCATCTTCAAATGTTATATTAATTCTTCCTAAACCCTTAAAATCATTCAATTTTTCCCCCATAGCGCCTATTCTCACCTTACACTAAAACTGCGTTGCTAGGAGAGGTCCGTCTATCTGTTGGCTACGTTGAAGGACGGGAGACGTACGAGTAGGCTGCCCTGCTACATGCGTGCGCGCTCACATCCATTTCCAGAAGTGAGAGCTCTCTAGTGTTAAAATGCCGGTTTCAGGCTGCGATCTCCACTCTGGAGACGGCAGCCTGAAATCGCGTTAGTGCCCCAGTCTGCTCCCGTGCCCCCAGAGATTTTTTATAAATAAATGCCCCCCCATGTGGCCATCATTGTCCCCGATGCCTCCAGTCCTCCTCCTCCTGCTTGTGCTGCCGCTGTAATGGCAGGGCTCAGGAACGGAGCCTCTGCCATCAGCAGTGAGTGTTAGTTGTGACTTACAGCTAACACTCTGTTTCTACACCCCAGATCGGTGCTGACACCAATCTGGGGCGTGTAACCCCATAGATGCCGCGGTCAGCAGCCACCCGCGGCATCCATGGGGTTAAGAGGGAGGGAGCTCCCTCTCTCTTCCATCGCGCTGCTGCTGCGATCGCAGCGGAGCGGTGGTTGCCATGGCGGTTGTCAGGATCCAGATGGGTCTTGATAAGTTAAAAAAAAAGTGATAAAATAAATAAATAAAAATTTAAATGAAAATAAAATAAAAATGGTCTTTTCTCAAATCCGTTTGTCATAAACAAAATATATATACATAATTGGTATTGCCACGTCCGTAAAAAACAGCTCTATAAAAATACCACATGACCTAACCCCTCAAGTGAACACTGTAAAAAAAATGTATACATTTTTTTCTCACCTTGCATCACAATAAGTGTAATAGCAAGCGATCAAAAAGTCATATGACCCCCAAAATAGTACCAATCTAACAGTCACCTCATCCCGCAAAAATGATACCCAACCTGAGACAATCGCCTAAAAACTGAAAAAACTATGGAGACACTAAAACATGAATATTTTATTTCAAAAATGATATTATTGTGTAAAACCTAAAAAAAATTAAAAAAAAGGTATACATATTAGGTATCGCCACATCCGTAAGGACCTGCTCTATAAAAATATCACATGACCTAACCCCTCAGCTGAACACCGTAAAAAATAAAATAAAAACAGTGCCAAAAAAGCAATTTTGTCAACTTACATCACAAAAATTGCAACACCAAGCGATCAAAAAGGCGTATGCCCCCCAAAATAGTACCAATCAAACCAACACCTCATCCTGCAAATGAGACCTTAACTAAGACAATCAGTCAAAAAATAAAAAAGCTATAGCTCTCAGAATATGGAGACACTAAAACATAATTATTTTGTTTCAAAAATGCTATTATTGTGTAAAACTTAAATAAATAAGAAAAAGTATACATATTGTGTATCGCCACGTCCGTAAAGATCTGCTCTATAAAAATAACACATGATCTACCCTGTCAGATGAATCTTGTAAAAAATAAAAACAGTGCCAAAACAGCCCTTTTTTGGTTACCTTGCCAAAATCATATTTACCTCATTTAAAAATCATATTTACCTCAAAATAGTACCAATAAAACTGGCACCTTATACCCTAGTTTTCAAAATGGGGTACATTTTTGGGAGTTTCTACTGTAAAGATGCTTCAGGGGGCTTCAAATGGGATACGGCATCTAAAAATCAGTCCAGCAAAATCTGCCTTCCAAAAACCATATGGCGCTCCTTTCCTTCTGCGCCCGGCCGCCTGTCCTTAATCAACCATGCCTGACCACCACAAACATATAACAGGAATAATAAAGAAAATATATAGTGTAAGGCAGTGCTATTATATTAGAAAGACTAGCTTGCTATTAGTTTTCTTTGTCCAAGCTACAGAGAATCTTCACACAGTTCTACCACTTCCTAAAGTGTATGTGATAGCAGGAGGGGGGCGTGTTTAAGTGCGGAGAGCACCTATTGGTTGAGGTGCAGAAGAGACGCTCAATGCATTGTGGGTAATGAGGGCAGGCCGGATTAGCTTCAGGATGAGTCATCAGCGGCCATCTTAACTGAATAAGAAAATTGCAGTTTTGTGCAGACTGGTTGCTAAGGGCTGGACCTTATGAAATATGGGGCGAGTAAGTCTAATAGTTATTGATTCTGGAATATCATGTTATTAGTAACTACATATAAGAACATTGAAATTTGGGTCTAAATGTGACAGTAATCCTTTAAACACATCAGCTGTTTCTGCTCATTCACAAACTAAGTGTACTCCAACATGGACACGAACTGGTACATGCAGTCTATGAGCAGTAATGTATGTTTTGCATCGTGTCATTTGATTAGACTGTAGGGGCACGCCCAGCACTTCTGTTATACATGACGAAATGTCTGGGGCTGAGTAGAAGTCCTTGCACATAATATCTCTGAATTTGTGTCTGTTACTTCTCCCAGCTGGACCTCAAATTCCCTTACCCCTAGAAGGAACCTTAGGATTTGAAGCTGACAGACAATAGGTGAGGTCCCTTGTTTAGGTATCATGTCTAAATTCGACAATACTGATGTAAGATACTGACCAAAATACACAAGTGTGAATGAGGCTTTAAAAAAAATGCCTGCTGGAGCCAGAACCAGGTATTCAAGACACAAAACAAATTCCAGATCTGGGAATTTGTTTTTGTAAAACGAACTACAGAAAATTCATTTTTTTTTAAATTCCATTGCCTTTATCTTTATCTTCTGTATGAATGAGGATCAAATTTGGACATGTCTACATATGTGACACAAAACTCTACATGGGAAGTTCCTTCCTTTTTCATTCTGGAGTCTCCTGCAGTGTGGGGACAATCTTCATTGACAGTAAACAGGGATCTTCTTCTCTTACTCATATCCACAATGCTTGTCCTCCAGTTTCTCACTGTTGACTTTAGGTTAATATCATTTAGATGTTTGGCAGATCCAGGCTAATTCCACCCAAAGATAAGCCATTTTATTAGCTGCATAATGCCTGTGAATAAAACCTTTTTTCATCTATTAGCATGTTCCACACTTCAAACAATAGTTTCTTCTCCGTATGATTTCTCTGAGGAGTTTCAAAATTTGAAGTCTTTGAAAAATATCTAGATACATTTAATCAAAATTGGGTATCCACTGCGTGAATCTTCTGATGATCTCGGAGGTTGGCTTTAGCACTAAAACATTTCCCACATTCTGAACATAAATACAGTTTCTCTCCTGTGTGAGTTCTATGATGATCTCGAAGCTTAGCATTAGTAATAAAACACTTTCCACATACTGAACATGAATACGGCTTCTCTCCTGTGTGAATTCTCTCATGCATAACAAGATGTGATTTATCTGTAAAACATTTTCTACATACAGAACATGAAAACGGCTTCTCTCCTGTGTGAATTCTCCTATGTTTAACAAGACTTGATTTATTTGTAAAACGTTTTCCACAAAGCGAACATGGATACGGCTTCTCTCCTGTGTGAATTCTCTCATGTTTCACAAGACTTGACTTATTTGTAAAACATTTCCCACATAGTGAACATGGATACGGCTTCTCTCCTGTGTGACTTCTTTGATGTGTAACAAGATCTGATTTGTTCGTAAAACATTTCCCACATTCTGGACATGCAAATGGTTTCTCTCCTGTGTGAATTCTCTTATGTCTCACAAGATCTGATTTATTGGTAAAACATTTTCCACATTCAGAACATGAAAATGGCTTCTCTCCTGTGTGAATTCGCTCATGTTTAACAAGATCTGATTTGTTTGTGAAACACTTTCCACATTCTGAACATGAATGCATCTTCTCTCCTGTGTGTATTCTCTCATGTGCAACAAGATCTGACTTATACATGAAACATTTCCCACACTCTGAACATGAATATGGCTTCTCTCCTGTATGAATTTTCTGATGTGATAAAAGATTGGATTTATCTATAAAACATTTCCCACATTGTGAACATGAAAATGGCTTCTCGCCGGTGTGAACTTTTGTGTGTATAAAAAGACCGGAGCTTCTTGAAAACTGTTTTCCACATTCACCACATTGAAACCTTTTTCCCCCTTTCTGCCCGGTACTTGTGGTAACAATCTGTGATTGGTCAGGAGAAGGTTCCTCATAATTACCGGGATTATATGATAGATGTGGACTTGTAGTAATAATCTTTGATTGGTCAGGAGGAGGTTCCTCATGATTAGGAGGATTAGATGACAGATCTGTTAGTCCTGGATGTACGTTATAGGTAATGAGACTTTCTTGTGAAGATTGCCAAAGGATGAAATTTCTCTCAGAGTTCTGACTGGAATTTTCTGAAAGGATTAAAAAGAGATTTCGTGATTTTTTTTAAACAACAGAGTAAATAAATGTATAACCTTATTAGGCTGGAAACACACATCAGTATTTCAATACATTGCAGATATCACACATGGGTCACATTCACTTAACATCTGGCATCATTGTTGACTGCCCCTAGAACCAGACTTGAAGGATGTCTACTAAACAGGAGTTTCTTAGGTTTCTCTTTTTAGAATCTCCATTTACCCTCGTCAGGAGTGAGTCCAGAATACAGAAGAGGCCCAAATTTTTCCATTATACTTTTTCTCTGCAACTTCTATCCCTAATTTTAACCTACAAATACTGATGCTAAATACTGACCGTGCGAATGTGGATTAAACACTGCCCGATCTAATTACACAGGCCGATTCACTTTTATAGATGATTGGCAGCAAATCCCCGATTGCACAGGGAGATGTGTTGCCGATTATTGGACATTCAACTCTCATTCGTCAGCTGATCGACTATACATCCGAATGTAGGGAACGAGCCTATCCCAAAATAGTCAGCATTCTGCATTGTTCTAGACTCTACGTTGCTTTTTAACATTGTCTAGATTCATTCTACACCCTTTGAAAATGGTCAAGATTTTTCTGCCATAAAGAAGGGTTTGCCCCCCCCCTCTCCTTTTCTACTGAGAATGTAATAGGGGTGGAGTGGCAATAATACTTTTTAATTGGAAGTGTTTTGTTAATTTGTTGTGCACCTGTCTTGTGCCCCCTCCTGTGTGCGGTAGCTCTATGTGACCGCTTGTTTGGGTTGTAGAACATTGGTGGTGGTGGAGTGCAGCACAACCAGACTGAGATGATGGGAGCTATGACGCTTGTCAAGTCCTGCTCATAGCCCCGCCTCTCTAGGCGAAAGCTGGCGGATCGGGAGAATGTAGGAGGGGCATGTAGTGCGAGTCAGTTGGAGGGATGTGTTATGGACGAGGAGACGTCATCTTCTTGTTAAGTCAGTGTAAAGATTAACAGGAGAAGACTTGTATAAGAAGCCAGTGAATGGAGACGGTGATGATGGATTTTTAGATTATAGATTATTATAAGTGCTCGTATTTCAGAAGTGTCATGCTGCGGCCCATTAGGAAATTTTATTTGTTGTAAACAGAGAAATATCTGTTACATATTTCTCAATATAATTGGTCCTGCCTTTAAGTCCATTCCTGTCATCACCAAGCATACTGTGTCATTGAGTTTGCTGCTGTAACCATCAAGCCTACTGTGCCTTTAATAGTAATCTGCACCCATAAAGCGTACAAACCAGCTTTGTGAAGAAAAGAAAATTTTATGTTTAACTTCATTTGTATCATCAGCTATATATATATATATGAGGACAATCGAAGACTACTGCTATTGCTCATCCTCATATAGCTGCATTGTTTCGGGGCAGCATAGTGCAGTTTATACAGCCCGTTGTGCTGCCTAAAAACCATGACTGAGGTTTTTACACCTCAGATCATCTCACCCGAAGAAAGAGTGTTTTGCCAGTTCATTGGATGATCTGCAGCACCTTTAGATGGCACATTATCATCTAGTCTTCATAGGTACGTTCGTTCCTGATAACTGCCATAACACCAGGACGTGTAAATCCAGCTTAACAAATTGCACATTCTCCATCTTGATTCTTTCCCAAAGAACATACACCACCAGGAGTTCATGGTCCAGCTTTCTAACATCCCTCTCTGCAGGTGAGATCCACTTCTGGACACCAGGAGCCTTCCAAAAAGGACTTCCTGCACTTGTTTTCCCTTCTTCCTGTGTAGAGGCCCACTTGCCATCTGGGCCAATAATGCCACTCTACTTACATGTCTTATAACTGCAGCCAGAAGTAGAGGGCACAAAGGCTGGAAGACAAGTGTCACAGACGGCCGCCCTGTCAGCATGGAGTGCTACTTTACTGGAGCTCTAAGGTGGAGCCTCACCTGAAGAAACCTCCCAATTCTCTTCCTCCATTCATGATTCCATACCTGTGGTGACATGGACTGGAATGTCCTCCTCCACCTCACTCTTACACGGGGGATCGCCCATCATCCGCTCTTCTTCATCCTCCACTTTAATATCAGTCACATCTTCCCCCTGATTTGTCATCTGTAACAATTCAGGACAATACAGCAGACAGGTGGGAAATCTAACAGATCCACAGAAGAGACCCCCACCATCTATGACCCCTCTATGACTGCAGGACCCTCCTATATAGATGTGTATAGGGCTCAGCTCCATCTACCTGAGGGTTCTCGGGGGCTTCTCCTCTGGACAGTCCTGGGAATACAGAGGACGGGGACATCTCTCGGGGGGATTTCTTTCTATGAGTCCACCTGTATGAAACACAGTGACAAAACAGATTGTTTGCATGTGATGATGAGAGTAGTATCAAAGTGACCCTCAAAACAGCAATGACAGCCCCCTCCTTACAGTGCTGATCGCCCCATAAATCCGTCTCCTCTTCTGCTTCGTCTATAACCTCAACCTTAATGTCAATCACATTTTCACCCTAAACAAAAAAAATTGTAAAATTATCTTTGGTTCAATCCCTTTCTGGTCAGATTCTGGGGAGATTTCAGCTCCATCTACCTGATGGTTCTCTGGGAGCTTCTCCTCTGGACAGTCCTGGGAATACAGAGGACGGGGACATCTCTCGGGGGGATTTCTCCTCCTGGATCCATCTGTGGAGACACAAGCACACGGTGACTGAATACACGGCCTCCTGTAGATCTGTCTATAGATCAGACAATTTTATCCCACACTGTACTCCTCAATATCTGTCCCTTTATCTCTTTCTCACCATCTATCCTACAGGACTTTGCTGTAAAAAAAACTCTAGAAAAGTTGGGACAACAGAAAAACTCAACATATCAACTCTTCAAGAAGTTAAAGAGTCTCTTTCAGCATAGGCAATGCTATTAAACCAGCCATACTGCCTGGTAAAATCAAACTGGAGTAATGAAGGAAAACGAGCGGCACTCACCAAGTCCATTCCAGAAACTTTCTTTATTGATCCATAATGTGTAAATGAACAAACGTCACTGAGGCATCGGGGGCGGGACACAAACAAGGTTGCGGTAAAGAAGCAGCGACGGCCGTTTCGCGCTAACTCACGCGTGCTTCCAGAAACCAGAAAAATTTGCTTTCACCTTTCGTTATAGCCCAATGGCGGAAACAATAAAACGAGCAATATTTACCAATTGGGGATTATTGAAAGGGGAACCCAGCTTACAGAATGTTACACAAGTTAAACCATTGGTAGCCTCCAGAAAATGCAGCACTATCCGTGACAAGGTGGTACATAGTATGCTTCTCAGAAAAAAGACAGGAAATTGGCTTACTCAAAAAAAGCCGGTTGGTAATTTTAGATGTGGGAATTGTACATTCTGTCCCCAGAACAGCCAGAGTAAGTGGCTAAGATTGGAAAATGTGACTCACCAAGTCCGTGATTTTATCACCTGTCGGACTATGTACATGGTCTATGCTATTCTATGTAGATGTGTTGCATTCTATATAGGTAAAACTAAGAGAACCTTGGTAGAACGTGTTAGAGAACATATGGCCTCCATCAAATCTGGCAGTGGTTGCCCCCGCCTCATAGACCACGTACGTACACGGCATGGTGGTAACTCTAGGTGCCTTTCGTTTTCAGGGTTAGAAACCGTAGTGGAGTCTCTACGAGGTGAAGATAGACATAAACGCCTGCTTCAAAGAGAAGCGTGGTGGATAATACATACAAGTGCGATGGGTCCGCACGGACTCAATGACAGAAATGATTTGGCTGTCTTTTTGTAAGACAGTATTGTCCCGAGTCTTGATCCTAGTTCAGATGTGTAGTATTTCTTAATGAGTATGCAATATTCAATAACATAGGTAACCGTGTGGTCTTTGCGCTTTTTCCGTGGTATGCGATGTGTCAGACCAGCCATCTCTTTATCATATTTAAGTTGTATGATTATGTGTCCTGGAATTACAATGCTTTCAAGTGACCTGTAACACTGTTTAATGTTTTTACAAAGTTTTTAGCAATCAGCGCTCACCTGGCTAGGGCGTGCGGTGACGTCATAAAGGTGCGCTGAGCGCGGCTCGACTTTGTAGTGGCCTGAAGACGCACATGAGTTAGTGCGAAACGGCCGTCGCTGCTTCTTTACCGCAACCTTGTTTGTGCCCCCCCCCCCCCCCGATGCCTCAGTGACGTTGGTTCATTTACACATTATGGATCAATAAAGAAGGTTTCTGGAATGGACTTGGTGAGTGCCGCTCGTTTTCCTTCATTACTCCAGTTTGATTATATTGATGTTCTATCCTCTTTTGGAGCTGAGCAACACCGTTGACCATTATACCGCTGTCACAGCGAGTCTAAACTAGCGCTGATTTATCTGCAGCTACGGGGCTAAAAATAACAGCAGTGCCGCCCGTTTTTCTTCTTTTGTTGATGTGAAATACTGCCTGGTAAGGCTCATTATGCTGATTAAATAGATACCTTTTTTTCTGTATGTTAACCCCTTCCCGACTGCCCACTGTGTATATACGTCCTATCTGCACATGCCCTCTTCAGATAGCACATATATACACGTGCAGGCAGCGTTTTAATTAAAGCTCCCGCTCCTGTAATCTATTACCGCTTCTGCCTTCTCTTGTGCCGTGAGAACAGCGCTGCACAAGCGCATGGTAGAGGGAGCAGGAAGCTGAACAGCCGGGGGTGTCTAGAGCAGGGGCAGGAGCAGAGCTGCAGGGTCTAAGGAGACCCTGATCAGCTCTGCCTGTGTGTCATGCCCCCAAAGCTCTGCCTGTGTGTCATGCTCCTGTGGATGCCCCAGTTACAGTGGAAACAGTGAAAAAAAAAAGTTTACCCCCTCCTGGGGTACATACTATGTGCCAAAAATAAATTAAAATCTAAATAAAATAAAAAAATTGTAATAAAAAATACAAATTTAAAAAATGTTTAAAAAAAATAAAAAATGCAGTCGCCAACAGACACTGTCAGCATTGTCGCCCCGTTCTCTCAAACCTATACATGTTATATATGAAAACAATCGTCATAAAATAAGGAACCTATTGCAATAATTAATTTTTGTGTCATTCTAATATTTAAGAAATAAAAAGCTATAATTAAAAAAATATATACTTTTTAATAATGATTAGCGGTTTTCATCCAAATTAAGCCTAAAAAAAATCTAAAAAAATTCTAATAAAATATCCTAAGTGCCCCTCACCAAAAAAATCACTCAAATTATTTTGGTACTCAAAACAAAAACAAAAAAAAGCTATGACAAAAAGTTGCCTGGACTTTCAGGCCTTTTTTGGGCCTGGTCATGAAGGGGTCAAACAGCTGCAGAGATATCTGCATTTTTATTCACGTGCAAATGGACACCTTGGAGCACCAGGGGCTGGGGCTGAATCCTTGGAACACTACTTTTGTAATGCTCTGTACACTTCCTGCTCCCCTTGATTGACAGCATACTAAAGGAAGATCTGTGTCTAAGAGCTGTATACTAGCATGTACATATCATATACACGACTTACTATAACAATAACATGTTAAGAATTAAGGTTTTCTATGCTTAGAAAGCTAATACATATTACTAGTTTATTCACAGACAAAATATATGATTATAAAGAAACCAGTAATATATATTAGCATTCTAAGTCTAGAAATCCACTCTTCTTAACATGATCAGGCAGTAACCTGGTGGTCAGCCTTGAATGTAGATGTCCCAAAATGTAGATTTTTTTTCCAGTTATTTTATTTTCTGTAGTGAAGTACCCATGCTGACACAATATAATCTATCTACCGCTGTTTCACCGCTCCTTTCTATAACCCTCCAAGCTGCACTGCTATTACCAGTCTAGTGTGCACGCATTAGCTATGACAGCTGTAATGTATGATGTCACACTGAAAATCATTCTAGAAATACCTGCTAGCTTCTCCGCGAGTACACAAGTCACAGGACGGGGTTGCGCACACATGTTTTGGCCATGAAGATTGTTCATAGGATCTTACAGTATGGCGCCTTTCACTGCTCATTAAAGAACCACTAGGAATATACAGACACTGATCTATCCAACGACAGCAACAGCAAGTAATCCACTTGGTTGCGTATTGTTGATTATGTTGTAATACATTACAGCTGTCATAGTTGATGCGTGCATACTAAACGGGTAATGGCGGTGCAGCTTGGAGGGCTATAGAACGTAGCCTTGATACAGGGGTAGACAGATTATATTGTGTCAGCATGGGCACTTCACTACATATATAAATTATATCTATTAGCTAAAGGGTGAGAGGCAGGTGACCCATCTCCATCTTTTTACATCTAAATCAGAGAGCTGGTGTTTAAAAGTGTTATTTTATTTTCTCCCTCATTTAACCAATAAGAAAAGGTTATACCCTTACTATTTTGAGAATAGAGGCTTTCTATGCTTAGAAAGCTATAACAAATTGCTGGTATATTCACAGGCATGTGAAAGAAATGAAGCAATTAATAACCATGAATCGTGCTAATTATACTTAAATTGTCAACGTCTCCATTTTCTGGGTTCTATGTTTAAAATCTATGATTGAGAAATATGAGTCACCATCACTTGATTCGTTAAAGGGGTTGTCTCACTTCAGCAAGTGGTGTTTAACATGTAGAGGAAGTTAATACAAGTACCCTTACTAATGTATTGTTATTCTCCATATTGTTTCCTTTGCTGGCTGAATTCATTTTTTCATTACATTATACACTGCTTGTTTCCATGGTTACGACCTCCCTACAATCCATCTGCGGTAGCCGTGCTTGCACAATATAGGAAAAAAGCACTAGTCTTTGTGCGCTCCTTGGTCTTGGCCACCAGAGAGGCCGGCGCTTTTTCTTACAGTGTGTAAGCACGACCACCACTAATGGATTACAGAGTGGTCGTAACTATGGAAACAAGCATTGTATTAAGTGATGAAAAAATGAATCCAGCCAGCAAAGGAAGCAATATGGAGAATCACAATACATTAGTAAGTGCCTTGTATTAACTTTCTGTACATGATAAATGCCACTTGCTGAAGTGAGAGGACCCCTTTAAAGAAAGCTGGATGGACACCACAAATAGGGAACTGCTTGGCAGACTGTGATATATACAGACAGGGATTTTTGCAGATAGATGACTCATGTCCATTATATATATGAGTAATGCCCGTGTGTCTACGTGTCATTTTTCATACCATCATATTTCTTATTGGTTGCTATGATAAAGTATTGTGATTAGACATATTCAAATTAATGGCTAAAGGGGGCGGCTAGATCCACCATGTACATCTAATAAAATTGGCTTGTTGGACGCTGCCCGGCAGAGAATAGTTTAACCAGCAATCTGTCTGTCTGGCTGTTTGATTCTTTAGGTCGACTTTAGGTTTCCCCAGGCACCTATATGTGATTATAAAGACACCAGTAATATTTATTAGCTTTCTAAGGATAGAAAACCTCTATTCTCAAAGGTAAGGCTATAAACCTTTATTGTCGGTTAAATGTGGGAGAAAAAAAATCTAGAACTCTCTCTAATTTTAGATTGTGCCCCTTGTGCTTGTGTTTATTATTTTTTTTATTTCTTAAATATACTTAAAGGTTTTTGTTAAGACTGATTTTGTTTTTCCGCTTTACCCACCACAATGGCATCTAACTATTTTTACAAGCAACGGGAATTTCCCTGTTGTTTCATGTTGACCTAGTTACTTTGTTTGGATAGTTGCTATGCAACAGCCCGGCATCTGAATCTGGGTTTATCGCCTAACGTGGCCTGGTGAAGTTGCTGATTGTGGAGCCTTTATGTATCAAGGCCTCACTCTATTCTAGTTGAAGGGTTCAGTGTTTGTCGACACTGTAGCGGCAGTGCAGTGTAATTACAACTGCTCCATCTCACTTAAATAGGGTAAGTAGTTGTAATTACACTGCACTGCCAATGCAATGTTGACGGCTTGCAAGTAGGCATGAGCGAATTATAGCTGTGTGGGCCCCCATGATTAGGTGGTACATATAGCTGTGCGGGCTCCCATGATTAGGTGGTACATATAGCGGTGCGGGCTCCCATGATTAGGTGGTACATATAGCTGTGCGGGCTCCAATGATTAGGTGATACATATAGCTGTGCGGGCCCCCATGATTAGGTGGTACATATAGCTGTGCGGGCCCCCATGATTAGGTGGTACATATAGCTGTGCGGACCCCCATGATTAGGTGGTACATAGAGCTGTGCGGGCCTCCATGATTAGGTGATACATATAGCTGTGCGGGCTCCCATGATTAGGGGGTACATATAGCTGTGCGGGCCCCCATGATTAGGTGGTATATATAACTGTGCAGGCCCCCATGATTAGGTGGTACATATAGCTGTGCGGGCTCCCATGATTAGGTGGTACATATAGCTGTGCGGGCTCCCATGATTAGGTGGTACATATAGCTGTGCGGGCTCCCATGATTAGGTGGTACATATAGCTGTGCGGGCTCCCATGATTAGGTGGTACATATAGCTGTGCGGGCTCCCATGATTAGGTGGTACATATAGCTGTGCGGGCCCCCATGATTAGGTGGTACATATAGCTGTGCGGGCCCCCATGATTAGGTGGTACATATAGCTGTGCGGGCCCCCATGATTAGGTGGTACATATAGCTGTGCGGGCCCCCATGATTAGGTGGTACATATAGCTGTGCGGGCCCCCATGATTAGGTGGTACATATAGCTGTGCGGGCCCCCATGATTAGGTGGTACATATAGCTGTGCGGGCTCCCATGATTAGGTGGTACATATAGCTGTGCGGGCCCCCATGATTAGGTGGTACATATAGCTGTGCGGGCCCCCATGATTAGGTGGTACATATAGCTGTGCGGGCTCCCATGATTAGGTGGTACATATAGCTGTGCGGGCCCCCATGATTAGGTGGTACATATAGCTGTGCGGGCTCCCATGATTAGGTGGTACATATAGCTGTGCGGGCTCCCATGATTAGGTGGTACATATAGCTGTGCGGGCCCCCATGATTAGGTGGTACATATAGCTGTGCGGGCCCCCATGATTAGGTGGTACATATAGCTGTGCGGGCTCCCATGATTAGGTGGTACATATAGCTGTGCGGGCCCCCATGATTAGGTGGTACATATAGCTGTGCGGGCTCCCATGATTAGGTGGTACATATAGCTGTGCGGGCTCCCATGATTAGGTGGTACATATAGCTGTGCGGGCCCCCATGATTAGGTGGTACATATAGCTGTGCGGGCTCCCATGATTAGGTGGTACATATAGCTGTGCGGGCCCCCATGATTAGGTGGTACATATAGCTGTGCGGGCCCCCATGATTAGGTGGTACATATAGCTGTGCGGGCCCCCATGATTAGGTGGTACATATAGCTGTGCGGGCTCCCATGATTAGGTGGTACATATAGCTGTGCGGGCCCCCATGATTAGGTGGTACATATAGCTGTGCGGGCTCCCATGATTAGGTGGTACATATAGCTGTGCGGGCCCCCATGATTAGGTGGTACATATAGCTGTGCGGGCCCCCATGATTAGGTGGTACATATAGCTGTGCGGGCCCCCATGATTAGGTGGTACATATAGCTGTGCGGGCTCCCATGATTAGGTGGTACATATAGCTGTGCGGGCCCCCATGATTAGGTGGTACATATAGCTGTGCGGGCCCCCATGATTAGGTGGTACATATAGCTGTGCGGGCTCCCATGATTAGGTGGTACATATAGCTGTGCGGGCTCCCATGATTAGGTGGTACATATAGCTGTGCGGGCTCCCATGATTAGGTGGTACATATAGCTGTGCGGGCCCCCATGATTAGGTGGTACATATAGCTGTGCGGGCTCCCATGATTAGGTGGTACATATAGCTGTGCGGGCTCCCATGATTAGGTGGTACATATAGCTGTGCGGGCTCCCATGATTAGGTGGTACATATAGCTGTGCGGGCCCCCATGATTAGGTGGTACATATAGCTGTGCGGGCCCCCATGATTAGGTGGTACATATAGCTGTGCGGGCCCCCATGATTAGGTGGTACATATAGCTGTGCGGGCTCCCATGATTAGGTGGTACATATAGCTGTGCGGGCTCCCATGATTAGGTGGTACATATAGCTGTGCGGGCCCCCATGATTAGGTGGTACATATAGCTGTGCGGGCTCCCATGATTAGGTGGTACATATAGCTGTGCGGGCCCCCATGATTAGGTGGTACATATAGCTGTGCGGGCCCCCATGATTAGGTGGTACATATAGCTGTGCGGGCCCCCATGATTAGGTGGTACATATAGCTGTGCGGGCTCCCATGATTAGGTGGTACATATAGCTGTGCGGGCTCCCATGATTAGGTGGTACATATAGCTGTGCGGGCCCCCATGATTAGGTGGTACATATAGCTGTGCGGGCTCCCATGATTAGGTGGTACATATAGCTGTGCGGGCTCCCATGATTAGGTGGTACATATAGCTGTGCGGGCCCCCATGATTAGGTGGTACATATAGCTGTGCGGGCCCCCATGATTAGGTGGTACATATAGCTGTGCGGGCTCCCATGATTAGGTGGTACATATAGCTGTGCGGGCTCCCATGATTAGGTGGTACATATAGCTGTGCGGGCCCCCATGATTAGGTGGTACATATAGCTGTGCGGGCCCCCATGATTAGGTGGTACATATAGCTGTGCGGGCTCCCATGATTAGGTGGTACATATAGCTGTGCGGGCTCCCATGATTAGGTGGTACATATAGCTGTGCGGGCTCCCATGATTAGGTGGTACATATAGCTGTGCGGGCCCCCATGATTAGGTGGTACATATAGCTGTGCGGGCTCCCATGATTAGGTGGTACATATAGCTGTGCGGGCCCCCATGATTAGGTGGTACATATAGCTGTGCGGGCTCCCATGATTAGGTGGTACATATAGCTGTGCGGGCCCCCATGATTAGGTGGTACATATAGCTGTGCGGGCCCCCATGATTAGGTGGTACATATAGCTGTGCGGGCCCCCATGATTAGGTGGTACATATAGCTGTGCGGGCTCCCATGATTAGGTGGTACATATAGCTGTGCGGGCTCCCATGATTAGGTGGTACATATAGCTGTGCGGGCCCCCATGATTAGGTGGTACATATAGCTGTGCGGGCCCCCATGATTAGGTGGTACATATAGCTGTGCGGGCCCCCATGATTAGGTGGTACATATAGCTGTGCGGGCTCCCATGATTAGGTGGTACATATAGCTGTGCGGGCCCCCATGATTAGGTGGTACATATAGCTGTGCGGGCCCCCATGATTAGGTGGTACATATAGCTGGGCTCATGATTGGTGTTATGCGGTGCGGCCCCCATGATTAGGTGGTAAATATAGCTGTGCGGCCCCATGATTAGGTGGTACATATAGCTATGCGGGCTCCCATGATTAGGGGTGGTACATATAGCTGTGCGGGCTCCCATGATTAGGTGGTACATATAGCTATGCGGGCTCCCATGATTAGGTTGTAAATATAGCTGTGCGGGCCCCCATGATTAGGTGGTAAATATAGCTGTGTCGGGCCCCCATGATTAGGTGGTAAATATAGCTGTGCGGGCCCCCATGATTAGGTGATACATATAGATGTGCGGGCCCCCATGATTAGGTGATACATATAGCTATGCGGGCCCCCATGATTAGGTGGTACAATATAGCTGTGCGGCCCCCATGATTAGGTGATACATATAGCTGTGCGGGCTCCCATGATTAGGTGATACATATAGCTGTGCGGGCTCCCATGATTAGGTGGTACATATAGCTATGCGGGCCCCCATGATTAGGTGGTACATATAGCTGTCTATGCTATTACACAAGGATCCTATCAGGGAAGGGCTCCAAATTAATCTTTATTTTACCAATACGCAATTAAGCGCAAATAAAGCCACTTTTATCCCTGATACAATTTGTAACTAAAAATTAACCTTTATTTGTCATGGTTAAAACTCTTTGTGAGCACACGTGAATTTAAAATCACTGCCGGTTTTACTGCAGGGGTCACCTGTTTAACCAGTATATGTTGTGATCATGGAAGTGCACTTAAACCATGATCGTCAACATTATAGTAGCAATGTAGCAATGCAGAGACTACTGCTAGTGTTTTAGCTACAACCTGAGCTTAGCGAATCACTATTACATAAGTACTAGCTATCCCTACAGATACCAGCAGCATGTTAAAATCCTAAACTACCGTCCCCAACATGTTTAGCCAGCTACGCTGGCGTCCTCAGGGTAATGGACAGAGTTGAAGCAGTGGCGTCTCACTCTCCTATTTCTATATCTGCCTACCAATGAGTGACAGTTCACAGAAGATTGATATATCATTCAACCTATGGTGGAACTTCCACACTCTATTACTTAGTAATTGGACCGTCTGGTCTCTGACGAGTGCGCATCATTAGTTGCGCAAAGAGATAGTCTCCTTTTGTTCCTACCTGGCAGGCGTTACCGCAACTTTCAAGTGCCGTTCGGTAACACTGTAGCTTATGGCGCCTGCGTTGACTCTTAGTCTCAGCTCCGATCACAATTTCTCAATGCGGCGTGCGCTCACTCTTAGTCTAGAGCGCTCTGGATGTATAAACTACGCTCTACGCATGGACTTACTATTAGTTCTTTGGTTTTAGAGTGATATAGTCCTGGTCCATTTACTATGGAATAAGTTTTATTGTATCCTATCCCTTGCTGTATGACCACCAAAACCATTCACAATACCAATGAAATTTCCACATGTGATGTATTTTGATACAGACAAAGTGACCATTCTGACCATTTTGACATGAGGATTAGCCTTCTCACTCTGGCATTTAGTAACTATATGGATCAACCCATTACAGTAGAACTATGATTACACTATTTTATGTTCTATAAACGATCTATATTATTTTTATCATTTTCATTTTTATGTTTTATTTCTAATTTTTATTATTATCTATAGATAATAATAAAATAGATAATAATAAAAATTAGAAATAAAACATAAAAATGAAAATGATAAAAATAATATAGATCGTTTATAGAACATAAAATAGTGTAATCATAGTTCTACTGTAATGGGTTGATCCATATAGTTACTAAATGCCAGAGTGAGAAGGCTAATCCTCATGTCAAAATGGTCAGAATGGTCACTTTTGTCTGTATCAAAATACATCACATGTGGAAATTTCATTGGTATTGTGAATGGTTTTGGTGGTCATACAGCAAGGGGATAGGATACAATAAAACTTATTCCATAGTAAATGGACCAGGACTATATCACTCTAAAACCAAAGAACTTAATAGTAAGTCCATGCGCAAGCGTAGTTTATACATCCAAGTGCGCTCTAGACTAAGAGTGAGCGCACGCGCATTGAGAAATTGTGATCGGAGCTGAGACTAAGAGTCAACGCAGGCGCCATAAGCTACAGTGTTACCGAACGGCACTTGAAAGTTGCGGTAACGCCCTGCCAGGTAGGAACAAAAGGAGACTATCTCTTTGCGCAACTAAGTGATGCGCACCCTCGTCAGAGACCAGACGGTCCAATTACTAAGTAATAGAGTGTGGAAGTTCCACCATAGGTTGAATGATATATCAATCTTCTGTGAACTGTCACTCATTGGTAGGCAGATATAGAAATAGGAGAGTGAGACGCCACTGCTTCAACTCTGTCCATTACCCCTGAGGACGCCAGCGTAGCTGGCGAAACATGTTGGGGGACGGTAGTTTAGGATTTTAACATGCTGCTGGTATCTGTAGGGATAGCTAGTACTTATGTAATAGTGATTCGCTAAGCTCAGGTTGTAGCTAAAACACTAGCAGTAGTCTCTGCATTGCTACATTGCTACTATAATGTTGATGATCATGGTTTAAGTGCACTTCCATGATCACAACATATACTGGTTAAACAGGTGACCCCTGCAGTAAAACCGGCAGTGATTTTAAATTCACGTGTGCTCACAAAGAGTTTTAACCATGACAAATAAAGGTTAATTTTTAGTTACAAATTGTATCAGGGATAAAAGTGGCTTTATTTGCGCTTAATTGCGTATTGGTAACATATAGCTGTCTGTCC
Source organism: Bufotes viridis (assembly GCA_033119425.1). NCBI lineage: Eukaryota > Metazoa > Chordata > Amphibia > Anura > Bufonidae > Bufotes > Bufotes viridis. The sequence continues at coordinate 4,811,182 of CM065592.1, forward strand.
TCCTCTCATTGGTTGCTGATGCACATAGAGATGCACATAGCAGCATACTATATGTGCAGGGTCTGCTCTCCTGAATGTAATGGGTGGGTTTAGAGTAGGACCTGCCTGACTGAGATCACCTTGGCGCGGGTAGGTGGACACAGATGTGTTTTGATCAAAATATATTGGCTGAGAGCCTCAGATTTTATCATATCAGAATGAGGGCTTAGTCCAGGGCTCGACAAATCCCAGGCGCCAGGTCGCCATGGCGACCAGGAATTTGGTCCTGGCGCCTGGGTATTTGTCAGCCCGTTCTGTCAGGTGGCCAGGCGCAGGGCCGGCGCGGACTAGGAGCGCCGGCCCCCTTCATGCTGCAGCCGCCCGAGCGCTCTGTATAGAGCCTCAGGCGGCTGCAGCACTGCCCAGGCTGGCGCGTCCATGAGGGCGCACCGCCCGGGCACAGCATGAAGAGAGGGACTGACAGGAGGGAAGCGCTCAGCGCTCCCTCCTGTCAGTCCCTCATTGTAGCGTGGCCGAGCCCTGTATGGTCCGCGGTACAGGAGCATCTGTCTCCTGTACCCGGCCGGACTGACATGAAGTGCGCACACAGTGTGCACTTCCTGTCAATCCGCCCGAGTACAGGAAACTAAAGCTCCTGTACCCGTGGGACGCTACACTAGAGGCAGGGGAGGAAGGGGGAGTGAATGACAAGGGGGTTTGGAGAAAGTGAATGACAATAGAAAGTGAATGACAAAGGGGGGAGAAAGTGAATGACAAAGGGGGAGGGGGAGAAAGTGAATGACAAACGGGGGGTTGAAAGTGAATGACAAAGGGTGGGGAGAAAGTGAATGACAAGGGGTGAGGGAGAAAGTGAGTGACAAGGGAGGAGGGAGAAAGTGAGTGACAAGGGGGGGAAATAAATGACAAGGGGAGGGAAATGAATGACAAGGGGAGGGAAATGAATGACAAGGGGAGGGGTGAGAGAAAGTGAATGACAAGGGGGGGGGGTGGTGAGAGAAAGTGAATGACAAGGGGGGGGTGAGAGAAAGTGAATGACAAGGGGGAAAGATAATGACAAGGGGGAAAGAGATTCACAAGACGGACCCCTCTGCCCTCTCCTCCGGACCCCTCTGCCCTCCCCTCCGGACCCCTCTGTCCTCCCCTCCGGACCCCTCTGCCCTCCCCTCCGGACCCCTCTGCCCTCCCCTCCGGACCCCTCTGCCCTCCCCTCCGGACCCCTCTGCCCTCCCCTCCGGACCCCTCTGCCCTCCCCTCCGGACCCCTCTGCCCTCCCTCCGGACCCTCTGCCCTCCTCCGGACCCCTCTGCCCTCTCCTCCGGACCCCTCTGCCCTCCCCTCCGGACCCCTCTGCCCTCTCCTCCTCCGGACCCCTCTGCCCTCTCCTCCGGACCCCTCTGCCCTCTCCTCCGGACCCCTCTGCCCTCTCCTCCGGACCCCTCTGCCCTCCCCTCCGGACCCTGTAATCCTTGTAAGGGTTTCCACATGTCATGGCGGCCGCAAGTGGCGATCACTTAGATGGTGGCAGCATCTGACGTGTCATATAACCTATTGAAGAGGGGAAGCATTATGGGGGCCCTATATACTCGCACATTATGGGGGGCACTATGGAAAACAGGGGTAGGAACACTATGGGGGCCCTATGTACTGGCATGCATTATTGGGGGGCTCTATAGAGAAGTGGGGGGGGGGGAGCACTATGGGGGCATCTATTGTGGGCTTTATGACGCGGCTCCGCCTGGCTCCTAATTTTTTAGCTGGCTCCTAGATTCAAAGGAAATTTGTCAAGCCCTGGCTTAGTCTATATTGTAGGAAGGCATAAGGGACCATCGTTGATGGTAGATATGTATCACTGAGGTTCCTGGCCTCAGTGAATTAAGAGCCAGTATTTCAGGGGTCAGCAGCAGTAGCTGGTTGACACTTTGTTATTTACTATAGCTGTGAATAGCTGACCCGGGACGGCTCTTACTGGGCGTAGTTATACTGCTGGGTGGGTGACTACTCCCCACGTTCCAGGCCAGGTTTTGACTGGCCTATAAAAATAACAGCCAGCAGTTTTAGGCGGGGGTGATGACCTCTCTGACAGTGGAGCTCTGCGGAGGGCTGTGTTGGATCAGAGTCTGAGCTGGAGTTGCAGTGCCTGAAAGACTGATGACAAAGCGAGGTCCACATACACCCCATGGGGTTACGGTACTGTGCAAAACCATACCTGTGTGATTCTACAGATACGGGACTTTATTGTCTTTTTAACGCCGGCTGGAGCAAGCCGGTCTCTGCCGATTACTGCCTTATTGTTTTGTCAAGAATAAAAGACAACCATTGCTGTGCTTTCACCGCTAAAAGCTGCTGATGTGTTCTCATCTGAAGGCTACCATTGGGGCAGATCCCTACATTTGGTGGAGGATGCGGGCATAGCCATTGTTACGAGGAGCAACAGCAAGTTAAAGGGCCGGCAGCCTTGTTTGTGTTGGACATTTAAAGGGCCATCAGCCTAGTTTACTGGATTGACCTATTGAAAAGAAAATTTTGTCACGGGATTTCCTGGGTTAAGGTTGCTACTAGAATAACAGACCAGGCTGGTAAAATAGAGGATCTTGTGAAGCACCTCGTGCAGGCAGCACCCAACAGCAGGAGACCAACCAGCTCCTCACTAAGCAATTGGCTATAATGTCAGAAGCCAGCTGAAGAGGCCTTCCCGAAGCTTGAGTCGGCCCTCTGTAGACAGCCAGTCTTGGTGGCCTCTGACTTCTCTCGGGAGTTTATCATTCAGACAGATGCATCAGAGGTAGGCCTAGGGTCAGTGATGTCTCAGGTCATAAATGGGGAGGAACACCCTGTGTGTTATCTCAGCAGAAAGCTGTCCCCAGCAGAGCAGAATTATTCTATAATTGAGAGAGAATCTTGGCCATTAAGTGGGCGCTTGATTACTTCCGATACTACATCCTGGGAAATTTAAGCTGGTATCAGATCATGCCCCTCTGAAATGGTTAAGGGAGGGCAAAGCGAGGTCCACATACACCCCGTGTAAACCAAAACCATACCTGTGTGATTCTATAGATACGGGACTTTTTTACTGTTTCTTTGACGCCGACTGGAGCAAGCCGGTATCTGCCGATTACTGCCTTATTGTTTTGTCAACAATATAAGACAACCATTGCTTTGCTTTCACCGCTAAAAGGCTGCTGCTGTGTTCTTATCTGAAGGCTACCACTGGGGCAGATCCCTACAATATATAATGCTTGCATCTATTGTGTTAGTGCGTTATTTTCCGTGATTTTTTCCTGATATTGTAAACTACGTTTTCAAACGAATTGCTTTTGGATAGAGAAATCCGAACCCGATTCGCTCAAGCCTACTTGCAGGTAACCACTGAAGAGAACACTCTGCTTGCATGAGCATTGCAACCTCTTCACACAGCTGATCAGTTGCTGGGAGTTGGACCCCATGAGATATCGATGCGCCATCCTGAATATGTATCGGACAACAGTTTTAAGTTGGCTATTCGTAACGCCTAAAAATTTAAAAAAATGGACATCAACCCTAAGCAGGAATTTGTTTTCGGAACTAAAATCCTTCAAGCAGTAGCCCCGGCCTAGAATATGATTGATCTGGTGGATCTGATGGTTTTAGTTGTGCCCCAGACTAGTTACTCCTGATAACGCTGGGACTTACAGTATGACTGATGAGCACTGCGCTCTCTTCAAACAGCTGATCCCCGGGGACGCCAGGAGTCGGAGCCCCGCCAAACTGATCCTGAGGATAGGCAAATAATGTCGGAAAACTGGTCAACCCCTTTAATATAATCGGACTATCGAACACTAGGAGGCTTTTAAATATTTCCTAGAAACCAAATTAAAACTACACTATGCAGTAGAGCCAATGGAAGTGAGACATCGGAGAACGCTTACTGGTCTCACTGTTTTACCTTCACTGTTTTCAGATTCTCACAGAAAAAGGAAGAACAATTCTGTCATCAGATACATTAAGGAGTTTAATACTGATGGTCTATTCTGAGGAGTACCTGATTGGAGGGGAAAATAATTGTACTGCTAATGCCAAAATCAGCAACAAGATTAAGAGCTTAACGTGAAGTAAAGGAACCCGAATCCAGCGCCAGCTGTATATACCAGAGACATATATGACATCGCTACAAGGAGTGACGCTTTCAGGACAGTTCTCTCTAATTTTGACATGACTGATTGTGGCTCCTTCAGCTCTAAAAGAGCGGGGAACCGAGGCGGGGGCCACCGGTTATAACTTCTCTTATCTCAGACGTGAAGGCAGAACATCACAGACTGGACGTTCAGATACAAAGGAAGAGAAATGTCCGGGAACTCTGGAATACCAGGACTCCCGCTCTTGCACTGTATAGAGTGAACCCCAGAGCTGAGGCTGCTCAACACTAACTATAAGAAAGCAACTGGAAAATTCACGTAAGCGTCCAGCACTTCACCCTGGGTCTCTGAGATGAGCTCACAATGTGACCAAGACGTAAAACCTGAGACAAACTCCCTCACCGCGACCAATAGAAAAGTAAAGATTAATTATTATCACATATGAAACCATTAATAATTATATCTTGTGTAAAGTGAATGGGAAATCTCTCATTATTACACTGATTCTAACAGGACATCATTTTGGCACCAGTCGGATGAACAAAACCTATGGAGAAGTTTGAAAGGGAAATATAGGAAGAATAACATGTGGAGCTCCTACGTCACATGTCATTACACGCGTGTACACACTGCACATGACCGGACTGAGGCTTTAACACGGCCTCTTCTCACCTCGCCTCCTCTTACCTGGTGATGTCAGAGGCCGGGGAGCCTCCATCATGGCCTCCTTGTACAGATCCTGGTGTCCTTCTATATACTCCCACTCCTCCATGGAGAAATAGACCGCCACATCCTGACACCTTACAGGAACCTGACAACACAATGACACTGTCATCACCCAGACCCTCCAGTGCTGTTACTGGAGAATTTCCCAGCATTCCCAGCAGTGTCACCTCTCCAGTCAGCAGCTCCATCATCTTGTGGGTGAGCTCTAGGATCTTCTGCTCATGTATCAGGGGAGGCTCTGTGATGGGGGTCCTGCTCCACCCTCCGGACTCATGGATGATGGGAGTCCCCCGATGTCTTCTTCACTATGGTGTAATCCTGTGGATGGAGAGAGACACTTAGGGAAAGAAATTCCTTCCTGACTCCGGATCTACACTCAGAATCCCTCCCGGGATCATGGCCCCATCTCCAGTAATCTAGTCACTAGAAGCTGGAATATTATTACCCTCCAGACCTCCAGGCCCCTTCTGGACTCTTCTAGAGAATCCCCATGACTCCTTCCTCTGGCAGAGAGCTCCATAGTCTCACTGCTCTTACAGTAAAGACTCCTCCTCTATGTTGGTGCAGAAACCTTCTTTCCTCTAGACGTAGTGGAGGCTCCTTGTTATAGTCCAGTATCATCTAGATGTCAGACTAGTGGTAGAAATCCTCCTCCAGGCCACACTCCGGCCATCTCCTCCTCTGCTTCCTCTCCTCCTGGGTACAACGTGCCTACTTACCTTCTCATGGCTCCTACAACATGACTATTGGCCCCCATGATCCATCACTGACCATACTGGGGGCTGATCTTCAGGTTCTCCGTCACTTGGAAGGTCTGGGGGCCGTTCTCCAGGACCCCGGACTCTTCCTATCACTTCCTATGATGGATTCTCCTTCCCGATGTCTGACTTGTTACAGAATACAATACAGAGGAGAGAAATCTAGAGAAGTTTACCTCTCCGCTCAGCAGGGAGATGATCTCCAAGGTGAGGTCTAATATTCTTCTGCTGATCTCCTTCCTGTCCATCCTCGGGGGTCATTCAGGAGAAGAGGAGAGAACTGGAGGAGCTGGAGGCTTCTAGTACTGCAGGCGCCTTTATGAGGAGAGGCTGGAAATCCTCCAGGGACAAGAGCATTAGTGAGATCCAGAACCGCACTCACTGCTCCTGGAGAGACCCCGCTTCTCAGAGCCCCCAGCACCGGGGATAAAGGGGGATTCTGGAGAAATGGCTGATACCAGAGAGAAGAAGAGGCTCCAGACACCACAGCAGTGACTACCGACCAGGACCTGCCTGTATCTGCTGCACTGCAAGAGCTGAAGGACCTGGGGTGATGTCACTGTCATGTGACCAGGAGGGGTGGATCCTAACAGTAGAGAGAAGAGAGGGCGAAGGACCTGTGATAATATCATGTGATCAGGAAGGGGCGGAGCTCAGCAGTGGAAAGAAGTGGTGATGAATGAACCTGTGATGTCACTGTCATGTGATCAGTGCAGGGGGAGGGCTTAACAGTAGAGTGATGTGATAGAGAAGATCCTGTGATGACATCACGCCCATGTGACCAGCGAGGGAGGGGCAGTTCTGGAGTTTGATGTTTCTAGACAGCGGCTGCAGAGATCACGTTGTATACTGGAAGAGACAGAGGTTTAATGCTCTGCAGAGACTGGATTTAGTGGGATGTAATGCTCTGCAGGGAATGAATATATGGGGGTGTAATGCTCTGCAGAGACTGTTCTGTTTGGGGGTAATGATTGTGGGAATTAAAATAGTTGCCGTCCTGTGTATTCAGTCAGAAACCAGCCTAGAATGTTGGGGGTAGTAGTACGATAGGTTGTATGAAAGAGGAAAAGGAGGAGTCCAGTAATAGTACTGTGTCCAGACAGCAGAGGTAGGAAGAGGACGTTGGCTGCTGTGGATAGAGGAGTATTTTGGGGTAATATGGCGGCTCCAAGGATTTGTGAATTCGAAGGTCAGGACACACGTTCTCTGCTCCTGGAGGTTTGGTTTTCTGATCTTAATTAATGAAGGATCCGTACTGCAGCTCAGTGTGAATGGAGCACAGACAGGTAACTGCAGAGTAGTGATGTCGCGAACATAAAATTTTCCGTTCGCAAACGGCGAACTTCCGCAAATGTTCGTCAACCGGGCGAACCGCCATAGACTTCATGAGGCAGGCGAATTTTAAAACCCACAGGGACTCTTTCTGGCCACAATAGTGATGGAAAAGTTGTTTCAAGGGGTCTAACACCTGGACTGTGGCATGCCGGAGGGGGATCCATGGCAAAACTCCCATGGAAAATTACGTAGTGGACGCAGAGTCGGGTTTTAATCCATAAAGGGCATAAATCAACTAACATTCCTAAATTGTTTGGAATAACGTGGTTTAAAACATCCAGTGTGTGTATACGATCAGGTATGATGTTGTATCGATCAGGTAGTGTAAGGGTAACGCCCGCTTCACAGACATTGACAGACCAAACTCCCCTTTTAATGCACCGCAAACAATCGCAAACAGTCCATTTGCACAAGGTTGGATACCAAGCTAGCCATGTCCCGGTGATTTCATTGAAGGTTTCTTCCTCCACCCAGCCTCGTACAACACCAAGGGTCCCCGAAAGGTGAATTGAATAGATTTTTCGAACGGGGAGATGGTTAAAAAACTCTGGCTCCCTCCACTCTGTTTTAATCCACGGTGACTGCGTCTGTGCCGTGCAATTTACTGTCACACCCGATGAGTGGTATTTTCTGTAGTACTATTCTCATCAGTTTAATCTCTCTAACCGTCCCCAATCTGGGGGCCATTTATTGAATAGATTTTTCGAACGGGGAGATGGTTAAAAAAAACGCTGGTGGGCACTGGCAGTGGGCACACTGTAGTCAGTGGAAGTGGGCCTGACACACACTGGCAGCAGGCAAGCAACTGAATTTAGACTACTATCTAAAAATTAAATGCCTTATTTATCGGCAAGCTACTGTGCCACCCGGTATCAGTGGTGGGCACTGGCAGTGGGCACACTACAGTCTGTGGAAGTGGGCCTGACACACACTGGCAGCAGGCAAGCAACTGAAATTAGACTAATGTGTAAAAATTAAATGCCTTATTGCCTCGGTGGTGTGGCAGTTTTTTGTTAAGCCGCCGGAGGAGGTGAACATGGCCATTTGTAGAATCTGTGGGCAGAAGGTGAAGGCCAGGGTGCCAGTGTTGGCACCATGGCCCTGTGTCAACATATGCAGCATCACCATAAAGTATCCTGGGAGAACCGTGGCTCCGATGTGGTGGTCCATGCACTTCAGCCACTCGTACACTGCAAAGCACACCCTCCTTGAGCTGCAGTGGCAGAATGGCATCCCCCAACATAGACTGATATGCGATGTTTCCACCCTTTGGAATTCCACCCTCCATACAGTATGTTGGACCGACTGTACGAACAGAGAAAGGCCATAAATGATTTCTTGATGATCCAAGTGGACAGGAGTACTCCCCTGTGTAACTTCGATGTCAGCCAGTGGCAGCTCATGCGTGAGACCTGCCGTTTGCTAAGGCCCTTTGAGGAGGCCACGTTATTTGTCAGTCGCCAGGACTACGGAATGAACAACGTCATTCCAGTGCTTCATGTCCTGGAACAGATGCTGGTAAATCTGGCTGTTCAGGAGACTGGAGATGTTGGGCCTAGATCTCACAGCCACATGAGCCCTGTGGGGGCTGAACTGGAGGAGGAGGAGGACATTGGAGCACATGCAATGTGTAGCGAAATGGGTGGTTTTTCTACTCAGGTGACAGGAGGAGCAGCCAGAGGAGCTACAGGGCGATGAGGAAGACGAGACAGAGGACCCAGACACACCGTGGCAGTATGCAGTGGAGATGGAGGCAGGGAGTCCCTCCGAGTCACTTGCACAAATGGCCCGATGCATGCTTACTTGCTTGCTTAGTGACAGCCAAGTTGTCACCATTCGGCAGAGGGATGACTTCTGGCTCTCCACCTTGTTGGACCCTCACTACACCGTTCCAAAATGGGGGTCTTTTTTACACCCGCTAAGAGGGAGGACAAACTGAACTACTATAGAGGCATCCTATGCAGTCAGTTGGCCAATGTGTATCTGCGCCATCGTCCATCCTCTTGCAGGTCTGACCGGGCCCTCTGCGCTCACGTTCCTCTGCCATGGCTGCTGTGGCGTGGGGGGGCTGGGGGTAGGAGAAGTTCCAGCTATATCAGCAGCAACTTGAGTCTAGAGTCCCTGATGAGCAGCTTTCTTCACCCGCCTAGTGAAGAAACTACTCACCAGCAGCAGCAGCTAGACCTGGAGCAGGACCTGAACCAGTGGTGGTGGCATACTTGGACAGTACCCTGCCACCCCAGTCTTTTTACTGTATCTCCACCATATGTAATGGCTGTTTGGTTATGAGTCAGACCGCACGCCGGAAAGGCGTGATTCCCCGCTGCAGTAGTTTGTTCGGAGTGCCGATCTTCTAATGCAGACACATGCCGAATTGGCGTGTCTCGTCCTAGGCAAGAGTCTTCCGGGCATTGATCAGATGGTCAGTAACGGGTCACGTGGTGTCCCACGTGATTAGATACGTCACTTTTTTTTTTTTTAAAGTGCGCTGTATCCTTTTCAATATTCGTAAAAGATAAGTCCATACAAACTCATGGTGGTTATTGCTATACGCGTTTCGAGATTCCAGATCTCTTCTTCAGTGGCTATTCCTTGTGACTGTGGTATATGCTTTATTTAGTTTTATCATGGTGGAGTTCGATCATCCATTGGCTCAAGTTAAATTGAAAGGAGTGGCTATACGGTTCTTAAAGAGACAACAGATAGATGGTTTCAGTTATTGAATATGTAGATTACATTGAGCTATACCAGGAAGACTCTCGCCTAGGACGAGACACGTCAATTCGGCGTGTGTCCGCATTAGAAGATCAGCACTTCGAATAAACTACTGCAGCGGGGAATCACGCCTTTCCGGCGTGCGGTCTGAACACATAACCGAACAGCCATTACATATGGTGGAGATACAGTAAAAAGACTGCTTAACTACCTGTCTGTTTGTGAGTTCACCCTTGTCTTCCAGATATTGTGGAATACAGCGATACAGCATAAGTGGTGTGGTATATAGGGAAAGGACATTCTCATATTGGAGATAACATTGAGAAATACCTAAATTCGAGTGCCATCTATCACTATCTGCCTTTATTCTCATATGAGTGACTATTAGGATTATGACCATATGAATTGCTGAAGGCCGTATGAGGACATTTTTATTTATCTCTATTTATTTTTATCCTATTTACATATGTATTTTTGCACTTATTATTCTTTATTTTTTACTCTCCAATAAATATATCCATATTTGATACAGCCCCATATGGTTTGAGTGCCCGTTCTATTTTTTATTTTATTTGGTTAAATAACCTGTGAATGTGAGCACCTAATTCCGTCCAAACTGGGAGTGAGCCGCCTGCTTCTACATTTATCGGAACACTCTATCTGCATATAAAGCTATTGTAATGTTCTGCCGTGCCAACCATTTTCTCCAGTCTCAGGAAACGTCGAGCAGCTTGAAAAATGTAGCAAAAGTGACCCACGCCTGTATTGCACTCGCAATACGCGCATATTACTTCGCCGAATTTCGCAATCAAGAAAATAATCGCGAATTCTCGAATTTATGACGAATATTCGCTCAAATATTTGCGAAATATCGCAAATTCGAATTTTGCCTCTGCCGCTCATCACTACTGCCTAAGGCAGTGTAAACTTATACAGACAGTCAAACTGCACCAGATGTATCATAGTGACTGATGCTGGATGATAAATTTGTCACATCTTTAGACTGTCGAGAGTCAGTTTACGTCACCTATAAGTTTGTTTAGCTTTACTCCAAACATGCACGAAACGTTTGGCACAAAGAGGCGCAGTGAAGCCATTCCTCCTTGTCAGACGAAGCATGAAAAGGTAAGAAAACTGCGGAGTCGGTAGAAATGTTGAGACTTCAACTCTGGCTTCAAAATAAGAATATTCCATGACCTTTATGACAGCACTGAATAGCGAGATGTCACCATAATTTTTCTACAGGAATTGTGTTTTTACCATTTTATTGTACATGAGCCATTTTTGAAGGAGTTAAAGCGGTGGTCAGTTTAGTTTACCGGCTCCACAGCTCTGCCTGGACGGAACTAATGACCCATATGTTTCTCTCTGCACCCCCCGAACCCATCAACACAGAAAATGGAGTGGGAAAATAAGAGACAGACCTCTGATATAGGGACAGAATCCTCTTTAGACCACTTTTACACAATCAGTATTTGTAAGCCAAAACCAGGTGTAGAACCTACAGATAAAAAGTATAATATAAAGACTTGAGCCTGTGTACCGGATCCGGATTTTTGGCAGTGCAAACACTGCTCATGTTTTTTTCTGCTTCCTCCAAAATCTACTTTGCAGAGGTAACCTGCCGCCTCAGAAACAGATCTCAATTTAGCAGTGTGCATGTGCACATGATGGTGCATTTTTCAGTGAAGTCAATGGAAAGCTACTGTTGGTGTTTTGATGGTGGATTTTGTGGAGGAAAACGCCCGTAATCTCCAATGGATTTAAATTATGTGAACATATTCTCAGAGATAGGAGACAGAAGTAATGGAAAACAGAATATGCAATAAAGTGCCACCTACAAAACAGTGTCAGTGATCATACAATATACGACGAGGGGTGGGGCGTAATAGGATGTGTTTAACAAATCTGAAGTGTCTTATCAATGTTAAAGGGGTTGTCTGGGCTTTTACTATCGATGACCGAACCTTTTCTCTTCCTGTCTGCTGCTGCTGCGTATGGCAAAGACTATAGACTGCAGCAGCGGACAGAAAGAGAGAAGGTGAGATGGCAGGTGCGTACTGCGTCTCCTCATACAGCTGATCGGCTGAAGTGCTAGGTGTTGGACCCCCGCCAATCTGATATTGATGACCTATCCTGAGGATAGGTCATCAATAGTGAAAGCCCGGAAAACCCCTTTAATAGTAGTTGACTCCTGGACTTGGCGTGTGTCATATAAAGTGACAACATCTATGGAGTTGGTCTCAGCTGGACTATGAGTAGCTGCCCAGCAAGCTTTTGGTCACCACTGATATGGATGTATACCAGTGCGCAACATAAAAACAGGGATCCGCATTTCATTGTGGAAAATCCACTCATCTGTATCTGCAGCGCATATACTTGCATTTATTAACCCTTTTTGAACCCAGGGTGTTTGGACATTTTGCAGCTCTGGCAGCCAGGGCAATTTTCTCAGTTTTGGCCAAAAATGTGTTTGGAAGCTGGAAATTTTCAAAAAGTAGCAACCTATAAAACACAGGGATTACAGTCTCTGAAAAGCGAGTTCACTTCCAAACCCCATAGATGTCCTTAAAGCAGATAACCCGATAATGGCAGCTACCTTGACAGAATGTAGACAACTGTCCGCCTTCAGGTATCTTTGTGACAACCAGTAATTATAAAAAAAAATGCATGAAAACAAAAACTTGCACCTAAAAATACACAAAAAAATGAACATAAATGTAATATATTAAGGTGTGCAAATATCATATCACCAGCATATACATCAAGAGCTTGTTCTCTTAAAACCACTGGGACAGAGGCCATGTAATATAAGGTCATCATCCACATGTGTTAAAAATGTATACTGAAGACGGCGAACTGCTTCCAGGTTACCAGATTCGGAATCTGAGAGCACAAAACATTCAATGTAGATAAATATAACCTAATAAATACACAAACCACCTTCATGCAACTTCGCAGCAATGATTATTTACAAAAATTTTACAAAAATTCTAATCTGTAACAAAAATGCACCAACCAACTTTTGCATGCGAGCATTGGGAACTATATAGTACCATATGTCATTTCCAGCCCATGCTAAAAACTGTAATCCAAAGTAACAATGAGAAATTCCTAAGTCTAATATAATGCATTAACATTAACCGCTTTGAGACGGGAATAAAATTAGGCCTAATTGCTCCTGTATTATGTACCGAACACCTGAACCTTCTTCAGTTCCTCAGAAAATGAATTACAGCACCATACCACTGGTTCTGATGAACTGTGGGAGGTCCAGGTATGGCAACCATAATAAGGGCATGACAACAGCCCCTGCATTTCGCCCGTCTAAAAAGCACCTGAATACTGTTTTTTTTAATAAACTATGGTAATTGTTTATGGCAACAGTCAATGAGCAAAAATGTCTTCTGTCTGTCAGAAATATACATTTCTCTTTAGTGATAATTATCACGATTACTGCAGTGTGTAATGGTTATCGCTAGAGAAGCGGTTTGCATATTAGACTGTATACATCGGGTATGGACAGCATAGGGACAGTGTAAAATGGAAACTAATTTGGATGCTGGTAATCATCGTGGCATGGCATCAACAGACAGCCTAATTAGGCACAGATGGTTTATTAGATTTGTTAACATGGGGGGAAAAAACACATATGTAACAATCAGAGAGCAAATATGCTCTCTGAAGGGTGAAGGGGGTTGATAACATGCACAGAAGACCATGTTATACTCCCCCTGAGGACACGTACAGTTACACAGGGAGAGTCAAGCTTCTCTTATCCTCTGGGCTGACATATCAACCGACTGAAGGGCAGAGGGCTGCTTTCTGCTGGCATATCTCAGGCTGTGTAACAGCTGGACATTCTTGCCAGGTCTTGTTCTATGATTGAAAACAAGACCAAGATCAACGCTCTAATAATGAAGAATCGTGAGTTGAAGCACTTAGAAATTGAGTCAGGTATGAAAGCTGCAGGTATATACAGCTTTCACTGAGACCTGCTGCTAAGGGCTCTAACTCACAATTGTCTGTGAATTACTTGATTGTCATTTGAGATATAGCCATCAGTAGCAAGGATGTACCAGGTTCATCCCTTGCCACCCCGCAAGGACGTATGTCAAATGTCCTTGGCAGGGAAAGGGTTTAAACTTATTATATTCTCATGTGCTTGGTTATATTATCTCCTATCCACAAGATACGGGATAACTATTAGATCAGTGCAGGGTCCTACCACTGGGACACAAGAATGAGGGCCCTGTAAACTGTGGACGCCCCTGAAATGGAGTGGACAGTCAGGCATGAGTGCAGTCGAATACAGTGCTCAGCTATTTCCAGAACTCCCACAGAAATTAATAGAGCGGCTGTGCCCATGTCTGACTGGATGCTTCGTTCATTTCAGGGCCCCCTTTCTTGAGATCGGTGGGTGTCCCACCTATCTAATGATTATCCCCTATCCTGTGGATAGGAGATACATTAATATGACAATACCCCTTTAAGATTATAAAAGTCAATTACAACTTCCAACATTCTGATCATGAATACAGCTTCTTTTCTGTGTGAATTCTCTGATAATTTTGACATTGACTTTAGTGAGAAAACATTTCCCACATTTTAAACATGTAAGGCTGGATTCATATCACATTTTTAACTTGAATACGACTTATCTCATGTGTGATTTCTCATGTTTATCACGACTTGTAATTTCTCTAAAACATTTCCCACATTCTAAACATGATTATGGCTAGTGTTGAGCGCGAATATTCGAAAAGCGAATTTTTTTAGCGAATATCGGCACTTCGCTAATTCGCGAATATTTCGAATATAGCGCTATAAATTCGCTATTTCGAATATTCGTTTTTTTTTTTTGTTTTTTTTTTTTGTTATATTTTTTTCTTTCCTACTTCCCAAAAGTAGTTCTTACCTGTCCTGAGGATTCCTGGCTTCCTGGCTGCTCTAGTCAGTGCCCGTTGCCGCTTCTGCCGACTTCCGTGCTCATGTGGAGCGTCCCCATCCATGGGAGAATCTCCATATACTAAAATGTACTGTCGGATTTGAGGAATTACGTTGAAATCGCAATGCGATTAATTCAAGTTATATTAATCGCATTGCGATTACAACTTAGCACTGCTATCTTACATAGGCTAGAATTAACGAATATGGAGTATAGCTATGCACTAGCAGTGCTAAGTAGAAATCGCAATGCGAATACTTTAAGTTAAATTAATCGCATTGCGATTACAACTTAGCACTGCTATCTTACATAGGCTAGAATTAACGAATATGGAGTATAGCTATGCACTAGCAGTGCTAAGTTGAAATCGCAATGCGAATACTTTAAGTTAAATTAATCGCATTGCGATTTCAACTTAGCACTGCTGCTATATTCCATATACGTTAACTCGTTAATTCTAGCAAGCTGACCCATTATAAACCCAGCTCTAAGTTGAAATCGCAATGCGATTAATATAACTTGAATTAATCGCATTGCGATTTCAACGTAATTCCTCAAATCCGACAGTACATTTTAGTATATGGAGACGTTCCCATGGTGATGGGGACGCTCCATGAGCACAGAAGTTATGGTTGGCTTGGTAGAATTAGCGAATAGCGAATATGACCGAATGTATTCGTCATATTCCTCAAAACGAAGATAACGAAGTATTCTACATCTTCGTTTTAGCTACCTATTCGTCTCGTCATCGTCAACTTCGCTATTCGCTAATTCTAGCAATCAAATAGGAAGGTTGACTTACCAGACAGCTGTGTTAAATTAGCTATGCGATTTTTTTTTTTAATACAATAATTATATTACTTGATAAAATTATTATAAGTATTCTATTTATTAAAAAAAAAAATCGCATAGCGAATTTAACACAGCTGTCTCTATAGTCAACCTTCCTATTTGATTGCTAGAATTAGCGAAGTTGACGAATAGGTAGCTAAAACGAAGATGTAGAATACTTCGTTATCTTCGTTTTGAGGAATAGACGAATACATTCGTCATATTCGTCATCCTCGCTAATTCTAGATATGAAACCAATAGGAAAGTAGCCTTAAGTACAAATCGCAATATGCGATTATTTAAATCGCATGTTAATCGCGATAACTAGAAAAAATGACGAATATTCGATTTCGACGAATATGAAACGAATATTCATTCGAATATTCGCGAATTTCGTCGAAATCGAATATGGCACCTGCCGCTCATCACTAATTATGGCCTCCCTCCTGTGTGTCTTATCTGATGTGTAATAACGTGTGATTTATTTCTAAAACGTTTCCCACATTCTGAACATGAATATGGCTTCTCTCACGTGTGAATTCTCTGATGTGCATTAAGACTTGACTTTTGCGTAAGACATTTTTCACATTCTGAACATGAATATGGCTTCTCTCCAGTGTGACTTCTCTGATGTTTAACAAGTTGTGATTTATTTATACAATATTTCCCACATTCTAAACATGTAAATGGCTTCTCTCCTGTGTGACTTCTCTGATGGACCTTAAGGCTGTCTTTAGTAACAAAACACTTTCCACATTCTGAACATGAATACGGCTTCTCTCCTGTGTGAATTCTCTCATGTTTAAGAAGACCTGATTTATCTGTAAAACATTTCCCACATAGTAAACATGAATAAGGCTTCTCTCCTGTGTGAATTCTCTGATGTGTAACAAGATATGACTTTCGGAAAAAACATTTCCCACATTCTGAACAGGAAAAAGTCTTCTCTCCTGTGTGAATTTTCTCATGTTTAACAAGACTTGACTTTTGTGCAAAATGTTTTTCACATTCTGAACATGAATAAGGCTTCTCTCCTGTGTGACATCTCTGATGTACAACAAGACATGATTTATCTGTAAAACATTTCCCACATTCTGCACACGAAAATGGCTTCTCTCCTGTGTGACTTCTTTGATGTATAACAAGATGTGATTTATTTATACAATATTTTCCACATTCTGAACATGAATATGGCCTCTCTCCTGTGTGACTTATCTGATGTGTAATAACATGTGATTTATTTCTAAAACGTTTCCCGCATTCTAAACATGAATATGGCTTCTCTCCCGTGTGAATTCTCTGATGTGCACTAAGATTTGACTTTTGCATAAAACCTTTCCCACATTCTGAACATGAATAAGGCTTCTCTCCTGTGTGAATTTTCTCATGTTTAACAAGACCTGACTTTTGTGTAAAATGTTTTCCACATTCTGCACATGAAAATGGCTTCTCTCCCGTGTGAGTTCTTTCATGTCTAACAAGTTGTGATTTTTTTATACAATATTTTCCACATTCTGAACATGAGTACGGCTTCTCTCCTATATGAATTCTTCTGTGGGTATAAAGATTTGAGCTGTTTTTATACTGTTTTCCACATTTTCTTTTAACCCCTTTCTGCCCGGTACTTGTTGTGGGAACAATCTTTGATTGGTCAGGAGAAGGTTCTTCATGACTAGGAGCATTATATGATAGATCTGTACTGTGAAGTCCTGGATGGACATTACATGTAATGAGGTTTTCTCCTGAAGAGCGCTGCCCGATATCATCTTCTTCTACTTTATTATGCAGTGATAACATGAACCTTCCATCAGACTTCTTACTGTGATTTTCTATTAGGATAAAATAAAATGAGTTTGTGTTTTTCTCCCCAAAACCTCAAAGAAGATACATCTCTAAGCTTCATATTAATCCTCATTCACATGTCAGTGTTTTGGTCAGTGATTTCCATCAGTGATTGTGAGCCAAAACCGGGAGTGGAGCCTCCACAGACATAAGGTATAAGGGAAAGATCTGCACCTGTTCTGTGTTTAGAGCCGCACCTGGTTTTGGCTCTAAATCACTTATGGAAGTAACTGACCAAAACACTAACGTGTGAATAAGGGAAGTGGCTAGAAAGGCACAGATTTAAGTTTTTGACGTAGTTTTTGAGCCAAACTGAGAAATGGATCAGCAGAAAGGAGAACTACAAGTCCTACCTTTATATTTCCCAATTATATGAATCCTTTCTCGGCTTTGGCACAAAAAACTGAATGAAAATCTTCCACTAAAAGAAAATCATTTGTGGTCGTGTCCTTATAATAATAATTGATGGATGATAAAGTCCAGGATTGTGCTCTACACTCACCGATCACTTCTATTACATAAACCCAGACCTGATAACATCCATTTATCTGAAAATACCAACCTTCTCCGACAATCGGGCCTGTCTTCTGTCAGTACAGTTGGTTCTTCAACATGACTATAATACAACAGCCTAATCACTCACCGACAAGCCTGTTTTGGACCTTAAAGGGGTTGTCCACTTCTTTACAATTAATGGCCTATCCTCGGGATAGGCCATCAGCATCTGAATGTCAGTGGTCCGACACACCTCTGATTAGCTCCGTCTGTTTGGACAGAGCTGGTCCCTGTAGTGCTGCTACTATTGAGAGGAATGGGATCAGCACTGCAGTAACCGGCTTCGTCCACAGACTGAGTTGTGTAGTTCCAGCGCCAAATTCGTGCACCGGAGCTACGGCAGAATGGCTGTTCAGCAGGGGTGCAAGGTGTTGGATTCTCACCAATCAGATAGTGAAGGCCTATCCTGAGGATAGACCATCACTTGTAAAGGAGTAGACAATCCCTTTATTGCCACAGGCTTCGCGATGGCAATTTTATAACATTTTGCCCTTCTCACCATTTCCACTGACTCCCTGATTAAAGTGGTTGTGTCACCTCAGACACTGGTGTCGGACATATCTCTGGGACGCACTCCCCACTTCATGTTATTTTTAAACCGCACTGTGAGTAGTTTTCCATCACTACATATCTCTAGGCCTTTGTCAGTATAAAACAATCAGCCTGGTATTTACAGAGTCAAGACTGGAAGACACATTTTCCAGGCAGCCCCTTATCACCATGGATTGTGGCACTTAAGTGGTCAAACTGGGTTTCCTCAGACCCAGACATTAGTGCAGTCGTTCATCACAACCAGTGCCCCTCAAAACCTGCTGCTAAGCTGAATGTCCAGCCTGGAGCATGAGAGGACGGAGAGAAGAGCTCGGAGAGGATGTCTATGTGCAGTCACAGCTCCCTCCGCTCCTGTACATAACACAGGGGTCACTGCCCGGAGTGCTACTTTACTGCAGCTCTAAGGTGGAGCCTCACCTGAAGAAACCTCCCAACTCCCTTCCTCCATTCATGATCCCATACCTGTGGTGACATGGACTGGAATGCCCTCCTCCACCTCACTCTTACACGGGGGATCGCCCATCATCCGCTCTTCTTCATCCTCCACTTTAATATCAGTCACATCTTCCCCCTGATTTGTCATCTGTAACAATTCAGGACAATACAGCAGACAGGTGGGAAATCTAACAGATCCACAGAAGAGACCCCCACAATCTATGACCCCTCTATGACTGTAGGACCCCCTATATAGATGTGTATAGGGCTCAGCTCCATCTACCTGAGGGTTCTCTGGGGGCTTCTCCTCTGGACAGTCCTGGGAATACAGAGGACGGGGACATCTCTCGGGGGGATTTCTCATCCCATAGTCAGAATCTAAAGGAGATAACAACGTGACTGACACTGTTTATATTTTTATATCTAATAATCACATGGGATGAATCTACACAATCCTTATATCTCTATAATCAGGTAGATCTCCTCTTACCTGGTGATGTCAGAGGCCGGGGAGGCTCCATCATGGCCTCCTTGTACAGATCCTGGTGTCCTTCTATATACTCCCACTCCTCCATGGAGAAATAGACAGCCACATCCTGACACCTTACAGGAACCTGACAACACAATGACACCGTCATCACCCAGACCCCTCCAGTGCTGTTACTGGAGAATTTCCCAGCATTCCCAGCAGTGTCACCTCTCCAGTCAGCAGCTCCATCATCTTGTGGGTGAGCTCTAGGATCTTCTGCTCATGTATCAGGGGGGGAGGCTCTGTGATGGGGGTCCTGCTCCACCCTCCTGACTCATGGATGATGGGAGTCCCCCCTGATGTCTTCTTTACTATGGTGTAACCCTGTGGATGGAGAAAGACACTTAGGCCTCATGCACACAACCATGTTTTGGGGCCCCTTTTTGAGCAGCATTCTTTGTGGGTTGGATATCAAGGACAAGGATAGGACTGCTCTATTGAGGGCCGGATATTCCGTTCCTCAAAATGCAGAACACACACGGCTGGTATACGTGTTTTGCAGATCTGCAATTTACGGACCGCAAAAACAGTAATGGCCATGTACATAAGCCCCTTTAGACGTAGTGGAGGCCTCCTTGTTATAGTCCAGTATCATCTAGATGTCAGACTAGTGGTAGAAATCCTCCTCCAGGCCACACTCCGGCCATCTCCTCCTTTGCTTCCTCTCCTCCTGGGTACAACGTGCCTACTTACCTTCTCATGGCTCCTACAACATGACTATTGGCCCCCATGATCCATCACTGACCATACTGGGGGCTGATCTTCAGGTTCTCCGTCACTTGGAAGGTCTGGAGGCCGTTCTCCAGGACCCCGGACTCTTCCTATCACTTCCTATGATGGATTCTCCTTCCCGATGTCTGACTTGTTACAGAATACAATACAGAGGAGAGAAATCTAGAGAAGTTTACCTCTCCGCTCAGCAGGGAGATGATCTCCAAGGTGAGGTCTAATATTCTTCTGCT